>OX451735.1:410568534-411153007 GCA_948472305.1 Vicia faba
GGTTAACACAACTCCAAAACAACTTTTTCTTTGTCTAAAAGTGCTTTTCTTCTAGCTGTAACTGGTTACACCCATGTGTTAACTTGTTACAACACTTGAATTACTGGTTTACGTGTTAACGAGTTACAACACTTGAATTACTGGTTTTCTCTCAACACACCACCTTAATTCAAGTGTTGCAACTCTCTCATGCCCATGCTCATCTTCAACCTTTTGAACACATGATTTGTGACTCCCTTAGTCAACAAATCAATAACTTGGTCTTCACTTCTACAATATCTCAATCTTAACTTGTATTCACTAACAAGCACCTTCAAGTAGTAAAACATCATCTCAACGTGCTTGCTCCTCCCATATGAAATTGGGTTCTTAGAAAGATTAATGGCTGAAACATTATCAACTAAGAGTGTGACAGTCTTACCCTAATTGCTTTCCAAATCTTTCAATAGATTTATTAGCCACAGAGCTTGGCACGCACATAACAAAGCACCAATATACTCGGCCTCACAAGACGAGAGTGAAAATAATGGTTTCTTCTTCGAGCACCATGAGATTGGTGCTTCAATGAACAAAAAGATGTACCCAACTTTAGACTTTCGATCATCTTTATCTCTACACCAATTGGAATCAATAAAACTAAACAAATTGCACTTTCTACCTGTATCGACTGCAATAAAGAGACTTTTGCATCCAATAGAACCTTTGACGTATCTTAGGACTCTCTTGACTTCTACCAAGTGAGACACCTTCGAACTCTCCATAAATCTACTTGCAATACAGACACTAAATGCCAAATCTGGCTGCGTATTGCACAAGTAATGTAATGATCCAATCAACCTTCTATATTGAGTAAGATCTATGTTATGCTTCTCTTCATTCTTGGACAGCTGCAACCTTGGTACAATTGGTGTAATGGCAACATTATAATACTCTATATCACACTTCTTCAATATCACAAGGGCATATCTCCTTTGATGCATAAACAATCCTCTTTTGGACTTGTGGAACTCTATGCCAAGGATTTATTTCAAAATACCAAGGTCTCTCATCTATAATTATTTAATAAGCTCACTCTTGAACTTAGAAATACTCTTATCTTTGCTGCTTGTGATTAACAAATCGTCCATATATAGACAAAGAATGATCACAACTTCACGTGTATTCGTCTTCATATAAACTCCATGTTCAGACACATATTTCTTGAAGCCAACCTTAACTAGGAAATCGTCTATCCTTTTATTACAATCCCTCGGAGCTTGCTTCAGTCTGTATAATGTTTTTCTCAACTTGTAAAATCTTACCTCATGATTTTTCACAACCAAACCAGGGGGTTATTCTACATACATTTCTTCTTCAAGAGAACTGTTCAAAAAATGTGAATTTCACATTCATTTGATAGATAAACCAATTGTTTCTATTTGCAAGTTCATTTGCATTTCACGACTTCCAGTTTTGAGGTACGTTTTTGGAACTTCTATCTTTTCATTTAGGCATTGTTAGGCTTGCATTTGTGAAGATAAAATCTAGACATCATTGCCCTGAAACTGTACATGTCCATAGATTTCATTTATATTTCTTGAGTAGTGAGAATTTTAAGTTTGAACTTTCTGAAAAAATTAGGTCAGAATTTGGTACCATTCAAAGTTCATGCTCATCTTTGATTTATAGTTTTAGTAATTTACATTTTTGGAATCGTTGTTAAATTTGGAACAAGTTTGATGTTTACATTTTTGCAAATGAATGAGAAATGAGGAAGTTACAGATGTTCAGGCTGGAGGTTGAAGATGAAGTCATCTTCATGACTTGACTTGTGTTATATATTTGTTATTTTGTTTATGTTACCGGATGTACAGCCACCCCAGTGGCAAAGGTAACGTGCGTGTATGCTGAGGGTCAGGGGTTCAAGTCCCAGCGTTACCTTTTGTTAAAAATTTTCAACATTTTCCCCCTTTTTTATCAAACAGGAGCATGGGCCTTCAAGCTGTTGGGCCTTTGTTTTTTGCTAACTTCTCACCCTTCCGGTTACTTTTGCACTCCTGGCCCAAACCCTTTTTTTTATTTTTTTTAATTCCTTTACTTTTATATTTTATATTATATTATATTATATTTTCTTTATTATTTTTTATTATTACTATTATTATTATTATTTTTATTAAAAATCCAAAAAATATTTTATTTATTATTTTCACATTTATATGTTTATTTTCTTTATAAAACAAAAAGAACAAAAATATTTTCTTAACAAATTAATTCTTTTTTCTTAAATAATTAATATTTAGGTTTAGGTTTAATTATTATTTTATTTTCTTCTAAATTAAAATTAACTTAGAATTTAGCTTTCTTTTAGTTAATTAATTTCATATTATTATCATTTAACTTAAAACCTTTCATAAAAAACCCTAAAAATGCTTCAAACTTATTTCCTTTCCTTAATTAATTTAGGTTTAATTTTAATTAATCATTTTCTTAATTAGGTAAAAACTAAACCATTTTCATAAAATCCAAACAAAAATCATTTCTTTTTCCATTTATATTTTTGCATTATATTTTCAATTCTTGTATATTATTCAATATGGTTGTAATAGATAATTAGGTTTAATTTTCTTGCAATCCCCATTTGTAAATTTGTATACCCCCTCCCCTAATGATGTAATAGCTTAGTAATTTTACTTTCCGCAATTTATCACTTTTATATAAATGTTAGTAATTAGGGTTTGTATGGCAAGATTAAAATCAACAATTAATAAACCCTAATTCAAGATAAACAATGCATGTAAATCAAACACACTTGCACACTTGCACCCTTAGGGTAATTCCTTGTTGCCTTATAAAAATGGCCATGTTATGCATGTGGGATATCTTAGCAAAAGCAATAAAAATACAAGATCATAGTCACTCGATGACTCTATCAATGTTGCCTTTCAAAATGATCTTAGTCCCTCAAAGAGAAATGCTAAGATATCTCATAACATTGCTATCATGACTATACGATGACCCACGTCCGTCCCTTTACTTCCAAAGATAAGGCTTCTTACCAATCAATGGTAAGATAGCAATATCAAAGGAAGAAAGAAATGAACCAATACTTGTGAGTAGGTAGATTGTTCCTAGTTGCTTGCTCACTTTCAAATCAAACATCCTTGCTCATTTTCAAAACAAACACCAAACACTTTCAAAAACACTTTCAAAACAAACACTTTCAAAACACTTTCAAAAATATGAAACATTTTCAAAAGACCAACACTTTGTATACGTTCTTACGAACGAGAACTATTACAAAGTTTGCCTAAACGAAGGCGCCTTTTCAAAATACTTTCAAAAACCACACAAAGCACATTTTCAAACAAAAGCAAGTGATCTAGCAAGCAACTAAGAGCCCATAGATATCTATGGATGAAAAGGATATTAAAACCTCCCCTTTTCATAATTTACCCCCCGAACTCAAGAAATAATCTCAAATTTCTTTCATGTTCTTTTCCACCTTTCCTTTTGGATAAAATAAAAGTCGGTGGCGACTCTTGCTAACCGCAACATTTGCGATCAAACGCAAAACATCCCAAGTCAGTTCTCCCACCGTATCACAGAACTGGAGACTCTGTTGGGGGACTTCTTAAAAGTGGAGTTACCTTAGGGCTAGATCACCTTTATTTGCTTTCATTGTTTGATTTGTTTGCTTTACATTTTGGTTCCTTCTTTGGGCTTGTTTAAATCCTCTACCCAGATTTGTGATACCTTATAGGTAAGTAGAAATATGTTGTGGAAACTGTGTGAGGTATAACGATATGGTTTAAGCAATAGCTACGTTAGTGTGACACATTTGTGGGTACCGGTAGCCCTTGAGTAGTCAAGGAGAATACGGGGCCGTTGTGTGGTGTCATGAAGCACTAACTGACTTTTAGAACCTTTACATGACCAACTTGGCCATTAGGACATAGTGAGATAACCAGCTTTGGTGCAGTCCGAAGTTGGTTGATACTCGATACTACACTCATTGAGATCTGACTTCTCGAGATATTTCGATCGCTGTGAAAGAGGCTTGTGTTTAAATAATGCCCGATAAGACAGACCATTGATATTGAGATCCCTTAGAACCCAATTACTATTTCTAGGACAGGTTTGAGCCAACTAAACTTCAAGAGGGTACTTACCTATGAGACTCCATGCAAGCCTAAACCTAAGGACTTGTTTGCCTTGTTTGTATATACTTACTTGTACATAACATCATAAATATCATAACATCATACTCATTCTCACTAACCATTTCAAGGATTATTGGGATTTATCTTTGTTCTGTTTTGTAGGACATGGCTTCTATCTGCAAGAATACTATCCAAGTCAATCTCGTAAGAATTCCTCCTCAACTCAAAGAGTTAGCATCAAGGGTCCCTGAGAATTCTTCATTCACCGAAAGACATGGTCGCCTCGTAATCTTGGTTACCTCTAACACTGATGAAGATATGATGAAGGTGATGTTCCAATTCTTTGATCCTCCACACCATTGCTTCACTTTTCCCGATTATCAACTTGTGCCTACTATAGAAGAATTCTCTCAACTATTGAGGATCCCATTCTGAATCAACTACCCTTCAACGGTACGGAAAGAGATCCAAAACCTGAAGAGATTGCCCAAGCACTACACTTGCAACAATCTGATGTCACAACTAATTGGGAAACAAGGAGTGGTGTCAAAGGTTTCTTAGCCAAGTTCTTGTTTGAGAAAGATCAAGATTGTTGGAACTCTTTGGACTTACAATATTTTGAAGAAATCCTGGCCCTTCTCATCTATGGGATGGTTTTGTTTCCAAACCCTGACCTACTTATAGATGTAAATGCTGTCAAAATCTTCATGTCTCGCAATCCGGTGCCTACTTTATCGAGAGATATCCTACATTCTTTTCACTCTCGCACTATAAGGAAGAGAGGGATCCTCATGTGTTACACTCCTCTCTTGGATAGATGGTTTATTTCACATCTTCCCCGGTCTGTGATGAAGAACGAGCAAGGTTTGAGGTGGTCCCGTAGGTTGATGACGCTCATACATTCAGATGTTCATTGGTGTTCTCGATCCTTAGAGAATGTTACTATCGTCGACCGTTGTAGGGAATTCCATAATGTACCTTTGCTTGTCATTAGAGGAGGTATCACTTACAACCCTTTCTTAGCCTTACGACAGTTTGGTTACGCTTGAAGAGATGGTCCACATGAGATGCTCATCCAAGGAGTGGTATTCGACTACGAGAGCAACAATCAAAGCTACCGTCAGAGGTTTATACGAGCTTGGAGGATGGTAAGCAAAGTGGATAGTAAGACGTTGGGACACAAGAATTCTATTCCCCTCGAGCCTTACTTTAGGTGGGTACGAGCTCATGCTCAGAAACTTGTGATGCCTTATCCCTCCATCTTACCAGTTATCATGGAACCTGTGGTTGAAGGAGATGTCTCGTACACCGTCCTCCATCCCGACATGCCAACTTCTCTTGAAGACTTGCAAAAGGGTTAGATTCAGTTAACGAAAGAATGAGATACTTTCGAAGCTCAATTCTAAGCTAGTGAGAAGAGGGTCTTGGAGCTTACAAAGCAGCTACAAGAAGAGCAAAGTGTGAACGCCTATCTCGCGCCGAAGAGGATGCGTTCAGTCTTTTTATCTTAGAGAGTTATTTTGTAAGCCCAAGAGGCATGTTGTAACCATTTTGAACCAATTAATGAAAATTGACGTTTGTTCATTTCTTTTGTCTATGCAAACTTAAATTTCATAAATCCTTGAAATCATTTACATATACATCTACCATGCATCATAACATCACATGTTTTCACACAACAGGTTTCCTTATCTTTCTGCTGTTTATTTTAGCAAAATGGATCTAGAGAAACTGTGAAGGACCTTCAGGCACAAAACTCTCAATTCCAAGAGACTCTACTGGCCCTAGCCGAGGGGAAATAAGATATGATGGTATTGATGGATATGACAATGGAGAAGAATGAAGGATTTAAAGAATACGCACAAAAGTGGAGAGACCTTACTAGTAGGGTTCAACAACCTTTGAATGATAGGAGCACATTAACATGTTTATGGGAACTTTATCTGGTCCATTCTTTAACTTGTTGGTTGGCTGTTCTTCTTCTGGTTTCATCGAGCTAATCTTAACCGGTGAAAGAGTTGAAAGCGACATCAAAAGCGGGAATATTCCCATGGCATCTGCCTCCACTTCCAATCCCGTCAAGAAACCTTTTGCTGCAAAGAAAGAAATCAATGTTGTGTACGGGGCAAGGGCCTGTACCAAGAAGGATGACCGCCGGTCTGTTAATGTTTTCCGAATCTCCAATCCAACTCCTGCTCCAAGACCATCTGCAAATCATCAATGTTTTGAAACTCTGAGAAGACAATTTACGAGGATAGGAATGTCACTATCCCAAGCCTTACAACACTTGCTGAAGGATAATTTAGTGACATTGCATGATCCTCCTGCCAGTCCAGATACCTCTTCACCAAAGTATAACCCGAACGCCAAATGTGCTTATCACTCAAGTAGCCCCGGGCATGAGACTGACCAATGCTGGGCCTTGAAGAATAAAATTCAGGATTTGATCAATAACAAGACTATTGAATTTGATCCTCCTCCAACTCCGAATATAATCACCGCACCTATGCCGAACCATGGAAATTGTGTTAATGTTGTTGAAGATACAATTTTTGTTTCCTCTGTCAAAGACTTGACTACTCCTTTGAACATCATCAAAAAGAATCTGTTGAAAGACGAGATCTTCCCTGGCTGTATGAAAGATTGTGTTTGCTGTACTAAACAACTTAATGGATGCGAAGGGCTGAAGGAAGGCATTCAACGCCTGATGGATAACGACGAGATCCTATTTGAGAAGACTCCGCTTGCCAAAAGTTTGACTAATAAATGTGAAGATCTCTCCATTATAACCATCTCAAACAATCCTTAGGATCTCCTCCAAAGGTCCTATTAGGATTTCAAATGAACCAATTTTTGCTCCCCTAATAATTACCAATCTCGGACCAATTCCCTGCTCTTCAAACAAGGCAGTGCCATGGAACTATGGTGCTGAGGTGTTTTACCATGGGATAAAACAAGACACTTGGATCGAAGAAGACAAAGCTGATGATATTGGAAACATAACTGGCTCAAGTAAGGTAACCTGAACTGGGAGAATCTTTTCACCCAACATCTCACCACCAGTTGTTACAAAGGCACCCGTCTGCATTACTACCACTAAGACAAGTGCTGATACAAGAGGGAAGGAGAAAGTTGTTGAGCCAGTCGTGATAGAAATACCCGCAAAGGACGTTGCTGATGGAGAACCTTCCGCCATGAGATAGAAGAGATCTTGAAAATAATAAAAAGGAGCAATTTCAAGATTGTGGAACAGTTGGGGCAAACCCCTTCTAAGATTTCTATGTTGTCGTTGCTACTCTGTTATGATGCCCATGCTCGGACATTAATCAAATTCTTGAAGAAGGCTCATGTCCCTCATGAGACCACAACAGACCAGTTTAAGAATTACGTGGAAAGCTTGAAAGCTGATAATGGCTTGGGGTTCTCAGATGCCGATCTAACACCACTTGGGAAGAACCACAATAAAGCTCTACATGTTTCTGTGTGCAAAGGGACTACCTTAGCACATGTTCTGGTCGACATCGATTCTTCTTTAAACGTGCTACCCAAGGGGGCGTTAGACCGTTTAGATTGTGAAGGTTTAGTCTTGAAACCAAGTGATATCATTGTGAGGGCTTTCGAAGGGCCAAAAAGGACCGTTCATGGAGAAGTAGATTTTCCAATCAAGGTGGGCTCACTGATCGGTCACATTTCTTTCTGGTTTTCTATCTATTATCCGGCACGAAACCACATCTTTGGTAACACATTGCTTAGTTTCTCTACTGTTTTCTTCACGTATCTTAATTTTCGCATTTTGTTTATTTGCATTAAGTTAGTTCCAATTTTGTTTAAATAAGATGATTTTGAAGTCTTGGTCTGGTGGTTTTTTGTATTTTCAGGTCCGAATGAAATTGCACAAGAATAGAGGTGAAGCTGACAAGTTCCGAAGCGTTTCCTCCAGAAATCCAATGGCTGACACGGGTGCCCATGTCACCTGACAAGGTCCGTGTCAGAAATGCTAACACGGACGAGAAAGAGGAAGACTACAGTAGTTGACACGGGCGCCTGTGTCACATGACACGACCCGTGTCAGAATTCCTGGAAGCTGATTGTTTATGAAAAGTTTTGAGTACCCAACACAGGTTCCTGTGTCACCTGACACGGCCCGTGTTGGCAGGTGCGGGACAGAAAAGTGATTTTTTGAAATCACTTTGTTTGAATTCTTGGAGGATATTTTGGACTTTCTTCCTAGTTGTGGGGTGATCTGATACTATTTAGACCTTGTTTTTGAGAGTACAGAGACACTTTTTTTTGGGATCAGAGAAAAAGAAAGAGATTAGAGAAGAGGAGAAGAACGATCAAGGGTTTGGAAAACAAAGATCAACAAGAGCGGAAGCAATTGAAGATCATAGAAATTCCATTCTTTTGTAATGTTTAACTTTGATTTAGTATTTTATTTGAATATTATGAGAAGCTAAACCCCTCAATACTAGGGGGTGTCCCTGAATTGCTTTTGTGATGAACTGGATTCCTATACTTTTATAATATCTATGTTTTTATGTATTCACTGTATTATACAATTTCTTACTGCTTGTCCTTTTGGAAAATAGGGTATTGATCTATGGGTAAAGTAGGTTTGACGGATCACTTTATCGCTAATTGTATAATACCGTCGCTAATTTCTATTAGGAATAAGGATCTAATAGTGATGACCGTAAATTCTTGATTTTTTACATGTGCTTGACATAAGTTTGAATAACTAAGGAATTAAAATTTAAAATTTTATGTCAATGGTTTCCGGCTAAGGAATTAGGGGAAATAACTCTTGAGAATCGGTATTTGATCACATAAACATAGATAGGGTAAAATAGAGGTTCAGTTCATTACAGAGCAACCCATACATCTTATCCCTAGCATGCTTCATCATTTTGTGTAAACAATCGTTAATTTTTATTTTAAGATTCACAGGGCATATTTTATTACCTTTCTTCCAACCACACCAATGCCCTTTTTGTCTAATTGAATCATTATCGACACTGATAATTCAGACGTAGTCCTCGAGATCGATACACGGGATAACTTCCTTTTATTACTACATTGGTAAAAATAGTACACTTGATATTTTACCGATCAAGTTTTTGGCGCCGTTGTCGGGGACTGCCAAATTTTTTGTGTTTAATTACTCAATTACAATTTTGTTGCTCTGCAACCAAAATTTTATTTACTGCAATTTTTATTTGTATTCGCTCACAACTAATAATCGTATAATCTTTTTATGTGAGGTAAGGCCTCAGATGAATTTCTTTTTGGCGCAGAACCATAAAGATCATTGAGAGAGAATCCGAAAAGCTAGGCAAGAAAGTCGAAAGGGAAGAGAAGAAGCACAATCATTTCCTTCTGAGCAATTAGATTCAAATTCTGAAGTTATGGCTGCTGATCCACCTCCTTTGGAAAGACTTATAGGAGACTATGGAGGAGAAAATTCCCCTTTGGGTCGGATGACGATCGTTAATCAACCGGTAAACGTCGATCACTTTCAGTTGCACCCCTTAACAATCAGGCAACTTGAAAGGAGACCGTTCTCTCGAAAAATTAATGAAGATGCAAATAAACATCTGCAGAGGTTTCTCACCATGACGACATCATTGAAAATTGAGGGGCATTCTGAAGAAGCTAAAAAATTAGTAATGTTCCCTTTTACATTGTCAGAGGATGCTGAAGAATGGTTTTACTCTTTACCTGCTGGAAGCATTACAACTTGGCAACATATGGAGACTACCTTTCTCAGCGAATATTTTCCTGCTTCTGTGTACATCTGTAAGAGATATGACATAGTGAACTTTAAACAGAAGTAAGGAGAATCACTGGGAGATGCGTATAAGAGGTTTAAACGACTGTTGGTTGCATCTCCCACTCACAACATGGATGCAACTGAACAAATGAAATTTTTTGTAAATGTCCTAAGGATGAAGACGAAGCAACTCATCGACACAGCTGCCACTGGCTCAACTAACTTTATGCCAGCCACTGGTATTAAAAAGGTGATTGAAGCTATTAAAGCAAATGAACATTTAGAGTTGTATGACCGGAGTGTGTCCCAACCTGAAGGAATAATTGATTTGAAATTAGCTAATCAAGTTGTTAAGATGGAAGACCAAGTTACAGCTGAAGTAGAGAGAATATTGAAGAAGATGGCTATTGATACACAAACTGTAGCACAAGTCAAACCGGTTCAACCTACACAAGCGAGCAATTGCGAAATTTGTGGAGGACCTTATCTTACTATAGATTGCTTTGCTACTGCACAACAAATTGAGGAGATACAATTTCTAAGGCAGAGCAACCCTTATTCAAATACTTATAATCCGGGTTGGAAAAATCATCCTAATTTCTCGTGGAAGGATCAACAAGGAAATGCCCAAAACCGACCACAGCAGTAGCAACCATACAACCAAAAACAACAATTTCAACAACAGGGGACAAGGAAAGCTGATTGGGAGATTGCCATTGAAAAGATGGCCGCTCAAAGTTCTCAATTTCAAGAAGAGACCCGAAATAATCTAAAGAACACGGGTGCTTCCATTAAGAATATGGAAATACAGATGAGTCAGATCGCACAATAACTTGCGAGTTCGCAACCACAAGGCGCTTTGCCAAGTTCCACAGTTACTAATCCAAGAGAAAATCATCACGTGAATGTTGTGATCACTAGGAGCGGTAAGCCAAAAGATTTGCACGAGAAAAATTCTGAAGAAGAAGACCTATTGCTTGAATTTGATTTAGAGATTAAAGAAAATGAGGTTGAAAGTGAAGAAGTCACTATACATGAAAGTGTGGTCAAAGAAAAAGTCGCTGAACTAAAACCAACAATTAAACTCCCTTTCCCCACAAGAAACAAGAAGAAGGGGCAGCATGAGAAAAACTTTGAAATTTTTTTAGAGATGTTCAAAAAGCTTGAACTCAACATTCCTGTCTTGGAGGCACTTGAGAAAATGCCTACTTATGCCAAGTTCATGAAAGATATTGTAACACCCCAGTTCTACCCAACATTATTTATAATAAAATCAGAGTAATAAAATTTCATAAATAAATTGAGGCATCACATATTCATGTTTTTTCACTTTGCATTTTAATGTAACAACACAAAAATCAAAAGTCGGACATACCGATCACATCATCATATATCATATAAGCATATAATTATGCATAAGGCAGCGGAATCCATCAACGTCATACCATACAAGGCATATACATCTCCAAAATAATAATATCATGTTACGAACATAAGCATGTCAAAATGCAACATATTCCACATATACAACAATAGGATATACATATATGCTATCCTAAACAAAATAGTCAAAAGCGCCCCATTCTCGAGTGTTACGCTAATCAGAGCAGAGGTGACATAAAAAGACTCGAGCTAATCCATTCATCCACGAGGATCACCTGCACGTTACCAGGATAAAGGCAACGGCGAAACAAGTAAAGGGTGAGATAATTCAAATCACATAAATAAAGAGATGATAAATAATATATAGTTTCGGAATTATAAAGAGGTACCGATATAAATAATATTCAACATAAACTCAAAACTCTCACACTTTTATCATCAATTAAATTCATATATTTCAACACTTTGTCAACACCGCACAATCATTATAAAAATCAACAACAATTAGTACGATACCAAACAACTCAACAACTTTAACAACATAAACCACGACGACGACATAATCAATAAAATGTGACTCGACAATGTTTATGCATGTGGTACCCGAGGCTACATCCCCCATTGCTATTTCCCGTAATTAGAGGCCATCAACATTTCCATTAAGGCTATCAACAAGTTGCCATTAAGGCCGAGGCTACAACCCCCTTCGCTTATGCTGACATATGTGACTCAATGGACACAACTCACATACACAACAACAACAATCAACAACAACATCAACCACAACTCATCATTTGGCATAAGCCCTCAACGTTTCATTTACCAAACTCCAAGGTAAAACGATCAACAACAACATATTTTGCATTATGCAAATCATCAACAACAATTCATCAATCGCCAAAATCATGCATTCAATTAATAGAAGCATATCAACAATATTCATAATTTAATTAATTCCGGATATGAATTAATATTCACAAAAAATATACTCATCGTAAAAATAATCCCAAAATAATCGGCATTAATAATATTATTAACATCACAACCGAGTCGCCGAAATGCAACTCGAACCGACTAATTCGGACTCGTTTCTATCATTTACCGGTTATCTAAATTACGGTTTAAATTCAATATATTTCACATTATATCTTAATATTACATTATCAATAGCGTAATCAATATATATATACATATATATATATATATATATATATATATATATATATATATATATATATATATATATATATATATATATATATATATATATATATATATATATATTATATTATATTAATTATTAATATAATCCAACAAACATTATTAATATTAAATAATATAATAAACACACCATTTAATCAATTAATCTTGGTCCGATTAATTATCGCCGAATATATTAATAAATATACCGGTTAAAATATAATATTTTCACGAAATCGTTATTAATCAATAATTTTGAAAATAATAAAATAAATACGACACTTAATAAAATCGGAGCGTTACAACTCTCCCCCACTAAAAAGAATTTCGTCCTCGAAAATTACCTGATTCAAAAAGCTCGGGATATGAATCCCGCATCTTGCTCTCCAATTCCCACGTCATACTCTCACCAGCTGCTCCTATCCAAACAACTTTGACCAAGGCTATCTCTTTACCACGAAGAGACTTCATCTCACGATCTTCAATCCTCAAAGGCATTGTCTCAACCGTAAGATTGTCTCGAACCTGAACATCATCCATCTCGATCACATGTGACAGATCCGAAACATACTTCCTAAGTTGCGACACATGGAACACATCATGCAGATTCGAAAGATTTGGCGGTAACGCCACCTTATAAGCCACCTTTCCAACTCTACTAGTAATCTGATAAGGACCAATAAAACAAGGAGTCAACTTCTTTGACTTCAAGGCACGTCCAACACCAGTCGTAGGAGTAACTCACAAAAACACATGATCACCCGATTGAAACTTCAAATCTTTCCTTCTTTTATCATGATAACTCTTTTGCCTACTTTGCAAAATCCTCATCTTTTATCTAATCATCTTAACCGCTTCGGTAGTCTCTCTAACCAACTCCGGTCCAAGTACCACACTTTCACCCGACTCATGCCAACACAAAGGAGTTCTACACCTTCGACCATACAAAGCTTCGAACGGTGCCATTCCAATACTAGCATGAAAACTATTGTTATAAGTAAACTCAATCAAAGGAAGGTAAGTATCCCATGAACCACCTTTTTCAAGAATACAAGCTCGTAACAAATCTTCCAACGATTGAATTGTCCTTTCTGTCTGACCATGGGTTTGAGGATGATAAGTCGAACTCACCCTCAACTTAGACCCTAAAGCCTCTTGCAAGATTTTCCAAAAATATGAAGTGCACCTTGGATCACGATCCGAAACAATACAAAGGGGAATACCATGTAATCTTACAATCTCATGCGTATAGATCTCCGCCGACTTCGATACAGGATAAGTGATATTAATAGGAATAAAGTGAGTCGACTTCGTAAGCCTATCAGCAATCACCCATATCACATCATGTCCTCTTGGTGTATTCGGTAACCCCATTACGAAATCCATAGAAATGCTATCCCATTTCCATTCTGAAATTTCCAACGGTTGCATCAACCCCGCAGGTTTCTGATGCTCCACCTTAGATTTCTGACACGTCAAACAAGCATACACAAACTAAGCCACCTCTCGCGTCATACCCGACCACCAAAATAATTTCTTCAAGTATTGGTACATCTTGGTCGCACTAGGATGAGTACTCAAATTGCTTCGATGACTTTCTTCCAAGATCATTCTTTTCAAGTCCACATCATCAGGAATACAAATCCTATCACGGAACCTCAACACACCCTGTGCATCCAATTTGAAGTCCTCATTCTCAGTTTGTCCAATACTAACCAACAAATCAACAAGCTTCACATCAAGCTTCTGAGCCTCTTTAATACTATCAAGGAAATCATTGTTAATCTTCAATATTCCCAAGACAACACTCTTCGGCGTCACTTCAATCACAAGACTCATATCTCTAAATTGCTCAATCACATCCAATTCTTTCACCATCAACAGTGACATATGCAAAGTCTTTCGACTTAAGGCATCAACCACCACATTAGCTTTACTAGGATGGTAATTCAATCCAAAGTCATAGTCTTTCAACAATTCAAGCCACCGTCTTTGTCTCATGTTAAGCTCGTTTTGATTGAACAAATACTTCAAACTTTAATGGTCACTAAACACTTCAAATCTAGAACCATAAAGGTAGTTCCTCCAAATCTTCAATACAAAAACAACCGCCGCAAGCTCTAAATCGTGCGTAGGATAATTATTCTCATGAATCTTCAATTTCCTAGAAGCATAAGCAACCACTTTACCATTTTGCATGAGTACACCACCAAGACCCATCATGGAAGCATCACAATAAACCACAAACGGTTCCTCCGAATTTGGCAAGATCAAAATCGGAGTCGTTGTCAACCTCTTCTTCAATTCCATGAAAATTTCTTCACACTTTATATCCCACACAAATGCAACTCCTTTACAAGTAAACTTTGTCAAAGGAAGTTCCAACTTCGAAAAGCCCTCAATGAACCTTCTATAGTAGTCTGCCAAGCCCAAGAAACTTCTAATCTCAGTAACCGACTTAGGAGTTTCCCATCTCAACACCGCATCAACTTTCGAAGGATCCACCACAATGCCATTGCTGGAGAAGACATGGCCTAAGAAAATTACTTCACTTATCCAAAACTCACACTTTGACAACTTTTCATAAAGCTTCTTCTCTTTCAACACTTCTACGCAAATGCTCTGTGTGCTCTTCTTCCGATTTAGAATAAATAAAAATATCATCAATGAAAACAACCACAAAATGATCCAAGTAAGGATGGAAAATACGATTCATATACTCCATGAATACTCCCGATGCATTAGTGACACCTAAAGGCATCACCGAATACTCGTAATGTCCATATCTAGTTCTGAATGTAGTTTTCTGAATATCTTCATCTTTCACCCTTATCTGATGGTAACCCGATCTCAAATCAATCTTACTAAACATGCGAGCACCAACCAATCGGTCCATCAAATCATCGATTCTTGGAAGTGGATATCTATTCTTGATTGTTACCTTATTCAACTGACGATAATCAATGCAAAGTCTCATGCTACCGTCCTTCTTCTTAACCAACAAAAATGGATCTCCCCAAGGTGATACACTTGGTCTCACAAACTTCTTCTCAAGCAATTCTTCTAATTGACTTTTCAATTCTGACAACTCGGACATGGACATCCTGTATGATGCCATAGAGATAGGTCTAGTACCAGGTACAAGATCCACGGAAAATTCAACTTCTCTTTCTGGCGGTGCACTAGGAATCTCATCAGGGAATACTTCGGGAAAGTCACACACCACCAGAAAGTTTGCAATCACAGCCTAACTCTCAACAGAAAGAGTCGCCATCAACAAGAACACCAACGCTTCTTCCTTCATGAACTCATTCAACCGTTTCGTCGATACTAACATGGCTCACTCTTCTTCTTCAAAAGAAGAGAACCTCACAGTGTTGTCGTAGCAGTTGATATGAACATAATTGGCTTTTAACCAGTTCATACCCAAAACCACGTCCAACCCAACAAGCGGTAAACCGATAAGATCCACAACAAAGTCTTTATCAAAGATTGACAAAGGACAACTTGCACAAACAAATGAAGTAGTAACCGATCCCTTAGCTGGAACTTCTACAATCATGTCTCTACCCAAGGAAGATAGGGTAAGATCCAACCTCTTAACACAATCAGCGGAAATAAAACAATGAGTAGCACCAATATCAATAATAGTAATGAGAGGAATTATATTAATGAAACTAGTACCTCGAGCAAGTCCATCTTCATTTGCCGTCTGACTTCCCAACGAAGCAAACACCTTTCCCACATCTGGAGCTTTCTTTGGATTCTTGTATTGAGTGCTAACGTGTCCACCCTCACCACAGTTGAAGCAAATAACATCTTTGTGAGTGCAATCCTTAATGGTATGACCCATCTTACCACATTGGAAGCACCTCCTCTCACCAGCTCCACAAGCGTTACTCTTGTGACCAATTTTCCCACATCTGAAACAAACAATACTAGCAGGAGCATCCCCCCACTAGTTCTTCGCCCTTGAACCACTTTTTGCTTCCCTTTTCCTACTAGAACATCATACGGTTTCCCACGTGTGATACAGTGGGATAACTGACTTGAGGGTTTTGCGTTTGTGTTCGCAAATGTTGCGGTTTAGCAAGAGTCACCACCGACTTTTCTTTTATCCAAAAAGGAAAGGTGAAAAAGCACAGGAAAAACCTTTAGATATGTTTTTGAGTTCGGGGGGTAGATTATGAAAATGGAAGGTATTTGCATCCTTTTCATCCATGGTTTTCCATGGGCTCTTAGTTACTTGCTAAATCACTTGCTTTGGTTTGTTTGTGTGCTTATGGTGGTGATTTTTGAAAGTATTTTGGAAATGGAACTTCGTAATGGTTCTCGTTTCTATAAGAATGCCTACAAAGTGTTTGTTTCGAAAATAGTTCAAAGATGTGTTTGTGAGATGTGTTTTTGAAAGTATTTTGGAAATGGAACTTCGTAATGGTTCTCATTTCTATAAGAATGCCTACAAAGTGTTTGTTTCGAAAATAGTTCAAATATGTGAGTGTGGGTAAAAATGTTTTTGTTGTGAGCAAGCGAGTAACTAAGAGCGAATCTACCTACTCGAAAGGTCTTAAATGTGCTTTTCCTCCTTCTTTATATGTTTCTATCTTACCATTGATTTGGTAAGAAGCCCCATCGTTGGATGTGAAGGGACGGGGGTTGGGACATTTGTATAGTCATAGAAGGAAACATATGGGACGTTTTAGCAATATCGTTTTAGGGACTAGATTGTTTACCGAAGGCAACATCGAGGGTCATCGAGGGACTACGATATTTTATCGAAGGGTCTTTGCTAAAAACGCCCATGCTCGAGGGACATGACTATTTTCTGAAAGGCAACAAAGTGGGATTACCCTAAGGGTGTAAGTGTGCAAATGTGTTTTTTTACATGCATTTTGTCTTGTATTTGAAAGGTTATCTATTTGCTGATTTTATCTTACCATACATCCTAGTTACTAGCAATATATGAAAGCAAATAAACATGCGGAAAATAAATCCTAAGCTATTACATCACTTTAGGGGGATGAGGGTACAAATTTACAATGGGGGTGAAGTGGAGACTGAAATATTACAACCATATCAAATAACAATGAAAACAATGTAAAAACAGTGTAAAATAAAAGGAAAACTGCACTTTGAACCGCTATGTGTCGACCCATGCTGCTATGTGTGATACGGTGGGAAAACTGACTTGGTGGTTTTGCGTTTGTGTTCACAAATGTTTCAGTTTAGCAAGAGCCGCCACCGACTTTTTATTTTATCCTAAGGAAAGGTCAAAAAGCACAGGAAAGACCTTTGAGATTTTTTCTTGGGTTCGGGGAGTAGATTATAGAAAGGTAAGGTATTAGCACCCTTTCTATCCATGGTTATCCATGTGCTCTTAGTTACTTGCTTAGATCATTTGCTTTGCTTTTCAATTGTTTGAAATGGTGCTCTTCAATTGTTTGAAATGGTGCTTTGTGTGTGGTTTTGAAAGATGTTTTGAAAAGAGGCCATCGTTGTGGCAACCTTTGTAATGATTCTTGTTTGAATGTATACAAAGGTGTTTTTGTCTTTTGAAAAGTTTTCAATGTTTGAAAGTAGGGTTTTGAAGTTGTGTTGTGGAGTGTGTTTTGAAGACAGCAAGGATGTTTTTGCAAGCTTTGATCAAGTAACTAAGAGTTATCTACCCTATTTTTACTCAAAGATATTTCTCATGTTCTTAACCCTTTTAACAATGTTTTTTCACCATTGTATTTGGTGAACAACCTTGTGTTAGGATGTTAAACGGGACAGACGCGGGTCATCGTATAGACCATGATAGCAATGGTGTCAAGTATTTTTGGCAATTTTCTTGAGGGACTTGATCATTTTGTTTAGGCAACTCAGATAGCGTCATCCAGGGACTATGATCTTTGTTTTGTTTTTGTTTTGCCAAAGTAACTTGACATGCATATCATGGCCCATTTTTGAAGGCAACAAGTGGATTGTAACCCTAGGGGTGCAAGTGTGCATTGTGTTTATTTTCATGCATTGTTATCTTGGATTAGGTCAAACTAATTGTTGATTTTATTTTGCATACAAACCCTAGGTCTAATCATGGCATAATTGAAAGCTTAAAGGTGCGAGAATTTAAATTTTACACTATTACAACATGATGTAGGGAGGGGGGTACAAATTTGAATTGGGCATTATTTTACAAGAAATTAAATCCTAAATTATTACAACCAAATTGAATGTACAAGGCATAATATTTAAATGTACAATATATAAATAAATACAATAAATAAAAATTAAATAAAATGCATTTATGCAAAAATATTTTTATGTATGTAAAAAGTATGTTTAATGTGAAATGTAAACAAATAAAAAGTCAATTTTAATTATTTTTGTTTTTTAGGGCAAAAACCCTAATTTCTTAAATAAATAGTATTATTTATTATTTATATACAATAATGTATTAATTTGTACAAAAATATAAGTATATTGAAAAAAAATGGTATTTTTAGTATAAAATATTAATAAAAATAAAAATGTATTATTTTTGTGTTTTTTGTCCTAATTATTTAATAAAATATGTATATATATGTATTAAATATATTAAATATATTAAGTGAGTATAAAAATAAAATAAATTATTTTAAAAAAAAGTATATATTTCAAGAAAATATTTTCAAATGTATATAAAAATAATAAATAAAAATAAAAGTGTTTTTTACATTGTTTTTAAATTTAAACAAAATGAATATAAAATATTTAATGTATTAATGCTAGAAACAATTAAAATAAATACCAAATAAATACAAAAATTTATGAAAATATTTTTTTAGTATTTTTTATATTAGAAAATAAAATATCAAAATCAGAAATGAAATAAAAATGCAAAAATGACAAATATACAAAAAATGGGCCAGGGGGTGTAAAAAGAAAAGAGGGGGGGGGGGGGTGCCAAAAGCAAGTCTGTACAAGCCCAGCCCAGAAACAACTTCATCTTCTTCCTTTGAACAGAAACACGCACGCTCTGTACACAAGATGTTATCTCCTGATTCCTTGCTTTTTTTGACAAAACGCATAACATGAAACTTGTAGAGCATCAAACAACGAATCTAACCATATAAAAAACTTAAGCTAACTCTCAAAGACCAGAGAGAATTTCTATGGCCCTAATTCTTAACCTAGTTTTTTCAGAAAGTTCATGAACAAAATTCTCCTAGCACGATTAATATAAATGAAAACTAAGCACATGTATGGTTTCAGGGCTATGAATACAACATCTTTCATTCATAAACCTAGGTCTAACTATTCCTAAATAGAGAGATAGAAGTTCATGAAATACCTGTTTCAGTTGACTTCGAGCTGGACAATGCAGCAACTTCCAAGGGTGCTTGAGTTTCTTTTGAGCTTGCCTGAGGTCCACTGAAGCTTTCCCAATGCTTGGCTTGTTTTGAAGTAGCCTGAATCGTGCTACAGAACTCAACCTGCAAAGCTTTGAAACAAAAATGGCAATGTATGTTAATGGTGTTACAGCTAGCAATGGAGGTCTGGAATAGTTCAGGTGAGTTGAATGGAAGGTATTGGAACAAGTTTGAGGCAAAACGCACGAGGGAAAGTGAAGATGGAGATGGTTCTGCAGGGCTTGCCCTGTTTTGCAGAAAAATGGTGATTTTGTGTTCTAGGAGGTTTGAATGGTGAAGAGCTCGTGTTTATGACTCAAAGGGTTGTGTGAAATGTGTTTGCAATGTTAGTGTAAGCAGACTATGGCTGGTTTTTGAGTTGGGAAGATTTTGGACAAATTTCTTCTTCTTGAAGCAAGAGTGTGTAACTTGTGATTACAGGCCTGTACACTCTATCTTGTAAGCTGCATACCTTGCCCTTGATACTTGTAATTTGTGGATTTGATCTTGCCTTAGAGATATGGCCTCATTCCTCATAGATATTGGTTTGACATAAAGTATAACTTTTCAAAAATGGCAATATACCTTTTTCCAAATAGGGATTAGTTTTGTGTGCAATGTCCAAATGGCTAAGATAATGCATTAGCTCAGTGGATTTGCATTCAATTAAGGAGTTTAAAATGGTTTAGAGGCCTGTCAAAAAGTACAAAGCATGCTGATTTGAAAATGAAACTTGTATGAACATGTATTGGCCATGGATCAAAGTGAGTTTTTGCCAACTTCAAGCATTCGATTCTCCCTAACCACTAAGGTGTTTGAGGAGTTCTTGGACAATTTGGAAAGCTTGCAACATGTAATATAATCTATCTTTGAAATGCAACTTGAAACTACAAGTGGAACTATGTGAAAAATGGCCAAGAAGATGGGTCAAAATCCTGCCTAAACTAGGGCAAATTTTCTCTAAGTTAAAAGTTTTAGGTACCCTTGTTCCAAAAATCATAACTTGAGATAAAAGCCTCTTTTGAGAAAACTTTGTGAATAAAAGTTGTATACTTTGTGATGGAATACAACTTTCATGTTGCAAGTTTTGTTTGAATCCATTTTCATATTGGTGAAAAAATGGGACAAAGTTAGGAAAAAATAAGAAAATTTTATAACTTAGAAAATTTCTAAGTTATGAAATTTTTCCATTTTAAACCCTAATTTGCATTTTTGGGTTTCTTGATGAAAAAGTTTCATAATTTGACATGTTTTGATGAAAAATGACCCTTGGCACTTGATTTTGACCAAAAAGTCAAAGTTTGACTTTTCTGTATACAGTCAAATTTTGATCAGTTGACTGAAAAATTCATCTGTCAATCCTATGCATTTGAGATCTTTTGAACTTGTTGAATAGGTCAAGACAAAGTAATCGAGTCCTTGATTCCATGGTTGAGCTTGATTTGCCATTGGTTAGGTCAAACAGTCAAAAATTGCCTTTGTACAGTCAAAACCCTAAAAATGACCATTTTGCCCTTTTGATGATCTGGTCAAATTTCTTGTGGAATTGTGATCCAAACTTGACCAAATGGTTCATATGAGTTCATAATGTTGATGTGGGTCAAAATTCATGAGGTTTGACTGTCAATTGGCCACAATTGACTTTTTCCCCAATACAGTTGATTTCTAGGTCAACTGTCCAATTGACTGGGCAAAAATTTGAACCAAGGCTTGAAACTTGGTGTGGACAAACTTGTGAGTCCAATATGAAGTATGAAAGTCACTTTGGGCATTGTTGGTCAAAACATCACTGTGCAAACTCAAACCCTAACTTAGGTTAACAGTGCAAAGAGGTGTCTTGAGCAGAGCAAACCCTAACTTGATCTTTAATTCCAAGAGTCTTGTGATGAGAAATATTGATGAAATGAGAGGGAAAATTTTGGGGTACAACAATTGCCCTTGTTCAATCTTCTTGAACCTAAAGAGTTAGATTGACAAGTTTGCCTTTCGCGACTCGAAGGTAAAATAGGATTGGACACTAGAGTGCCCGTAAATTTGCACTCGTCAAGACATAAACGCAGGAATGGGCTTAAAGATGCCATTTGGAGATGGTAGAATCTTGCTGGAGATGGGCTTAAAGATGCCATCCAATAATGTTTGTTGAATTGCAAAGTGGTAGGTCGGAAGAATGAGCATCAAAATGGTATCCGTGTCTGGAATGCATTTGAACTGTATCTTGGAGACTAGGTCTGTATGAGCAAAAGAATGGCGTTCGTGTCTGAAGCATATCTAAGCTGTAACGGTTTTTGAACTTTGAATTAATATCAGAATGACTGCCGTGTCTGGAGTGTATCTGTATTGTATCTGAATTCTGAATGGGCAACAGAGATACATCTGTGTATGGAGCATCTCTGGACCGGGGATAAATTCCGAATGAGTGACAGAATGGCAACCGTGTCTAGAGCGTATCTGGACTGCATCTAAAGTTGAGACCTGTATGAGTAGAAGAATGACTTTCGTGTCTGGAGTGTATCTGAGACTGTAATTGAGATCTGAATAAGTGACAGAATGACTTCCGTGGTGATTGCACTGGGAAGAATCAAACTGCTGGTGTAAAGGTCAGAATGGCATCCACGTCTGGAGTTTGTCTGAACTTGTGGTTGATAGTTGAATCTGAATGAGAGATAGAATGGCTGCCGTGTCTGGAGCGTATCTAGTCTGTATCGGATTGCTGAAGTCTGAATGAGTAGTAGAATGACCGCCGTGTTTGGGATGTATCTGTACTGTATTTTGACTTGAAATTGTGAATGAGTAATATAATGACCGCCGTGTATGGGGTGTATCCATACTGTATCTGAACAATTGTTAATGATAGCCTTTTAATCTTATCCTGAAAAGGGTAAAATGTTAGCTAAAACACAAAGTTATGTTGTATGATATGTATGATGCAATGAACTGTGTTTCATCAATGTTCATGATATATGGATGTAATGGATGCGCATGTAAGCTGAGTAACTGTCTTGCTAAGGAAAATAAATCCTTGATAATTGTAGGTAATGAAATCTTTGACTGCTGTCGGGGAAAGTAAATCCTTGACCGATGCTGGGGATTCCAAAGATCTTTGATTATTGAAGATGAGAAATCCTTGCTGACTGCTTGGGGATTAAAGATCTCTGATTGTTGAAGATGAGAAATCCTTGCTGACTGCTTGGGGATTAAAGATCCTCAGCAATTTGTAGGGATTAACAAAGCCTTTGA
The DNA here is from genome assembly GCA_948472305.1 of Vicia faba. NCBI lineage: Eukaryota > Viridiplantae > Streptophyta > Magnoliopsida > Fabales > Fabaceae > Vicia > Vicia faba. The sequence goes on from OX451735.1 coordinate 410,591,634, forward strand.
CAACTTCTGCAGGGAATGACAATCCTTCATGACCTTCCTGGGAAATGAGGAAAACTCTAAAAATATCTATTGGGGAGTTAAAACCTAGGAGGCTTCTGCTTGGAGAAATGAGACCGAGAATCTTCGATCTTGCTGGGAGATAACTCTGTGGGGGAAATGTTCACTATTCTGTCTCCGCTGGGGATCTTGAGACTTAATTCTGATGGGAATTTTGAAACTTAACTCAGCCGGGGAATCATGTTTTAGAATGCATTATCTCCGCTGAGGATCTTAAAGCTTAACTCCGCTGGGGAGATATACTCCAAATTTTAGCTTTGTTGAGGATCCGAATGATGTATCGTAGGGGATTTCTTCTGAAATGGCACAAAGATATCTTCCTATACCTTCAACCTATCAATAATTATCCTTTTTCAATTTCGTTTTATTTGTAAGCAGTGATTATATTCAAATGCATATGCCTATTTAACAAAACATTGGACGTTTTCAAATAAAACATAAGTGTAAAAAAGAAAAGAAAGGCAAGCAAATTTCTGCACTTTGAAGTATCTTTGTATTTAAATTTCGTGAGTATCTTTGTACAAAGTAGACAGACATCCTAGTAAGAGAATTTTGTCGTAAAAATTGAAAGAATTTTATACAAAAGAAAGATGGCTATGTGTAACAATTCCATGGGATTCCCATTCTGCTATAGCCTTCACAACTCTGAATATCTTGTTCATTTGCTGCTTCGTCCGCCGATGACTGGATTGATCAGAAGCTTGGAGCTTGTTGGTGAAGAGATTGTTCTTAAAGTGATCCGACGAGACATATTCATACGCTTTAATTCCCTAACTTTTGCCTGGACCGCCCTTTCGGGTTTTCGATCCACCGGGAAACCCATTTTTTCCCAAGTCACCCTTTTGGGTTTTCAACTTGCCGGGTGTACAAATTTTTTTTTGTTTTATCCCTAATTTTTTTCTGAACCGCCCTTTCGGGTTTTCGATTCACCGGGATGCCCATTTTTGCCCAAGTCGCCCTTTCGGGTTTTCAACTTGCCGGGTCGTTTTATGCGTAGTATTTTTTGACTATGTCTGTATTCGCAGGGTGCGGCAAATCGTTGTCATCCATGGTGGTCAGAATCATTGCCCCACCATAAAAGATGGTCTTGATCATAAATGGTCCTTCGTAAGTAGGAGTCCACTTGCCCCTGGGATCACTTTGCGATAAGATGATCCGCTTGATTACAAGATCTCCGACTTGATATACCTGACGCCTGACGTTCTTGTTGAAAGCCTTGATCATCCGTTTTTGATACGTCTGACCATGACAAACAACAGTAAGTCGCTTCTCGTCGATCAAATTAAGTTGATCAAGCCGGGTCTGAATCCAATCGTCTTCACTCAGACCAGCGTCCTTCATAATCCTTAAGGAAGGAATCTGAACTTCCATGGGTAGAACAGCTTCCATGCCATACACCAAAGAAAATGGGGTTGCCCCTGTTGAAGTACGTGTCATGGTACGATATCCATGCAGAGCAAACGGTAACATCTCATGCCAGTCTTTGTAGGTGACTGTCATCTTTTGAATGATCTTCTTGATATTTTTGTTCGCGACTTCAACAACACCGTTCATCTTCGGCTGATAGGGAGATGAATTGTGATGATAAATCTTGAACTATTCGCATAGAGCGGTGATCATAGTGTTGTTAAAATTTGTACCGTTGTCTGTGATGATCCTGTCGGGGAATCCATACCGACATATGAGGTTCTGCTTGATGAAGCGAGCAACCACATTCTTTGTAACTGAGGCATACGAAGCTTCCTCGACCCACTTGGTAAAATAGTCAATAGCCACCAGGATGAAACGATGTCCATTGGATGCCGTAGGCTTGATCTCTCCAATCATGTCAATGCCCCACATTGCGAATGGCAAAGGAGCTGTCAGAATATTGAGAGGAACAGGAGGAATATGTACCTTGTCGGTGTAGACTTGGCATTTGTGGTAGGTACGGGAATGTTGATGACAATCAGCTTCAATGGTAGACCAGTAATAGCCTGCCCTTAAAATCTTTCTGGCCATCGTATGTCCGCTCAAGTGGGTGCAAAATGTGCCACTGTGTATCTCGGTCATGATCAACTCTGCTTCAGCTTTGTCCATGCAACGAAGTAGAACACAATCATGGCTGCATTTATAAAGGATGTCATTGCTTAGGAAGAACTTGGCAGCAAATCTCCTTAAGAACTTTTTGTCATTGACGGAAGCTCCTTCAGGGTATTCTCTAGTCTGGAGATACCTTTTGATTTCATGAAACCAGGGTTGTTCCACTACTTCTTCGGTATTAATCTCATGATAGTGCGCAGGTTCGTCCATTCGCTCGATGGTAACTTGGGGAGCCTCGTTATCCCAATTGAGTTTAAACATGGAAGACATTGTAGCCAGAGCATCTGCTAGCTGATTTTCTTCTCGCGGGAAGTGCTCGAAAGTAATCTGCTCGAAATGAGGTAATAATGTTAAGACATGTTCTTTGTATGGGATAAGATTAGGATGCTTAGTGTCCCACTCTCCTTTGACTTGACTGATAACCAAAGCCGAGTCCCCAAATACGACCAAAGATTTGATTCCCAAGTCTATAGCAGCCTTGAGACCAAAGATACAAGCTTCATATTCAGCCATGTTGTTGGTACAGCTGAAACAAAGTCGGGCAGTGAAGGGTGTATGACAACCTTCCAGAGAAATGAGTACCGCACCGATACCGTTGCCAAGTGCATTTGAAGCACCATCAAAGTACAGGGTCCATCGGGATCCTTGTTCAGGTCCGTCATACGGTCTGTTACCTTCAATGTTGTCCAATATCATGATGTCCTCGTCAGGGAAGTCAAATCTCATAGATTGGTAATCTTCGACGGCTTGATGATCTAGATGGTCAGCTAGTACACTCCCCTTTTTAGCTTTTTTGGTAGTATACTGGATATCATACTCAGTCAGGATCATTTGCCATCTAGCGATTCTTCCAGATAAAGCAGGCTTCTCGAAGATATACTTGATCAGATCCATTTTGGAAATCAGCAAAGTGGTATGAGTCAACATATACTGTCTTAGCCGGCGAGCAGCCCATACCAAAGCGCAACAAGTTTTCTCGAGCAGTGAGTAGCGAGTCTCACAGTCGGTAAAATTTTTGCTAAGGTAATAAATGGCATACTCTTTTCGGCCAGACTCGTCATGTTGGCCCAGTACGCACCCCATTGAGTTATCTAAAACAGTCAGATACATGATTAACGGCCTTCCTTCGACGGGTGGCATCAGAATAGCAGGTTCTAGCAAATACTCCTTGATCTTATCAAAAGCAACTTGACAATCATTGTTCCATTCAACTACCTGATCCTTCTTCAACAGTTTGAAAATTGGCTCACAGGTAGATGTCAGGTGAGAGATGAACCTCGCAATATAGTTCAAACGTCCCAAGAATCCTCTAACCTCCTTTTCAGTACGGGGGGCAGGCATTTCTTGTATAGCCTTTACTTTAGCTGGATCAACCTCAATGCCTTTGTTGCTGACAATAAATCCCAAAAGTTTACCAGACCTAACCCCAAAAGTGCACTTGCTTGGGTTTAATCTGAGCTTATACTCCTTCAACCTGGCAAACAACTTCTGCAAATGATCAAGGTATTCTTCTTCCGTCTGTGATCGGGCTATCATGTCGTCTACGTAGACTTCAATCTCATGATGTATCATATCATGAAACAAAGCTACCATGGCGCGTTGATAGGTTGCCCCTGCGTTCTTTAGTCCAAACGGTATCACCTTGTAGCAGAAGGTACCCCATTGTGTGACAAAAGTAGTTTTCTCCATGTCCTCGAGTGCCATTTTGATCTGGTTATAGCCCGAGAATCCGTCCATGAAAGAAAATACATTGTGCTGAGCTGTATTATCAACCAAAATGTCGATGTGTGGTAGGGGAAAATCATCTTTAGGGCTAGCCCTGTTTAAATCCCGAGAGTCCACACACATTCTGACTTTGCCGTCCTTCTTAGGCACAGGCACAATGTTAGCAACCCATTGTGGATAGGAAGTAACAGCCAGAAAGCCAGCGTTGAATTGCTTCATTACCTCAGCCTTGATCTTCTCAGACATGTCAGGCCTCATTCGGCAGACTTTTTGCTTGATCGGTGGACAGTCTTCTCTTGTAGGGAGACGGTGAACCACGATTTCCGTGTCTAGTCCCGACATGTCTTCATAAGACCAGGCGAAGATTTCAACATATTCATTCAACAACTGCACTAAGTGCTCCTTGACACTTGGTTCCAGGTTGGCACCCACTTTTACCTCTTTCATGTCTTCCTCCATCCCCAAGTTCATGGTTTCTAGCAACTCTTCATGAGGCAGAATAGCCCTCTCTTCTTGTTGCAAAAGTCTGCCTAACTCTCCCGACACTTCATAGTCTTTGTCAAATTCGTACTCAGCATGATTGACCAAATCTTCAGAGTAATCGAAGTTTAAAGCAGAATAGTCATCCATGGAATCTGGAGTGGATGGGTACCTGCATTTGTGAGGGTGGGTGTGTGTAAGGGATAGCCATCCTTAAAACAAACAAAAATGCAAAAGGAAAGAAAATGAACACAACAGTTTATAGATGAAAAATGTCCAATGATTCATTAAAATATGGCATATGATAATGAATAATATCAAGCCCTTACAAATGGACCTACATGCCCTGGGCAAGGCACGAGGTGAAAATAGTGTGCGAATTGTTTTAGTTATTACAGACCATAAACAGGAAATTGTTCAAAGATAATATTACCGGTTGATAAAGGTGATGGGAACAAAATCCTTTGCTTCCCAGTTGCTTAAACCCCCTTCGATGGTCGGAAAAATCCAATCTCCAAAGTGGCTCTCTTCATCTTCATCTTCTACAGCATTGATTCTGTGGTGAGTGATCTTGACGGGTGGTCCTCCAACCTTGGAGCGACGCATAGCCTTTTGTCCTGCAGCAGTAAACCCTAATCCAAACTTGTCTGTCTTATGGGGAAAATCAGGCAATTTCCCCCACACTGTGCTCTTCCCCTCTTTAATTACAGCCTCTGCGTCCTTGAGAGATGCCATTCTAGATACATGCTTGGGAACGATAGGCACCTCAACCATTGTTTTCGCAACTGCTACCTCAGGAGAAACTTCCTCAAAATGTTGGAAAGGCGTTTCGATGAACTCGCCATCCAACTCCACATAACGGAAGGAGTTGAGATGACTTATCATGTACTCTTCCTCGCCGTGCACTGTTATAATCTTACCCTTAACAGGATACTTCAGCATTTGGTGCAAAGAGGAGGTAACTGCCCCGGCATAATGGATCCACGGTCTTCCTAACAAACACGAATATAACGGACGGATGTCCATCACATAAAAGGTGGAGTTGAAAACTTCTGTGCCTACTTTGATAGGAATGTCAACCTCTCCATGAACCATTCTTTTGGACCCATCAAAGGCCCTAACAACGATGTTACTAGGTTTGAGGGTCAATCCTTCACAGTCCAATCGGTCTAAGGGTTTCTTCGGCAGCACATTCAAGGAAGAACCAGTATCAACTAAGACATGGGCGAGGGTGGTTCCCCTGCATTCAACTGAGACATGTAGCGCGTCCTTGTGTTTCCTTCCTTTGGGAGTTAATTCAACGTCGGAAAAGCCAAGGCCATTATCAGCAGTAAGACTGGCCACACACTCCTGAAACTGGTCAGCCGAAGTTTCTTGGGGCACGTGTGCCGCCTTCAAAAATTTGATCAGGGCCTTAGCATGGGCCTCAGAACAGAGTAGAAGAGCCAACATTGAAATTTTAGAAGGGGTCTGTCCTAGCTGTTCCACGACGTCATAGTCACTCTTTCTGATTATCTTCAAGATTTCATCCATTTCTTTCTGGGTGGTTTCGGGGATAACCACAGCATGAGCCTTCGTCCTGACAGGCTCTTCCAGTATCCCATTACCCTTATTGGTAGTATCAGCAAATGTTCTTACTTCAGGAGTATCCAATTCTTCAATCATTGGGCCTTGCACAGATGGCCTAACAGGTACGGAAGCTTTCGAGGGTCCGAAAACTGCTCGAGGGGGAGCAATCTCCAGAGAAAAAATCCGACCGCTGCGGGTTATCTTGCTTGTACCCGCAATGTTCCCTATATCAGGGTTTTCTTCTTCAGAATTCTCTTGGACTGCCTCAATTTGTTTGATACCATGATAGAAGATTTCTCCTCCATAGTTCCATGGTATCGTTTTGCTTGATTGGTACGGGACAGGTCCCGGCATGGTGATCTTTAATGGTACACATTTATAGTTGGGTGTAATCCTGACAGGCCTTTTGCAAGCCTTGGGAGGATTGTCGGAAATGGTTATGATCGCAATATCGTTGGTTGAAGTAGAAAAAGTAGGAGGAGTAACAGGATTGAAGGTATCAACAAGGGTTTTCTGGAAAAGTATCTCTTGGGTATCCATCAGACATTGGACACCCGACTTCAACATTGGGAAATCACCCCGTATGTTCAAACAAAAATAGCAGTCTTTACCACAACCAGGAAAGATCCCGGCTCTCATCAAATTCTCTTTAATCACAAGTAACGGCGTCAACAGTCAACAACATCAGTAACATGAAGGTCCTCCATAACAACATGAACATTATTACCGTGATTGGGCATCGGAGCAGAAATCACATTTGGCTTCTCAGCGCATCGAATTCTACTTCTTTGGCATCAATCAAGTCCTGGATTTTGTTCTTAAGCGCCCAGCAATTATTGGTATCGTGCCCAACACTGTCGGAATGGTAAGCACATTTGGCATTGGAGTGGTAGTATGGAGAAGAGGTGTTAGGGTTCTTTGGCGCTTCCTTCAAACTGGTAAGATTCAGCTTCAACAAATGGGGGAGTACCTGAGCTGGCGTCATGTTGATGCGGATGAACTGCCGTTGTGGCCTTTCTACCCGTTGTTGATTAGGTCTTGACTGATTGTTACGAGGTTGATTATTTGACGAGTTTTGAATCATCACAGCCCCTACAGTTGGCCGACGCTCGGTTCTTCCCTGACCCTTTTGAGAATACACAGCGGAGGCTTCCTTCTTAGCTGGGAAGGGTTTCTTAACAGCTGTGGATGCGGAAGCATCCTTTTGAATCTTTCCACTTTTAATACCGGCCTCGACCCTTTCGCCGGTCAAAATTAGTTCAGTAAATCCCGCAGAAGAACTCCCGATTAGATGATTGAAAAGGGGGCCAGACAGGGTCCCTAGAAACATGTCAACTAACTCCCTATCTGACAACGGTGGCTGCACCCTCCCAGCCAGATCATGCCACTTCTGTGCGTACTCTTTAAATCCTTCATTGGAAGCCATCCCCATACTTTGTAACTGAGTATGAGTGGGTGCCAAATCAGCATTGTATTGATATTGACGATAAAAAGCGGAAGCTAAGTCTTCCCAATTGTGAACCTCTGATCTCTCGAGTTTATAGAACCAATCCAACTGCGTGCCAGACAAACTGTCTTGGAAAAAGTATACCCATAGGTCTTTAGCAGATGAGTGGGGTTGGATTTTTTTGACATACGATCTCAGGTGCATCTTTGGGCAAGACAGACCGTCGTACTTGGCGAATGTTGGCACCTTGAACTTGGGAGGGATAACAATCCCAGCTACCAGCCCTAGTTCTTCAAAATCCAAACCGGGTACCTTCTGCAACTCCATGGCTTCAAGTCTATCTTCAAGATTCTTATATTTATCATTTGCTGGAGGATACTGTTGTTCGGAGTAGTCTTCGTCTTCTTCCTCTTCCTCCTCTTCAACGTTAGATTCAGAAGGTACAACAGTCCCTTTCCCTTTACCGGCCCCTTCCTCAGACGTTGAGGGGAACTCAAGAACCTTTATGGCATTACTTTCAAACCTTCTTCCAAAAGTGGCTACTCCAGGTCTCTTTTTCTTTTTCTCTTTATTCTTCTCCAACAGAGCTTTGAGGTCCTCTTGACCCTTTGCCAAGGTCATGAGGAGTTGCTGGAATTGTGAATTTTGTGCCTGCAGATCCTTTACCGTCTGCTCCAAATCCATCTTGCTGAAATAAACAGCAGAAAGATAAGGAAACCTGGTGTGAAGACCTGTTTATGCATATGATGAATGGTATGTTATTCATGTAATGCATTCAAGGATTCAGAAATTCAAATTTGTTGCAAACAAAAAGGAACACACGTCATATTAAGAAGAAATTATTAGTACATAAGTGCCCCATGGGCCAACTATTACAAAATCTTTAATGTAAAAAGACATTGCGCATCCTCTTTGGTGCGATGTAAGTGTTGAGAGTTTCCTCCTCATGAAGTCGGCGGGTAAGCTCCAAAACCTTCTTCTCACTGGCGTAGAAGTTGGCTTCAAAAGTATTCCGTTCTTCCTTGAGTTGGATCCAACTCTTTTGCATTTCTTCCCATGATGTTGGCATGTCAGGATGTAGGATGGTGTATGGAACCTCTCCTTCCATAACAGGCTCTTTGATCACGGGGAGAATGTGAGGATATGGCATCATAAGATTCTGGGCGCGGGTTCGTACTCACTAGAGATAAGGCTCAAGGGGGATGGAATTATTGTGCCCCAGTGTCTTACTATCTACCTTGTTGGGCATCCTCCAAGCTCTGATGAACCTTTGTCGAAGTCCTTGCGCATTGTTGTCGAAGTCAAAAACTAGGTCAGGAATCAGCATGTCATGAGGGCCATCCCTCCGAGCATATCCAAACTGTCTTAGAGCTAAATAGGGGTTGTAGGTAATGCCTCCCCTAATGCCAAGTAGTGGGACATTAGGGAATTCTCCACAATGATCAATGATGATGACATTTTCTCTGGACCGAGAACACCAATGAACATCAGAATATGTGAGGGTCATCAATCATTGTGACCACCTTAAACCCTGCTCATTCTTCAAAGTTGATTGTGGAAGGTGAGAAATAAACCACCTTTCTAGGAGAGTAGTACAACACATGAGAACACCTTTTTTCCTCATTGTTCGTGTGTAAAATGAGTGTAGGATGTCCCCAAGCAATGTAGGTATAGGATTCCTGGATATGAAAATCTTGACAGCATTCACATCTATAAGCTGATCAGGGTTTGGGAACAAGGCCAACCCATAGATGAGGAGTGCCACAATCTCTTCAAAGGCTTGTAGATCAAGAGAATTCCAGCAGTTTTGTGCCTTCTCAAACAGAAACTTTGCCAAGAAACCCTTGACACCACTTCTGGTTTCCCAATGTCCCTTGATGTCAGATGGCTGCAAATGTAATGCCTGAGCAACATCTTCAGGATTTGGTTCTTTTTCCGTACCGTTGTAGGGTAGTTGATTAAGAATAGGAATTCTCAGGAGTTGAGAAAATTCCTCCAAAGTGGGTACTAACTGGTAATCAGGGAATGTGAAACAGTGGTGTAGGGGGTCAAAGAACTGGAAGAGAACTTTCACCATGTCTTCTTCAATGTTGGTGTTGACCAAGTTGAGGAGTCTACCATGTCTTTCACTGAAGAGAGAATTCCCTGGAATCCTGGAAGTAAGCTCCTTGAGTTGGGGAGGGATTCTCACAAGGTTGACTTGAATTGTTTTCCTGCGAAGAGATTCCATGACCTACAAAACAAGAACAAAGATGAAGATCCAAACCCTTGAAATGGTTAGTGGATGTATATGATGCATTATGATGTTCATGATGTATGCACAAACACATGTACAAGCAAGTCACACAAAACCCTAGTTTCAGGCTTGCATGAGGTTTCATAGGTAAGTACCCTCTTGAGTTTAGTTGGCTCAAACCTGTCCTATAAATAGTAACCGGGTTCTAAGGAGCTCAATATCACTGGATTGTTTTCTATGTTCATTGTTTTGGTTTAGCCACTTAACTAGCGACCAAAATATTCCAAGAAAACAACCCTCAATGAGTGTAGTATCGAGTATCTACCAACTTCGGACTGCACCAAAGTCGGTCATCTCACTACCCCTAATAAAAGGCCAAGATAGTCAAGTAAGGTTCTAAGAGTTCATTAGTGCTTCATGATATCACTCAGCGGCCCCATATTCTCTTTGATTGACTCAAAGGCTACCGGTACTCACAAATATGTCGCACTAATATAGCTATTGCTTCAACCAAGTTGGTATACCCCGAACAGTTTCCACAACGTATTGCTATTTACCTATGAATGTTTCCCAAATCCGGGTAGAGGATTTCAAGCCCAAACAAGAGAACCAAATGTAAAGCAATCAAAGCAAACAATAATCATGCAAAGGGTGATCTAAGCCCTAAGGTTACTCCACTTTTAAAGAATTTCCCCAGCAGAGTCGCCAGTTCTGTGATACGGTGGGAGAACTGACTTGGTGGTTTTGCGTTTGTGTTCGCAAATGTTTCGGTTTAGCAAGAGCCGCCACCGACTTTTTATTTTATCCTAAGGAAAGGTCAAAAAGCACAGGAAAGACCTTTGAGATTTTTTCTTGGGTTCAGGGAGTAGATTATAGAAAGGGAAGGTATTAGCACCCTTTCTATCCATGGTTATCCATGGGCTCTTAGTTACTTGCTTAGATCATTTGCTTTGCTTTTCAAATGTTTGAAATGGTGCTCTTCAATTGTTTGAAATGGTGCTTTGTGTGTGGTTTTGAAAGATGTTTTGAAAAGAGGCCATCGTTGTGGCAACCTTTGTAATGATTCTTGTTTGAATGTATACAAAGGTGTTTTTGTCTTTTGAAAAGTTTTCAATGTTTGAAAGTAGGGTTTTGAAGTTGTGTTGTGGAGTGTGTTTTGAAGACAGCAAGGATGTTTTTGCAAGCTTTGATCAAGTAACTAAGAGTTATCTACCCTATTTTTACTCAAAGATATTTCTCATGTTCTTAACCCTTTTAACAGTGTTTTTTCACCATTGTATTTGGTGAACAACCTTGTGTTAGGATGTTAAACGGGACAGACGCGGGTCATCGTATAGACCATGATAGCAATGGTGTCAAGTATTTTTGGCAATTTTCTTGAGGGACTTGATCATTTTGTTTAGGCAACTCAGATAGCGTCATCGAGGGACTATGATCTTTGTTTTGTTTTTGTTTTGCCAAACTAACTTGACATGCATATCATGGCCCATTTTTGAAGGCAACAAGTGGATTGTAACCCTAGGGGTGCAAGTGTGCATTGTGTTTATTTTCATGCATTGTTATCTTGGATTAGGTCAAACTAATTGTTGATTTTATTTTGCATACAAACCCTAGGTCTAATCACGGCATAATTGAAAGCTTAAAGGTGCGAGAATTTAAATTCTACACTATTACAACATGATGTAGGGAGGGGGTACAAATTTGAATTGGGGATTATTTTGCAAGAAATTAAATCCTAAATTATTACAACCAAATTGAATGTACAAGGCATAATATTTAAATGTACAATATTTAAATAAATACAATAAATAAATATTAAATAAAATGCATTTATGCAAAAAGGTTTTTATGTATGTAAAAAGTATTTTTAATGTGAAATGTAAACAAATAAAAAGTCAATTTTAATTATTTTTATTTTTTAGGACAAAAACCCTTATTTCTTAAATAAATAGTATTATTTATTATTTATATACAATAATGTATTAATTTGTACAAAAATATAAGTATATTGAAAAAATGGTATTTTTAGTATAAAATATTAATAAAAATAAAAATGTATTATTTTTGTGTTTTTTGTCCTAATTATTTAATAAAATATGTATATATATGTATTAAATATATTAAATATATTAAGTGAGTATAAAAATAAAATAAATTATTTACAAAAAAAAGTATATATTTCAAGAAAATATTTTCAAATGTATATAAAAATAATAAATAAAAATAAAAGTGTTTTTTACATTGTTTTTAAATTTAAACAAAATGAATATAAAATATTTAATGTATTAATACTAGAAACAATTAAAATAAATACCAAATAAATACAAAAATTTATGAAAATATTTTTTTAGTATTTTTTATATTAGAAAATAAAATATCAAAATCAGAAATGAAATAAAAATGCAAAAATGACAAATATACAAAAAATGGGCCAGGGGGGTGTAAAAAGAAAAGAGGGGGGGGGGTGCCAAAAGCAAGTCTGTACAAGCCCAGCCCAGAAACAACTTCATCTTCTTCCTTTGAACAGAAACACGCACGCTCTGTACACAAGATGCTATCTCCTGATTCCTTGCTTTTTTGACAAAACTCATAACATGAAACTTGTAGAGCATCAAACAACGAATCTAACCATATAAAAAACTTAAGCTAACTCTCAAAGACCAGAGAGAATTTCTCTGGCCCTAATTCTTAACCTAGTTTTTTCAGAAAGTTCATGAACAAAATTCTTCTAGCACGATTAATATAAATGAAAACTAAGCACATGTATGGTTTCAGGGCTATGAATACAACATCTTTCATTCACAAACCTAGGTCTAACTATTCCTAAATAGAGAGATAGAAGTTCATGAAATACCTGTTTCAGTTGACTTCGAGCTGGACAATGCAGCAACTTCCAAGGGTGCTTGAGTTTCTTTTGAGCTTGCCTGAGGTCCACTGAAGCTTTCCCAATACTTGGCTTGTTTTGAAGTAGCCTGAATCATGCTACAGAACTCAACCTGCAAAGCTTTGAAACAAAAATGGCAATGTATGTTAATGGTGTTACAGCTAGCAATGGAGGTCTGGAATAGTTCAGGTGAGTTGAATGGAAGGTATTGGAACAAGTTTGAGGCAAAACGCACGAGGGAAAGTGGAGATGGAGGTGGTTCTGCAGGGCTTGGCCTATTTTGCAGAAAAATGGTGATTTTGTGTTCCAGAAGGTTTGAATGGTGAAGAGCTCGTTTTTATGACTCAAAGGGTTGTGTGAAATGTGTTTGCAATGTTAGTGTAAGCTGACTATGGCTGGTTTTTGAGTTGGGAAGATTTTGGACAAATTTCTTCTTCTTGAAGCAAGAGTGTGTAACTTGTGATTACAGGCCTGTACACTCTATCTTGTAAGCTGAATACCTTGCCCTTGATACTTGCAATTTTTGGATTTGATCTTGCCTCAGAGATATGGCCCCATGCCTCATAGATCTTGGTTTGACATAAAGTATAACTTTTCAAAAATGGCAATATACCTTTTTCCAAATAGGGATTAGTTTTGTGTGCAATGTCCAAATGGCCAAGATAATGCATTAGCTCAGTGGATTTGCATTCAATTAAGGAGTGTAAAATGGTTTAGAGGCCTGTCAACAAGTACAAAGCATGCTGGTTTGAAAATGAAACTTGTATGAACATGTATTGGCCATGGATCAAAGTGAGTTTTTGCCAACTTCAAGCATTCGATTCTCCCTAACCACTAAGGTGTTTGAGGAGTTCTTGGACAATTTAGAAAGCTTGCAACATGTACTATTATCCATATTTGAAATGAAACTTGAAAATCCAAGTGGAACTATGTGAAAAATGGCCAAGAAGATGGGTCAAAATCCTGCCTAAACTAGGGCAAAATTTCTCTAAGTTAAAAGTTTTAGGTACCCTTGTACCAAAAATCATAACTTGAGATACAAGCCTCTTTTGAGAAAACTTTGTGAATCAAAGTTGTATACTTTATGATGGACTACAACATTCATGTATCAAGTTTTGTTTGAATCCATTTGCATCTTGGTGAAAAAATGGGTCAAAGTTAGGAAAAAATAAGAAAATTTTATAACTTAGAAAATTTCTAAGTTATGAAATTTTTCCATTTTTAACCCTAATTTGCATTTTTGGGTTTCTTGATGAACAAGTTTCATAATTTGACATGTTTTGATGAAAAATGACCCTTGGCACTTGATTTTGACCAAAAAGTCAAAGTTTGACTTTTCAGTATACAGTCAAATTTTGATCAGTTGACTGAAAAATTAATCTGTTAATCCTATGCATTTGAGATATTTTGAACTTGTTGAATAGGTCAAGACAAATTCATTGAGTCCTTGAGTCCATGGTTGATCTTGATTTGCCATCGGTTAGGTCAAACAGTCAAAAATTGCCTTTGTACAGTCAAAACCCTAAAAATGACCATTTTGCCCTTTTGATGATCTGATCAAATTTCTTGTGGAATTGTGATCCAAACTCGATCAAATGGTTCATATGAGTTCATAATGTTGATGTGGGTCAAAATTCATGAGGTTTGACTGTCAATTGGCCACTGTTGACTTTTTCCCCAATACAGCTGATTTCTAGGTCAACTGTCCAATTGACTGGGCAAAAATTTGAACCAAGGCTTGAAACTTGGTGTGGACAAACTTGTGAGTCCAATATGAAGTATGAAAGTCACTTTGGGCATTGTTGGTCAAAACATCATTGTGCAAACTCAAACCCTAACTTAGGTTAACAGTGCAAGGAGGTGTCTTGAGCAGAGCAAACCCTAGCTTGATCTTTAATTCCAAGAGTCTTGTGATGAGGAATGTTGATGAAATGAGAGGGCAAATTTTGGGGTACAATACTATGCATCGACACATAGCTTTTCCCTGTCCCTGCAAAACAAAATAACTCAGTATGTGACGACACATAAGGGGATGTGTCGACTCATTCACCCTTTTTGTGTCGATGCGAAACGCGTATGTATCGACTCATAGGCTTTTCCCTGCTTCTTTAAAACAAAAATGACTCAGTATGAGTTGAAACATAATGGGATGTTTCGACTCATGCACCCTTCTTGTGTCGGCGCGTAGCGCGTATGTGTCGATACATAGTCTTTTCCCACTTCTGTTTTGTAACCTAAAATCAATATGAGTCGATGCATGAGGGTTATGTGTCGACTCATACCCTGTTTTTTCACTAGGACGAGTCGACACATGAGGATATGTGTAGATACATGCTTCATTTTCCTGCCTTAAACATTATTTCTCTAACTGCACAGGTTAGTTCATGGCATATGATGGATAAACATGAACAAAAAATGACTGAATAAGCCTAAACAAAGTACAGATGACTAGTTCAAAAAGATATTAAAGTACTACATCTTGTTTTCAAAGAACAACAACTTGTTAATGATGTAATGACAAGGTATCTAATCAAGAGGACTTACCTTTGGGCTGCACTGGTTTTTTTAGATCTGAATTCTTTTCCAAAGGATGTGATAACCTTGTGAGTCTTCAGGAAGCTGCTCTGGACGGCTAGAACTGAGTTGGACTGTACTATTTGGTGTTTTGAAGATGGAGATGAATAGCAACACAACAGCTGTTTTTATGTTTGGACAAACTTTGTATGAAGTGTTTGGCTTAGGGAGAGTTTTTATGGTGGAGTAAGAGGTTGGGATTCTGTTTTGAACAAGAACAGATTTGATTTTGAAAAATCAGTCAAGGTTCACAAGAATATTGTTTTTCTGCCCAATGAGACTTTCTATTCTCTATCCTCTCTTCCACATCCAACCCTTTGTCTTATGAGACAACCTTCCTTTTGTAGACCCCTTGACTGTGGTTTAGGGGGGAAAATAGATAATTCATTTTGAATTGTTTTTGCATGCTATTTTGATGCTTTCTGCACACAAATTTCCTTTGCCATTTTGGTGCAAGTTTGGGGCTGTCATAGTGCAGGCTTGGGCAGACTGCATAGAGCAGTTTTTGACTGGTTTTGTGGACATATTTTGGATTATATAGGACAACAATGCAGGTTTTGTGGCAATGTGATATATCCTATTTTCTTCAATTTTGAACAGCATAGTTGTAGCATGTGATATATCATATTTTCTTCAATTTTGGACAGCATAGTTGTAGCATGTGATATATCATATTTTCTTCAATTTTGGACAACATAGTTGTAACATGTCACAAATTTAGTCTTGTGCACATTATGTCAAAAGCAAAAATATTGTAACAAGGATTTAATCAAGACATAGTTTTAGAATTTGTAATTTTTGCAAAATGTCACTTTGTAATAACTTGAATTACTTGCATCATCTTGAATTATTTGGAGTTGTAGTAAAATGCCATGAAGCAAATGAAATTAACTAAGTATAGAGAATACTTAGAAAAAATCTCAAAGTCTTGCAAAGTTGGATTTTTGATTCTCTTGACTTCTTAATGATCAAGCTTGATATTTTTGAATGTCTTGATGAAATTTGATCTTTGGGTTGTAATGTTGACCAAAAAGTCAAAGTTTGACTTTCCAGTATGCAATTGACCATTTTTCCCTTGTGCCAATTTCAAGCCTAAATTGATGTATCAGTGCTGCAAACTTGACGTCTTAGAATATCTTGTGAGGAAGTACTTGAAAATTGAGAGGGCAAATTTTGGTGTACAACAACTGCCCCTGTTCAATCTTATTAAACCTGAAGAGTTAGATTGACGAGTTTTTCCATTTGTGACTCGAAGGTGGAAGATGATTGGACACTAGAGTGCCCAAAAATTTGCACTCGGTAATGCGATGATAGGAGGAATGGGCTTAAAGATGCAGTATGGAGAGGTAATAGAAAGTTGTTGGAGATGGGCTTAAAGATGCCATCCAAAAGGGATTGCTGGCATTGTAATTTGTAAGCTAAAAGAATGAGTATCAGAATGGCATCCGCGTCAGGAGTGTATCTGAACTGTATCTGAAAGCTGCCTTTGAATGAGTATCAAGATGGCATCTGTATCTGGTGCGTATTTGAAACTGTATCTGAAAGTTGTCTTTGAATGAGTATCAGGATGGCATTCGTATCTGGTGCGTATCTGAAATTGTATCTGAAAGCTGTTTTTGAATGAGTATCAGGATGTCATCCGTATCTGGTGCATATCTGAAATTGTATCTGAAAGCTATTTTTGAATGAGTATCAAGATGGCATCTGTATCTGGTGCGTATCTGAAACTGTATCTGAAAGCTGTCTTTGAATGAGTATCATGATGGCATCCGTATCTGGTGTGTATCTGAAAGCTGTTTTTTGAATGAGTATCAGGATGACATCCGTATCTGGAGCATATTTGAACTGTATCTGAAAGTTGAATCTGAATGAGTATCAGGATGGCATCCGTATCTGGAGCGTATCTGAACTGTATCTGAAAGTTGAATCTGAATGAGTATCAGGATGACATCCGTATCTGGAGCGTATCTGAACTGTATCAGGAGGTTGAATTGTTTGAGCTGGTCGAGTAGATATTTGTCCTGTCTAGTTTCAGGTATTAATCTTTTACCTGAAAAAGAACGATAGTTTTCCTGGCTTGCTACAAGTATTAATATTTAATCTCTTCATGTAGATAGTTTTCCTGGCTTGTTACGGGTATTAATCTACAATCATTCGTCCACAAATAGTTTTCCTGGCTTGTTACAGGTATTAATCTGGAACTTGAAAAGGTTGGTCGACGATATAGTTGTCCTGTCTGGCTTCAGGTATTAATCTCTGACCTGAGAAAGAAAGATAGTTTTCCTGGCTTGCTACAGGTATTAATCTTCAATCTCTTCATGTAGATAGTTTTCCTGGCTTGTTACAGGTATTAATCTATAATCAGTCGTCCACAGATAGTTTTCCTGGCTTGCTACAAGTATTAATCTGGAACTTGAAAATGGTTGATGGTAACCATTTGTTGATCGATCTTTCTTTGTATGCATATGTTATGAATGTATGAAATGAGTGATGTCATGATGTTCTCAAAATAAATGAGATGGTGTCATATGCACTTATCATGTACGAGAATAGGATGTATGAAATGTGAAATGTTTAATGAATGTATTTTTGTCTGGGAAAATAAATCCTTGACAAATGTCAGGGAGTCATTAAATCCTGGATTGCTGTTGAAGAGTATGTGTGTCTTCAAACCTTGCTTATAATGTTACCACCGGGGATTCCTGTTTTGTTGTGTTAGGAGAACTCCGCTGGGAAATATTGGAAACTTTGTGGGGAGTATGTTTATTCTTGCTCGGGGAAAGAGTTCAGGAGTCTCGATTATCCGTTGCTCTTACTAGGGAATCGAAGTTGAACTGATATCTGGTCGAGTCCAGGTTTCACAGTAACTTGCCGTGGATTGTAGAATAGTCTACTGTGGAAGAGGAGTTGTGGTACTTTGATTTGTAGTAGTCGGAAAGGCTAACTCAAGCTGGGGAATCCTGTCGTTTGTTGGGGAAATAAACCCTGTTGCCGGTTTGCTTGAGAGGTGACGACTTTGTTGGGGAAGTCCTCGAGGATTCTTGAAGTCGTCTCAGCTGGGGAAGGTTTTCAGAGATTAAACTCTGGCTGGGGAGTAATCCTATGAGAAGAACTTTGGGGAGACTTGGCATTGCCCCTAGCAGCCAATGTTTGTGGTATTGCCAAAAATGTTTGATTGTACGTAACTCTTTGCTGGGATTGACGTTCAGTGCCCCAAGTGATGGAAATGGAGACTTGCCCCTGGTTACTCTGCAATTCTTGGGAGATTTATGGGAATCTTGACTGGACTGCCCCAGGTGTGCTGGATAGTGACATGTCAAGCCCCCTTGTTGGTAGAAGATTTGTCAATGGAAGTGTCATCCTTTTTGAAGTGATTTTGTTCACTGAGAGAGATTTCATTCATCGGATGTTTGTTGTGTGACTTTCTCCGCTGTCAAACAAATAGCCATATGCAAACAGTGATATTCAAGTAATGCAAAGCTTATGCTTGTCTTGAAGTTTTGAAAAATGCATTTTTAGCAGGTAAAGAAATTTTGTAAGAAAAATTCAAACTCAAGATTTAGAGTGAAGCCTTACGGGAGTCAGGATACCTTTTATAACAGTATGCTTTCGAACTAACCCATGCTTCAATTAGGACTTTTGAAGGGTTGTAACGTGGCTTGGTTCACGGTTTAAGAAACAAAGGATAAAGGCTCAAAGTGTATTTGTACCCACCCACTCTTCGTGATGTTCTTCAGTCCTAAACTCAGTTACTTGTGCGTTTGAACTCCAATTGAGTCTGGAATGACATTTTAGTGATGGTTCAGACAAGTTAGGTTTGTCGGAAGGCAGTCATTTTTGCCATATTTTTTCATGTTGTCGAGGATTTGAAGTGACCTCTTTTTACTTGATTTGTTATCCCTAATTTTTGCCTGACTGTTCTTGTTTTGAGATTACAGTCAGCGGGATGCCCCTGTTTTTTTTTCTTTCTTTAAGTCTCCTTCGTAGGTTTTGACTTAGTGGGCCTTTCTTTTTGAGAGATAATGACTACCTATGTGATAAGGAACCATCACCGTCTTTTGATTCCATAGGAATGTTTCTTGACGTTATTCGTTGTATTACGAGATGAGACTTTGCGGCTTAATGCGCGTTTGAATTAACTGAGAGACTACCCTGCCCCAGGTTATGTTTAAAGGTTTTAATTTTGTGAAAAAGAAAAACTTCTACTTCCTTGGCCATAAGGGGTTGACTAGGGATTATCTTCCTTATAACTCCAGTGTTTTGGATTCGAAAGAACGCCTGTACAACGTCAGCAAGGTCTGTCCAAAAGTATACTGTATGAGATTATGGCATTGTTTTCGTCATCCTCCCTCTAAAGGCTTGTAACTTTTAGCAAGAGTTAAATGTCATAAAGAGAGTAAAAAGCACAGTTTAAATGTAATGAAAATGAGTGAATCAAATCAAGACAAACATATGCAATGCATTAATGAAACAAAGTTTGACATTAATAGATAATTGTTTGAATAACAAAAAAGATTACAACTTGAAAATTCAAATAAACAAAAGCTTCTTTGTGTGAACTTGTCACTTTAGATGGTGAGCCTTTGAAGGATGACAGAAGAACTCAGTCTGACCATCTTGTGTGAACTCCAGCATTCCTTCATCGATCAGGTTTTGAATCCTATACTTCAACGCCTAACAATCATTTGTATCATGCCCAAGGCTATCAGAATGATAAGAACACCTTGCCTCCGGATTGTAGTTAGGAGAGGAAGTCTTCGGGCTCGGATGAGGGTTTATCACCGTAATCAGATTCATCCTCAACATGTGTTGTAATGCTTGTGACAATGGCATGTAGATTTGGGTGAAGTGCCTTTGGCAGAAGAATTCAGTCTGGCCATCTTGTGTGAACTCCAACATTCCTTCTTCAATGAGGTCTTGAATTTTATTTCTTAATGTCCAACAACTATTGGTGTCATGCCCAGGACTGTTGGAGTGGTACACACATCTTGCATTTGGATTGTACCTCGGAGAGGCTGTGTTGGGATTCTAAGGGGGGTCTTTCAACGTAACCAGCTTGGCCTCCAATATGTTTTGCAGTACTTGAGACAATGACATGTTGATTTCAGTATAACGCCTTTCAGCTGTATTCCGCTTACACCGATTACGTTTTTGTTGTTGTTGAGGTTGTTGCTGGATTTGTGACACTGAAGCAAATTGGGGAGGTCTCCTCTCGGCTTCTTGTCTCAAGGGAGGCTGAATGATGACTTGATCCCCAATCCTAGATGTTTTCCCCAATTGGTTACATCCATCCTGATGAAGCTTGTTAATAAGGACCCTCAGCTCTTCTTGTCCTTGTGCCAGGTTTTGAATGAGAGCCATCTGGCCCACTAGCTGTCCCATCATTTGGACCCTCATTATGGCTATCTCGGTTTGTAGTCGTTCCAACTAGTCATCTTTGTTGCCCTCATGATTTTTCTTGGCTAGGTTCCCAGCGAGGAGTGCTTTCAACTCTTCCTTCCCCTTGGATAGGTTCAAGAACATCTCTTGAAGTTGAGCGTTTTGAGCCTGGATGTCTTTCACTGTTTGTTCAAGAGCCATTACTGAAATAAACACCGGAGGAGATGAGAAACTTGTTATGAATCCTGTTATGCAATGATATGTATCATATATATGCAATTTTTTCAAGGATCTCGCGAGGTAAACACAAGAAAAAGTTAGAGATTGAATTTTGATCAACAACTTTGATTAGAGAACTTTGTATCAGAGGACGTCCTTCCACGAGAATCAAGCTCACCATGTCAAGTGGGTCATAGCTCTTGACTCGAGTTTGTTGTAATCGATCTTTGACGGCGTTTGGTCAGAGGAAAATAAATCCTCTTGCCCTTTGCTAGACGTCTGGTTCAACGTGACCCTGCATCATAGGCCCTCGAGATCCTTGAAATGGTCACTGAAAATGCTATGGTATGATGTTCATGATGTTATGTACAAGTATGCGAGGTAAGCAGATTTACATACAAATAATCACATTCACACAAAGCAGACAAGTCCTTAGTTTCAGGCTTGCATGGAGTCTTGTAGGTAAGTACCCTGTTGAAGTTTAGTTGGCTCAACCTATCCTAATTAATAGTAATCGGGTTCTAAGGGGTCTCAATATCACTGACCTTTCTTTTAGGCATTGTCTCAGCTCAATCAATCTTTTCTTGCGGCCGAGATATCCCAAAAGTCTGGTCTCAATGAGTGTAGCATCGAGTATCAACCAATTTTCAGCTCTACACCGAAACCGGTTATCTCACTACATCCTAATG
The DNA here is from genome assembly GCA_948472305.1 of Vicia faba. NCBI lineage: Eukaryota > Viridiplantae > Streptophyta > Magnoliopsida > Fabales > Fabaceae > Vicia > Vicia faba. The sequence continues at coordinate 410,612,975 of OX451735.1, forward strand.
GCCAAGTTGGTTCAATTAGGGTTCTAAAGTCAGTTGATGCTTCATGACACCATGCGGCGGCCCCGTACTCTCCTTGATTCGACTCAAGGGTTACCAGTACCAACCAAAGTGCCACATCAACGTAGCTACTGCTTCAACCATGTCGGTATACGCCGCACAGTTCCCTCACAGTCTATTTCTACTTACCTAAAAGGTGTCCCCAAATCCGGGTGTAGGATTTAAAACAAACCCAAACAAGGAACCAAAATGTAAAGAATACAAATCAAACAATGAAAGCAAGTAAAGGTGATCTAACCCTAAGGTAACCCCACTTTTTTTTGTTTTAGTCCCCAGCAGAGTCGCCAGTTCTGTGATACGGTGGGAGAATTGACTTGAGGGTTTTGCGTTTGTGTTTGCAAATGTTGCGGTTTAGCAAGAGTCACCACCGACTTTTCTTTTATCCAAAAAGGAAAGGTGAAAAATCACAGGAAAGACCTTTAGAGATGTTCTTGAGTTCGGGGGGTAGATTATGAAAAGGGAAAGTATTAGCATCCTTTTCATCCATGGTTTTCCATGGACTCTTAGTTACTTGCTAAATCACTTGCTTTGGTTTGTTTGTATGCTTGTGGTGGTGATTTTTGAAAGTATTTTGAAAATGGAACTTCGTAATAGTTCTCGTTTCTATAAGAACGCCTACAAAGTGTTTGTTTCGAAAATAGTTCAAAGATGTGTTTGTGAGATGTGTTTGTGAAAGTATTTTGAAAGTGGAACTTCGTAATGGTTCTCATTTCTATAAGAACGCCTACAAAGTGTTTGTTTCGAAAATAGTTCAAAGATGTGAGTGTGGGTAAAAATGTTTTTGTTGTGAGCAAGCGAGTAACTAAGAGCGAATCTACCTACTCGAAAGGTTTTAAATGTGCTTTTCCTCCTCCTTTAGATGTTGCTATCTTACCATTGATTTGGTAAGAAGCCCCATCGTTGGATGTGAAGGGACGGGTATTGGGACGTTTGTATAGTCATAGAAGGCAACATATGGGATGTTTTAGCAATATCGTTTTAGGGACTAGATCGTTTACCGAAGGCAACATCAAGGGTCATCGAGGGACTACGATCTTTTATCGAAGGGTCTTTTCTAAAAACGCCCATGCTCGAGGGACATGACTATTTTCCGAAATGCAACGAAGTGGGATTACCCTAAGGGTGTAAGTGTGCAAATGTGTTTTATTTACATGCATTTTGTCTTGTATTTGAAAGGTTATCTATTTGCTGATTTTATCTTACCATACATCCTAGTTACTAGCAATATATGAAAGCAAATAACCATGCGAAAAATAAATCCTAAGCTATTACATCACTTTAGGGGGATGGGGGTACAAATTTACAATGGGGATGAAGTGGAGACTGAAATATTACAACCATATCGAATGACAATGAAAACAATGTAAAAACAGTGTAAAATAAAAGGAAAACTGCACTTTGAACCGCTATGTGTCGACCCATGCTGCTATGCATTAACACATAGCTTTTCCCTGCCCCTGCAAAACAAAATAACTCAGTATGTGTCAACACATAAGGGGATGTGTCGACTCATGCACCCTTTTTGTGTCGACGTGAAACGCGTATGTATCGACTCATAGGCTTTTCCCTGCTCCTGTAAAACAAAAATGACTCAGTATGAGTCGACACATAATGGGATGTGTCGACTCATGCACCCTTCTTGTGTCGACGCGAAGCGCTTATGTGTCGATACATAGTCTTTTCCCACTTCTGTTTTGTAACCTGAAATCAATATGAGTCGATGCATGGGGGTTATGTGTCGACTCATACCCTGTTTTTTCACTTGGACGAGTCGACACATGAGGATATGTGTCAATACATGCTTCATTTTCCTTCCTTAAACATTATTTCTCTGACTGCACAGGTTAGTTCATGGCATATGATGGATAAACATGAACAAAAAATGACTGAATAAGCCTAAACAAAGTACAGATGACTAGTTCAAAAAGATATTAAAGTACTACATCTTGTTTTCAAAGAACAACAGCTTGTTAATGATGTAATGACAAGGTATCTAGTCAAGAGGACTTACCTTTGGGCTGCACTGGTTGTTTTAGATCTGAATGCTTTTCCAAAGGATGTGATAACCTTGTGAGTCTTCAGGAGGTTGCTCTGGACGGCTAGAACTGAGTTGGACTGTACTGTAATATTTTTGGTGTTTTGAAGATGGAGATGAATAGTAACACAACAACTGTTTTTATGTTTGGACAAACTTTGTATGAAGTGTTTGGCTTAGGGAGAGTTTGTATGGTGGAGTAAGAGGTTGGGATTCTATTTTGAACAAGAACATATTTGATTTTAAAAAATAAGTAAAGGTTTACAAGAATACTGTTTTTCTGCCCAATGAGACTTTCTATTCTCTCTCTCTCTCTCTCTATCCTCTCTTCCCCATCCAACCCTTTGTCTTATGAGACAACCTTCCTTTTGTAGACCCCTTGATTGTGGTTTAGGGGGGAAAACAGATAAATCATTTTGAATTGTTTTTGCATGCTGTTTTGATGCTTTCTGCACACAAATTTGCTTTGCCATTTTGGTGCAAGTTTGGTGCTGTCATAGTGCAGGCTTGGGCAGACTGCATAGACCAGTTTTTGACTGGTTTTGTGGACATATTTTGGATTACATAGGACAGCAATGCAGGTTTTATGGAAATGTGATATATCCTATTTTCTTCAATTTTGAACAACATAGTTGTAGCATGTGATATATCATATTTTCTTCAATTTTGGACAACATAGTTGTAGCATGTGATATATTATATTTTCTTCAATTTTGGACAGCATAGTTGTAACATGTCACAAATTTAGTCTTGTGCACATTATGTCAAAAGCAAAAATATTGTAACAAGGTTTTAATCAAGACATAGTTTTAGAATTTGTAATTTTTGCAAAATGTCACTTTGTAATAACTTGAATTACTTGCATCATCTTGAATTATTTGGAGTTGTAGTAAAATGCCATGAAGCAAATGAAATTAACCAAGTATAGAGAATACTTAGAAAAAATCTCAAAGTCTTACAAAGTTGGATTTTTGATTCTCTTTACTTCTTAATGATCAAGCTCGATATTTTTGAATGTCTTGATGAAATTTGATCTTTGGGTTGTAATGTTGACCAAAAAGTCAAAGTTTGACTTTCCAGTATGCAATTGACCATTTTGCCCTTGTGCCAATTTCAAGCCTAAATTGATGTATCAGTGCTGCAAATTTGACGTCTTAGAATATCTTGTGAGCAAGTACTTGAAAAATGAGAGGGAAAATTTTGGGGTACAACAGCTGCCCCTGTTCAATCTTCTTAAACCTGAAGAGTTAGATTGACGAGTTTTGTCATTCGTGACTCGAAGGTGGAAGATGATTGGACACTAGAGTGCCCATAAATTTGCACTCGGTGATGCGATGATAGGAGGAATGGGCTTAAAGATGCCATTTGGAGAGGTAATAGAAAGTTGTTGGAGATGGTCTTAAAGATGCCATCCAAAAGTGATTGCTGGCATTGTAATTTGTAAGCTGAAAGAATGAGTATCAGAATGACATCCGCGTCAGGAGTGTATCTGAACTGTATCTGAAAGATGTCTTTGAATGAGTATCAGGATGGCATCTGTACAAGGATTAGAATCAACAACTAACAATACTTGATTGTTAAACAACTAAGGACTCAACAACTTGGCCGGATAGACCGACATGCTCTGATACCACTAATGTAACACCCCAATTCTACCCAACGGTATTTATAATAAAATCAGAGTAATAAAATTTCGTAAATAAATTGAGGCATCACATATTCATGGTTTTTCACTTTGCATTTTAATGTAACAACAGAATAATCAAAAGTCGGATATACCGATCACATCAGGATATATCATACAAGCATATAATTATGCACAAGGCAGCGGAATTCATCAACGTCATACCATACAAGGCATATACATCTCCAAAATAATAATATCATGTTACGAACATAAGCATATCAAAATGCAACATATTCCACATATACAACAATAGGATATACATATATGCAATCCTAAACAAAATAGTCAAAAGCGCCCCATTCCCGAGTGTTACGCTAATCAGAGCAGAGGCGACACAAAAAGACTCGAGCTAATCCATTCATCCACGAGGATCACCTGCACGTTACCAGGATAAAGGCAACGGCGAAACAAGTAAAGGGTGAGATAATTCAAATCACATAAATAAAGAGATGATAAATAATATATAGTTTTAGAATTATAAAGAGGTACCGATATAAATAATATTCAACATAAACTCCAAACTCTCACACTTTTATCATCAATTAAATTCATATATTTCAACACTTTGTCAACACCGCACAATCATTATAAAAATCAACAACAATTAGTATGACACCAAACAACTCAACAACTTCAACAACATAAACCACGACGACATAATCAATAAAATGTGACTCGACAATGTTTATGCATGTGGTACCCCAGGCTACAGCCCCCATCGCTATTTCCCGTAGTTAGAGGCCATCAACATTGCCATTAAGGCTATCAACAAGTTGCCATTAAGGCCGAGGCTACAGCCCCCTTCGCTTATGCTGACATATGTGACTCAATGGACACAACTCACATACACAACAACAACAACAATCAACAACAATAATCAACAACAACATCAACCACAACTCATCATTTGGCATAAGCCATCAATGTTTCGTTTACCAAACTCCAAGGTAAAACGATCAACAACAACATATTTTGCATTATGCAAATCATCAACAACAATTCATCAATCGCCAAAATCATGCATTCAATTAATAGAAGCATATCAACAATATTCATAATTTAATTAATTCCGGATATGAATTAATATTCACCAAAAATATACTCGTCATAAAAATCATCCCAAAATAATCGGAATTAATAATATTATTAACATCACAACCGAGTCGCCGAAACGCAACTCGAACCGACTAATTCTGACCCGTTTCTATCATTTATCGGTTATCTGAATTACCGTTTAAATTCAATATATTTTACATTATATCTTAATATTACATATATATATATATATATATATATATATATATATATATATATATATATATATATATATATATATATATATATATATATATATATATACTCAATGATATCTCGCAACAACAACACAAAAATAACACAACATTGGTCATAAGACCTATAATCAACAATATCCATAAACGAACAAAACAAATTACCTAGTTGTACCGACAAGTCGGCCTAATCGACATAATTTCAAAAAAACGACATAACCACATTTACCTACTAATTAAACTTAGTTACCTTGTCAAATTTCGTTAAATTTCGGACAACTAATTATACCGCCTAATTCGGCTAATTCGACCAAACGAAACTGTTTTCAACTTTCAGCATCTTGTTACTAATAATACTTTGCTGCTAATTAATCATATCTACTAATAAATTTCAAGAACAACCCCCCAAATCTTCACAACCCTAACTCATATAAAACCTATCATTAATCTATTTATAGGATAGAAATTATCAAACCCCTTACCTCTTGATGTTCTTACTGTTTTTCTCTTGATTTCCTCTTCAATCCATAAACCCTAGCTTGTGCTTGATCTAGCCCTTTTTCCTCTTCTTTCTCCAAAACCCTTTTCTCTCCTTTTTTCTCTATCTGTTTCTATGTTGTTTTGTTTTTCTGATAAACTAAAACAACAACAATCCTACCACCCCACTTACATTACTTACTTATATTATATTATTAAACTTATTATATTATTTTGTTATTATATTATTATTATATTATTATTTCTTTCTTTTCATATATATATATATATATATATATATATATATATATATATATATATATATATATATATATATAACTTATATTAATTATTAATATAATTCAACAAACATTATTAATATTAAATAATATAATAAATACACCACTTAATCAATTAATCCCGAACAAATAAATATCGGTCTGATTAATTAACGTCGAATATATTAATAAATATACCTGTTAAAATATAATATTTTCACGAAATCGTTATTAATCAATAATTTTGAAAATAATAAAATAAATACGACACTTAATAAAATCGGGGCGTTACAGGAGGGAACACCAAAATTGGCACAATAACATTCACCCCTTCTTCAGAATACCTAGACATCACAGAATGATTGCCAGAGAACAAAATTCATCTGGGGAAAAGAATTCATCTGCAGAAACATACTCGTCATCTGACACAATCTCGACCGAGCAGTCTTCAATCACATTAATTCCATTGTAATCATCTTTATTGCCCAAAATTTTGATAGTACCATTGTCCAATAACAACTGAACACCCTTTTCACAATGGAACAACCACAAGAATCTTTGCAGCAAATCCAGCAAGACCCATATTGGTCTTCTTCTTGACCATCCATGTGACAGAAAGTAGCGTGTAACTGTATCAAATCATCATTCATATGATTCACGTCAAAAATTCGGAATTCTCCAGGACATCCAAAGACCATATTCACATCTTCTTCATACTCTTACCTTAGACTAATTATATGAATAAGGCCTTCATCCAACATTTCCATAAGATCAGCTTTTATCTTATCACATCCCTGGATATTTGTACTGCAAATACCACAACCAGCATGGTCGTGTGCATAGTAGCTGAATTTGCAGAGGTCAGCATGAATTTTTACCAAATCCCCTCTAACCAGGTTGATATCAAAAATCCGAAAGTCCCCGGGACAACCAGCAACCATGTTTACAACATTTTCTCCTCAATGCTTAGGAAAAGGATTATCTTCCACGTTAGGGCCAACATCTTTAAAGGATAAGAGGCCAGATCTCACCATCTTTTGTACTTTAGATTTTAAAGGATAACAGTTCTCAATGATGAGCCTTGTGGCTCCTTGATGAAAAGCGCATGTCTGGTCTGCCTTATAATACCAGTGTAAAGATGAAGCTATATGTGATGCGGTGAGAGAACTGACTTGAGGTTTTGCGTTTGTGTTTGCAAATGTTGCGGTTAGCAAGAGTCGCCACTGAATTTTCTTTTATCCAAAAGGAAAGGTAAAAAAGCACAGGAAAGACCTTTGAGATGTTTTCTTGAGTTCGGGGGGTAGATTATGAAAAGGGAAGGTGCTACAACCCTTTTCATCCATGGTTTTCCATGGGCTCTTAGTTACTTGTTTAGATCACTTGCTTTGCTTTGTTTGAAATGGTGCCACGTGTGATTTTGAAAGTATTTTGAAAAGAGACCATTGTTTAGGCAATCTTTGTAATGATTCTCGTTCGTAAGAATGTATACAAAGATGTTTGTTCCTTTGAAAAATGTTTCAATATTTTGTAAAATGTTTTGAAATGTGTGTGTGTTTGTTTTTGAAAATAGTAAGGATTGTTTTGGAATGTAACAAGTAACTAGAAGCTATCTACCTACTCAAATGTCTTTCTTGTGTATTTTTATTCCTTTGACATTGTTGATTTACCATTGATTTGGTAAACAACCCTATCTTTGGATGGAAACGGGACGGGCGTGGGTCATTGTATGACCATGATAGAAATGTTGCCAAGTATCTTAGAAATTTTGAGGGACCAATATCATTTTGTTTTAGGCAACCTTTTGATAGCGTCATCGAGGGACTATGATCTTATTTGTTTTGTTTTGCCAAGATACTTCGCGTGCGTAACATGGCCATTTTTATTTAAGCAACCAAGTGGGAGAAACCCTAAGGGTGCTTGTGTGAAAAGTGTGTCATTCTTCATGCTTTTGTCTTGCATTAGGTTTTTCTAATTTGCTTTGTTTTTGTTCTTGTCATGCAAACCCTAGTATTACTAAACATGGTATATGAAAGCAATAAATTGCATAAAATAAACTAAGCTATTAAAACAATTATTATAGGAGGGGGGATACAAGTTTTTGAACGGGGATATTACATAAATATAAACCTAAAAATACTATTATAACCCAATCGAATATTATGCGCATTAAATAAATATACAAATATTAAAATGCAATGCAAATGTATTTATGTAAAAAATGTTTTGTATTTGTTTAATGTATGAGAAAATAATTTATTTAAACCTAGAAAATAAGGAAAAATAATATTATTATTTTTGAAAGGGGGAAACCCTAATTTTTTGATTAAAGAAAATATATGTTCAATATTAATATTTTGTCCATTTTTGTACAAGAAAATAATAAATAATATTATGTGCAAATATTAAAAATTAAATATGTATAGAAAATAGGCGTTTTATGAGTATGAATAATATAATAAAAATATTAAGTATTTTTAAATGTATTTATAAATTATTTTAAGAAAATAAGTTCTATTTTATTAAATAAACTATTTTTTATGCAAAAAATAAAAATAAAAATGTGAAAATGAATAAATTATTTTTGGGTATTTTTTATCATTAGAAAAAATAAATGCAAGTAATAAATATAAAAATATGCAAGAAAATGAAAAAATATAAGAAAATAGTCCGGGGGGGGGGGTGCAAAAGTAATCCAGGGGGTGTGAAAATCAGAAACAACAGGCCCAAGGCGCCAAAGGCCCAGAACCATCGTCCCTGTCTTCCAGCTTCTCTTCTGCGCGCGCGTTTTGGTTCAAACTGTAACTTTCACATGCTCCTTCAATTGGACTTGGATATGACAATGTGGGGACTTTGAGGGAGGCCTTAGGATCGTGTGAGCTTCCTTGAACTTCCTTCAAACTATTCCAATGCCTAGTTTGCTTTGTGGATGGCCAGAACTCTCTGCACAAGTCAAGCTGCAAGCTCCAAGTTTGAAAATGGAAATGGCTGAAACAGGGCTTAAAGATGCAGGGTAAGGGCTTGGATAGCTTTGGTAGGATGTGTATGAGGTGTTTCAAGTGTCAAGCCACAAAATGCACGAGCAAAAAATGAATTTGCTATGGTTTTGCAGAAATCTGTATGTTTGGCAGAATTTTGGAGTTTTTCAGTTTTGGAGTGTTTTGGATGTCAAGCAAGCCTGTTCTAGTTTGTAACAAGTTTGTGAATATGTATAGAATGGATACAAAGTCCACTCTTCCCTAGCTGTACAAGTTCTGAACTTTTGACAACCTTTCTTGCATTTTAAGAAAAGTGAAGTGACTTATGCAACAATGCTTGTACTGGCTAGTTTATGAGCTGCAGAGAGTTAGTATACATTGCTTGAGACCTGTGGAAGTTTTTTGTACCAAAGGGACAGGTCCAAGGCTCAAGATTTGTAAAGTTGCAAAATCTCACCTTTATGAAAATGGCATTGTAACCTTTTGGCCAAAAATGGAAACATCTCTTGTACAATGCTTCAAAAGTGAAAATAAAGCCTTTAACCTCTGAGTTTGCATTTAATTATGGAGTGTAGAATGAGTTTAGGACCTGTAAAGAAAGATTCAAACATCAAAGATCTGATTTTCAACTTGATGCTTTGTAAAAATGGCATGAACAAAAGTGATAAAATGCCAACTTCCCTTTTTCGATTCTCACTAACCAAAAATGATCTTGGAGAGTTCTTGGACATTTTGGGAATCTGGCAATGTTCTCTATAATCCATCTTTGAAATGCATTTTGAGATACCTCTTGGAACTAGGTGAAAAATGTCCATGAAGTTGGGTCCAAAATCTGCCTAAATTAGGGCAAATTTTCACTAAGTTATTTAGTTCATGGACCTATGTTCATAAATTCATAACTTGATATCCAAGCATATTTTGGGAAACGTTTGTGAAGAAAAGTTGTAGATTTCATGGAGTACTACAACTTTCATGTTGGAAGTTTTCTTTGGATCAAATTGCATCATGGTGAAAACGTGGTGGAAAGTTGGGAAAAAATAAGAAAATTTCCATACTTAGAAAAATTCTAAGTTATGAAATTTTTCAAATTCAAAACCCTAATTTTCAAAATTGGTTTTCTTGGTGAAAAAGTTTTATATTTTGACATATCTTGATGAATTATGACCCTTGGCACTTGATTTTGACCAAAAAGTCAAAGTTTGACATTTCAGTGTACAGTTGACTTTTGATCAGTTGACTGCAAAATTCATCTGTCAATCCAATGAACTTGAGATCTTTTGAACCATGTAATTAGGTTAATATGATTCCATTGAACCCTTGAAATCATGTTTGAACTCAATTGGTCATTGGCTAGGTTAAAAATCAGAAATTGCCCTTTCTCAGTCAAAACCCTAATTTTGACCATTTTGCCCTTTTAATGATTTGATCAAATTTCTTGAGGAGTTATGATCCAAACTTGATCAAATGGTACATATGAGTCTAAAATATTGATGTGGATAAAAAATTATGAAGTTTTATTGTAAATTGGCCATTGTTTACTTTTTCCCAATACAACTGATTTTTAGGTCAACTTTCCAATTGACTGATCAAAAATATGGTTCAAAGCTTGAAACTTAGCATGAGCAATCTTAGGGGTCCAACATGATGTATGAAGGTCACATGAAGCATTGGTGGTCCAAAAATCCTTGTGCAAACTCAAACCCTAATTTAGGGTTATCAATGCAAGATGAGATGTCCCTAGCTGAGCAAACCCTAATACTGTCTTGAGTCCAAGAAGTCTTGTGAGAAAAATCTTTGATAAATGAGAGGGAAAATTTTGGGGTACAACAGCTTCCCCTGTTCAATCTTCTTGAACCTGAAGAGTTAGATTGACGAGTTTTGTCGTTCGTGACTCGAAGGTCTAAGATGATTGGACACTAGAGTGCCCATAAATTTGCACTCGACGAAGTGTAGTTGAGGGAATGGGCTTAAAGATGCCATTTGGAGAGGTGATAGAATCTTGTTGGAGATGGGCTTGTAGATGCCATCCAAGAATGTTTGTTGAATTGTAAGTTGTAAGTCAGAAGAATAAGTATCATAATGGTGTTCGTGTTTGGAACGTATCTGAGTTGTATCTGGAGACTTGAAATCTGAATGAGAAACAGAATAGCATCCGTGTCTGGAGCGTATCCGTACTGTATCTGAAAGCTGAATCTGAACGAGTAACAGAATGACTTCCATGTCTTGAGTGTATCTGAACTGTATCTAGAATTTGAAATCTGAATAAGCGACAGAATGGCATCCGTGTCTGGAGCGTATTTGATCTTGAAATTTGAATGAGTATCAGGATGGCATCCGTGTATGGAGCGTATCTGAACTGTATCTTGAAGTTGAGGTCTGAATGAGTAATAGAATGGCTTCCGTGTCTGGAGCGTATCTAAACTGTATCTGAGATCTAAATTTGAATGAGTAATAGAATGAATTCTGTGTCTGGAGTGTATCTGAACTGTATCTGATAGTTGAAATCTGGATAAGTGACAGAATGACAACCGTGTCTGGAGCGTATCTAGACTGTATCTGATAGTTGAATCTGAATGAGTAACATAATGACTTCTGTGTCTGGAGTGTATCCGTACTGTATCATGATTGCATATTGTTAAACGGTAGTTGTTAATCTTATCCTGAAAAGGGTAAAATGTTAGCTGAAAACACAAAGTTATGTTGCATGAAATGTATGATGCAATATATGTTTTTTATCAATGTTTATGATATATGGATGTAATGTATGCGCATGTAAGCTGATGTGCTGTATTGCTGAGGAAAATAAATCCTTGACTACTGCTGGGGAAAATAAATCCTTGACTTCTGAGGATAAGAAATCCTTGGAGACTGTTGGGGATTAAAAATCCTTGATTGCTGAGGATAAGAAATCCTTTGCGACTTCTATGGGGATATAGGGATCCTTCATGTCTTGAAGTTTGACAAAAAAAATCTGTTGCGAGCAATTCCATATACTTCTTGAGTAATCTGCTTTGGGGAGTCCATAGATTTTTGATGACTTCTATTGGGGATTACACAAAGGGAATCCTTGTTCCGCTAGGGAATAAAGAAAACTATGATGACTTCTGCGGGGAATTAATAAAGAGAATCCTCATTCTGTTGGGGAGCAATGAAAACTCTGTGGGGAAGAAGGCTATTGTTGGGGAGTAGGTTCAGGAGTTTGGATTGTCTGCCATTCTACTGGGGAGTTATCCTAGGTTGGGGAGAGACAAAAAGTTAATTGTTATCTGGTTGATTTTCAGGCTTCAAGATAACTTGCTGGGGAATTTAGAGAAACCGAATGGTTTCTGCCGGGGATTGATAGCTAGAAGTTTTGGCTCCGCTGGGGATTGAGAGTTTGAAGTTTTAACTCCGTTGGGGATCCAGATGATATGCTGTAGGGATTGCTCATGGAATAGCCTAAAGACGTTTTCCTATCCTTTCAACCTGTCAGTAATTGTTCTTTTCCACTTTGTTTATTTGTAAACAGTAATTATGTTCAAATTCATATGTTCATCAATGAATCATTGGACGTTTTTGCAAATAAAAACACAAGTATAAAGAAAAAGACAAATAGTTTTCTGTACTTTGAAAAAGATATCTTTGTATGTACTTTGAATAAGTATTTTGTACAAAGGAGACAGACATCCTAGTAAGAGGATGGTGTCATAAAAGTAAGAAAAATTTATACAAAGAAAGATAGCTATGTGTAAAAATCCCATGGGGTTCCCATTCTGCTATAGCCTTCGTATCTCTGAATATCTTATCTGTCTGTTGCTTCATTCGAAGATGATTGGATTGACAGAAGCTCCAGGTTTGTCAGTGAAGAGATTGTCCTTAAAGTGATCCAATGAGACATAGTCATATGCTTTAATTCCCTAACATTTTCCTGGACCGCCCTTTCGGGTTTTCAGTCCACCGGGAAACCCTTTTTTGCCCAAGTCTCCCTTTCGGGTTTTCAACTTGTCGGGTGTACATAATTTTTTTATTTTATCCCTAATTTTTGTCCGAACCTTTTTGGTTTGCCGGGATGCCCTTGTTTTGCCTAGTTGTGTCAACCTAGCGGGTATCTTATGTGTAGTATCTTTTGACTATGTCTGCATTTGCGGGGTGTGGCAGGTCATCGCCGTCCATGGTGGTTAAGATCATTGCCCCACCAGAAAAGATGTTCTTAATTACAAATGGTCCTTCGTAGGTAGGAGTCCATTTGCGTCTGGGATCACTTTGTGGCAAGATGATGCGCTTGATCACTAGATCTCCAACTTGATATATCTGGCGTCTGACTTTCTTGTTGAAAGCTTTGATCATCCATTTTTGATACGTCTGACCGTGGCAGACAGCAGTAAGCCTTTTTTCATCAATTAAGTTCAGTTGATCAAGCCGGGTTTGGATCCAATCGTCTTCACTCAAACCAGCATCTTTCATGATTCTCAAGGAGGGAATCTGGACCTCAATAGGTAAAACAACCTCCATGCCATAAACCAAATAATAGGGTGTTGCCCCAGTTGATGTGTGTGCCGTGGTACGGTACCTGTGGAGAGAAAACGGTAGCATTTCATGCCAGTCCTTGTAGGTGGCTGTCATCTTCTGTATGATCTTTTTAATATTTTTGTTAGCAGCTTCAACTGCACCATTCATCTTTGGCCGATAGGGGGATGAATTGTGACGTTGAATCTTGAACTGCTCGCACAAGGCAATGATCATAGTATTGTTAAGGTTTGTACCGTTATCAGTGATGATCCTTTTAGGGATACCGTACCGACAAATAAGGTTCTGCTTGATGAAGCGGGCAACAACATTCTTAGTAACGGATGCGAAGGAAGCTGCTTCGACCCATTTGGTGAAGTAGTCAATGGCCACCAGAATGAAGCGGTGTCCATTGGAAGTTGTAGGCTTGATCTCTCTAATCATGTCAATTCCCCACATAGCGAAGGGCCAAGGAGCTGTTAAGACATTTAGAGGAACCGGAGGCACGTGCACCTTATCTGCATAGATTTGACACTTATGACAGGTCTGGTAGTGTTGATAGCAATCAGCTTCCATGGTAGACCAGTAATAGCCTGCCCATAGAATCTTCTTTGCCATCGTATGCCCACTAGAGTGAGTGCCAAAGGTACCTTCATGCAATTCAACCTTGATCTTTTCAGCTTCAATCTTGTCCACACAATGGAGCAGAATAGAATCATGATTGCGCTTGTACATGATGCCATTACTTAGGAAGAACTTAGTTGAGAATCTCCTTAAGAACTTTTTGTCGTTGACTGAAGCTCCTTCTGGATATTCTTGCGCCTCGAGATACCTTTTGACTTCATGAAACCACGGCTGGTCCACTACTTCTTCGGTATTAATCTTGTGACAGTGTGCTGGTTCGTCCATCCGTTCAATGGTGATCTGGGGAGCCTCATTATCCCAGTTAAGTTTAAACATAGATGACATTGTAGCTAGAGCATCTGCTAGTTGATTTTCTTCTCGCGGGAAATGCTCGAAGGTAATCTGCTCGAAATGTGGCAACAATGTCAAAACGTGTTCTTTGTAAGGGATGAGGTTTGGATGCTTAGTGTCCCACTCTCCTTTGATCTGACTGATGACCAAAGCTGAGTCCCCAAACACATCTAAGGATTTGATTCCCAAGTCTATGGCGGCCTTGAGTCGAAAGATGCATGCTTCATATTCTGCCATGTTGTTTGTACAGTTGAAGCAAAGTCTGGCCGTGAAAGGAGTATGGCATCCTTGCGGAGATATGAGCATAACTCTGATACCGTTACCAAGTGCATTGGATGCCCCATCAAAGTACAGGGTCCATCGGGATCCTTGTTCAGGTCCATCATATGGCCTGAGCTCTTCACTATTGTCCAATGTCATGATGTCTTCGTCGGGGAAGTCAAACTTCATGGACTGGTAATCTTCTACAGCTTGATGGGCCAGATGATCAGTTAGCACACTTCCCTTTATAGCTTTTTGGGTAGTGTATTGTATGTCGTATTCTGGTAGGATCATCTTCCATCTAGCTATCCTCCCAAACAAAGCAGGCTTCTCAAAGATGTACTTTATCGGATCCATCTTAGATATCAGCAAAGTGGTATGAGTCAACATATACTGCCTTAGCTGGCGAGCAGCCCATACCAAAGTGCAACAAGTTTTCTCGAGCAGTGAATATCTAATTTCAAAGTCGGTAAACTTTTTACTTAGATAATAAATGGCGTGCTCTTTTCGGCCATACTCATCATGCTGCCCCAGTACGCACCCCATTGAATTCTCTAAGACGGTCAGATACATGATTAGCGGTCTTCCCTCGACGGGTGGCATCAAGATAGGAGGTTCTAGCAAATACTCCTTGATTTTATTGAAAGCAACCTGAAATTCATCATTCCATCTGACTACCTGATATTTCTTCAACAACTTGAAGATTGGTTCACAAGTAGACGTTAGGTGAGAAACGAACCTGGCAATGTAGTTTAGGCGTCCCAAAAAACCTCTGACTTCCTTCTCAGTGCGAGGAGCAGGCATTTCTTATATCGCTTTGACTTTGGCAGGATCAACCTCGATGCCTTTGTTGCTGACAATGAAACCTAAGAGTTTACCAGACCGGACTCCGAATGTGCACTTGTTTGGGTTCAATCTTAGCTTGTACTCCTTCAATTTGACAAACAACTTTTGCAGGTGAATAAGGTGTTCTTCTTCAGTTTGTGATCGGGATATCATGTCATCCACGTAGACCTCTATCTCATGATGTATCATATCATGAAACAAAGCTACCATGGCGCGTTGATAGGTTGCCCCGACATTCTTCAGTCTGAATGGCATCACTTTGTAGCAGAACGTACCCCACTGTGTGACAAAAGTAGTTTTCTCCATGTCCTCAGGTGCCATTTTGATCTGGTTATAGCCTTAGAATCCGTCCATGAAAGAAAATACTTTGTGCTGGGCTGTATTGTCAACCAGGATGTCGATGTGTGGAAGTGGAAAATCATCTTTAGGGCTGGCCCTATTTAAATCTCTATAACCCACAAAAATTCTCACTTTGCCGTCCTTTTTAGGAACGGGAACAATGTTGGCCACCCATTGAGGATATGAAGTGACAGCCAGAAATATAGCATTGATCTGTTTCATAACTTCTGCTTTGATCTTCTCTGACATGTCAGGTCTCATGCGGCGGACCTTTTGCTTCACTGGTGGACAGTCTTCTCTTGTGGGTAGACGATGTACCACAATGTCTGTATCGAGTCCCGACATGTCTTCGTATGACCAGGCAAAGATCTCAACATAATCATGCAATAGTTGAATTAGGAGCTCCTTGACACTCGGCTCTAGATTGGCACCTATTTTGATTTCCTTTTTATCATCCTCAGTACCCAAGTTGATTGTATCCAACTGCTCCTCATGAGGCTGAATTGCTCTTTCCTCTTGTTGTAGTAATCCGGCCAATTCCCCTGGCACCTCACAATCTTCCTCACCTTCGTATTCGGCTTGGTAGATCAAATCTTCAGAGTCACTGAAGGCTATAGCAATATCGTTACCCATGGGATCCGGAATGGAAGGGTACCTGCATTTGTGAGTGTGGGTGTGTGTAAGGGTATAGCCATCTTAAAACAATAAAATGTAAAAGAAAGACATTAAGCACAAAAATGTTTATATGTGAAAAAGCGTCCATGATTCATTGAATGACATATGTAAATGAAATAAAAACCCTTACAAATGGACCATTATGCCTCGGGTAAGACACAAAGTTTTTAAAGTACGAATTGTTTGTGAATTATTACAGTCCAACAGAAATGTAAAAGATAAATTAATGCGATATGAAAGTTATCGGGATGAAGTCTTTGGCTTCCCAGTTGCAAAGTCCTCCGCCGACAGTAGGAAATATCCAATCTTCCAGGCTGCCCTCCTCTTGATTGTCTTCTACCGCATTGACGCTTTGGTTGCTAATCTTTATCGGTGCCCCCCCCCCCCATCACGGGCACGGCGCACAGCCTTCTGACCAGTCGAAGTAAACCCCAAGCCAAACTTGTCTGATTTGTAAGGAATGTCTGGAAGCTGACCCCAGATTGTACATCCCCCTTCTTCCACTACTCCCCTTGCATCCCTTAGAGATGACATCCGAGGTGGAGGTCTTGTGATTTTAGGAATCGAGGATACCGCCTTGGTCGCCGCTATTTCTTCAGAAACTTCTTCAAAATGTTGGAAAGGGGTCTCTATGAACTCGCCATCTAACTCCACATAACGAAAGGAGTTCAGATGACTAATCATATACTCCTCCTCCCCATGGACAGTTATGATCTTCCCTTAGACGGGGTACTTGAGCATTTGATGCAAGGTGGAGGTGACAACTCCGGCATTATGGATCCAGGCGCGTCCCAACAGACAGGAATAAGAAGGACGAATGTCCATCACATATAATGTTGAGTTGAAGACCTGAGTTCCTACCTTGATTTGGATGTCCACCTCCCCGTGAACCATCCTCTTAGAACCATCAAAAGCTCGCACCACTATGTTGCTGGGTTTTAATGTCATCCCCTCGCAATCCAACCTATCAAGGGCTTTCTTTCGCAAGACGTCCAGAGATGATCCAGTATCCACCAAGACATGAGCTAGGGTTGTTCCTCTGCACTCCAATGATACATGTAATGCATCGTTGTGTTTTCTCCCTCGGGGTGTCAAGTCAGCATCGGAGAAGCCCAGGCCATTATCAATTGTCAAACTGGCCACACAGTCCTGGAACTGGTCAGCTGACGTTTCTTGCGGCACGTGAGCTGTCTTCAGAAATTTCACCAGAGCTTTGGCGTGTGCTTCAGAGTACAGCAGCAGGGATAGCATAGAGATCTTGGAAGGGGTCTTCCCCAATTGTTCAACCACATCATAATCACTCTTCTTAATGATCCTCAGGATTTCTTCCATCTCCTTCTTGGATGTTTCAGGAATAACTAGTGATTGAGCCTTCGTCAGGACAAGCTCCTCTTGAACGTTCTTTCCTTTATTCTCAGCAGTGGAAGTAGGGAGAGGAATTGTATTGTCTTTGTCGGTTGGTACACTTGCAGGTACAATCACTGGTACAGATGTAATCTTCAGAACGGCCACGGGTCCAAAGACTGCTGTTGGAGGAGCAATATCTGGAGAGAAGATCCTGCCACTGCGGGTGATCTTGCGAGTTCCAACAATATTTCTAATGTCGGAACTGTCCTCTTTGGAGCTTTCTACTTCTGCAGTAAGCTCAATCTGTTTAATACCATGGTAGTAGATTTCTCCACCATAGTTCCATGGTACTGTTTTATCTGAATTGTATGGGGTCGGCCCGAGCATTGTAATCTTAAGCAGAGTAGTCTTTGGAGCAGGTGTAATCCTAATGGGTCTTTTAGGGGCCCTAGAAGGATTGGCTTACATGGTTATTATTGAAACTTCTTTCACTGGAATGGGTGAAACAGGAGCATTCTAAAAAAAATATTCTTGGTTATCCATCAGTCATTGGATACCTTTCTTCAACAGAGGACAGTCAAATGGGGAGGACAGGCAAGCATGGAAGTCTTTGTCACAACCTGGGAAAATGCCAACTTTCAATAAATTCAACTTGATAATCAGGAGCAGAGTTAACAGTTTATCCACAGTAGCAATAAACAAATCTTCTTCAATAGCGTTGGCATTATGACCATGCCTCAGCATTGGGGCGGAAATAACATTTGGTTTCTCAGGCGCTTCAAACTCAACTTCCTTCGCATCTATCAGATCTTGAATCTTATTCTTCAGAGCCTAACAGTTGTTGGTGTCGTGCCCTGGACTTTCAGAATGGTACGCGCATCTAGCGTTGGGATGGTAATATGGAGAAGTAGTATTAGGATTTTTTGGGGCCTCTTTCAAAGTGGCCAGATTCAACTTCAGGATATGTGGTAGAACTTGGGCTGGAGTCATGTTAATCTTGGTAAATTGCCGAACTGGCCTTTCTACCATTTGCTGGTTATTTCTTGGCTGGTCTGATGCAGGCTTCAGAATCATAACGGCCCCCACCGTTGGTCGGCGCTTGGTTCTTCCCTGATTCCTATATGAATAGACAGCAGATACTTCCTTTCTTCCTGTGAAGGTATTTTTTACAGCTGTTGAGGCACACACGTCCTTTTGAATCTTCCCACTTCTTATACCAGCCTCCACTCTTTCGCCGGTTAAGATCAATTCAGTAAATCCTGCAGAAGAACTCCCAATCAGATGATTGAAGAAAGGACCTTAAAGAGTTCCCAAGAACATGTCCACTAACTCCCTCTCAGATAGAGGAGGTTGCACCCTTCCGGCTAGGTCTCTCCACTTTTGGGCGTAATCTTTAAAGCCCCCATTGGTAGCCATAGCCATACTCTGCAGCTGAGTACGGGTTAGCGCCAAGTCGGTGTTGTATTGATACTGTTTATAGAAAGCGGCGGCCAGGTATTCCCAATTGTGGACTTCAGCCCTCTCCAACTGGCAGAACCAATCAAGTTGCGTTCCTGATAAAATGTCTTGGAAAAAGTGGACCCACAAGTCTTTGTCAGCAGAATGTGGTTGAATCTTCCTGACATAGGATCTGAGGTGCATTTTAGGGCAAGACACCCCATCATACTTGGCAAACAGTGACACTTTAAATTTTGGAGGGATTATAATTCTTGACACCAACCCCAACTCTTCAAAATATAGCTCTGGTACTCTTTGGATTTCCATAGCGCTTAGTCGCTCTTCAAGGTGTTTGTATTTGTCATCAGCCGGAGGGTATTGTTGTTCAGAGTAGTCCTCTTCTTCCTCTTCTTCTTCTTCTTCTTCTTCAGAATCTGATGATACTGCCGTTCCTTTTCCTTTTCTTTCCCCTTCATCAGATGTTGTTGGAAATTCTAAGGTTCGTCTGGCTTATCCCTGAAATCTTCTACCCATGATAACCATACCATTTGGCTTCTTCTTCTTTTTCTCCTTTTCTTTTTCTAGCAAAGTCTTCAGCTCCTCCTTCCCCTTGGCTAAGGTCATGAGTAACTGTTGAAATTGTGAGTTCTGAGCTTGCAAATCTTTGACCGTTTGTTCAAGATCCATCGTACTGAAATAAATAGTAGAGAGATGAGGAAACTTGGTGTGAAGACCTGCTTATGCTTATGATGAATGATATGTATTCATGCAATGCTTTCAAGGATTCAAAAATTTAAATTTGTTTTAAACAAAAAAGAAACACACGTCATATTAATAAGATAGAATTGTTAGTACATCAATGCCCCTTGGGCAAAATAATACAAAATTCTAAGGTAAAAAGACGTTGCGCATCCTCTTTGGTGCAATGTAGGTGTTGAGAGTCTGCTCTTCGTGAAGTAGCCGAGTGAGTTCCAAAAACTTCTTCTCGCTTGCGTAGAATTGGGCTTCGAAAGTATCGCGCTCTCCCTTGAGTTGTATCCAACTCCTTTGTAGATCTTCGAGTGATGTTGGCATGTCAGGATGTAGGATGGTGTATGGAACCTCTCCTTCCTTAACAGGCTCTATAATCATTGGGAGAATGGAGGGGTAAGGCATCATAAGACTTTGGGCGCGGGTTCGTACCCACTTGAGGTAAGGCTCAAGAGGGATGGAATTCTTGTGTCCCAAGGTCTTACTATCTACCTTGTTTGGCATCCTCCAAGCTCGGATGAATCTCTGACGGAGTCCTTGGTCGTTGTTGTCATAGTCGAAAACCAATCCTTGAATCAGCATGTCATGTGGGCCATCCCTTCGGGCATACCCAAACTGTGTTAGAGATAAGCAAGGGTTGTAGGTGATGCCTCCCCTAATGCCAAGTAGAGGGACATTAGGGAATTCCCCACAGCGGTCAACAATAATAACATTCTCTTTGGATCGAGAACACCAATGGATATCTGAATGGTTAAGAGTCATTAACCTTTGTGACCACCTCAAACCTTGCTCATTCTTCAAGACTGATTGGGGAAGATGAGAAATAAACCATCTGGCCAGGAGAGCAGTGCAACACATGAGAACACCTCTTTTCCTCATTGTACGAGTCTGAAAAGAGTGGAGGATATCCCCAAGCAATGTAGGCACCGGGTTGCGAGTCATGAAGATTTTGACAACACTTACATCTATGAGTTGGTCAGGATTAGGGAACAAGACCATCCCATAGATGAGAAGAGCTACAATCTCCTCAAAAGCTTGCAAGTCTAGGGAATTCCAATAGCTTTGGGACTTCTCAAACAGAAACTTTGACAAGAAGCCTTTGACACCACTTCTAGTTTCCCAATGAGTTGTGACATCATATGAGTGCAAGTGCAGGGCTTGAGCAATCTCTTCTGGCTTTGGATCTCTTTCGGTACCGTTGAAGGGTAGTTGATTGAGAATAGAAATCTTCAGAATTTGAGAGAATTCTTCCAAAGTAGGCACAAGTTGGTACTCAGGAAATATGAAGCAATGATGCAAAGGGTCAAAGAACTGGAAGAGAACTTTCATCATATCCTCCTCAATGTTAGAAGTGACCAAGTTGAGTAGACGACCATGTCTCTCGGTGAATGGAGAATTCTCAGAAATCCTTGAAGCTAGCTCCTTGAGTTGTGGAGGAATTCTTACAAGGTTGATTTGGATAGTTTTCCTGCGAAGTGAATCCATAACCTACAAAACAAGAACAAAGATGAATCTCCAAAATCCTTGAAATGGTTAGTGAATGCATATGATGTTCATGATGTTCATGATGTTATGCACAAGTATATATGTACAAGAAAATCACACAAGTTCCTAGTTTAGGCTTGCATGGGGTTTATAGGTAAGTACCCTCTTGAAGTTTAGTTGGCTCAACCTGCCCTAGTAATAGTAACTGGGTTCTAAGGAGCTCAATATCACTGGATTGTTTCCTTGTTCATTGTTTCAGTTCAAGCCTCTTTACTGGCGACCGAAATATTCCAAGAAACCAACCCTCAATGAGTGTAGTATCGAGTATCTACCAACTTCGGACTGCACCAAAGCCGGTCATCTTACTACATCCTAAAAGGCCAAGTTGGTCAAGTAAAGGTTCTAGAAGTTCATTAGTGCTTCATGACATCACTCAGCGGCCCCATATTCTCTTTGATTGACTCAAAGGCTACCGGTACCCACAAATATGTCGCACTAACATGGCTATTTCTTAGACCATGTCGGTATACCCCGCACAGTTTCCACAACGTATTGCTATTTACCTATAATGTTTCCCAAATCCGGGTAGAGGATTCAAACCCAAAAAATAAAACCAAAATGTAAAGCAAACAAGTCAAACAATTGCAAGTAAATAAAGGTGATCTAAACTCTAAGGTAACCCCACTATTAGAATTGTCCCCAACAGAGTCGCCAGTTCTGTGATGCGGTGGGAGAACTGACTTGAGGTTTTGCGTTTGTGTTTGCAAATGTTGCGGTTAGAAAGAGTCACCACCGACTTTTCTTTTATCCAAAAGGAAAGGTAAAAAAGCACAGGAAAGACCTTTGAGATGTTTTCTTGAGTTCGGGGGGTAGATTATGAAAAGGGAAGGTGCTAGCACCCTTTTCATCCATGGTTTTCCATGGGCTCATAGTTACTTGTTTATATCACTAGCTTTGCTTTGTTTGAAATGGTGCTTGGTGTGATTTTGAAAGTATTTTGAAAAGAGGCCATTGTTTAGGCAATCTTTGTAATGATTCTCGTTCGTAAGAATGTATACAAAGATGTTTGTTCTTTTGAAAAATGTTTCAATGTTTTGTAAAATGTTTTGAAATGTGTGTGTGTTTGTTTTTGAAAATAGCAAGGATTGTTTTGAAATGTAACAAGTAACTAGAAGCTATCTACCTACTCAAATGTCTTTCTTGTGCATTTTTATTCCTTTGACATTTTTGATTTACCATTTATTTGGTAAACAACCCTATCTTTGGATGGAAACGGGACAGGCGTGGGTCATTGTATGACCATGATAGCAATGTTGCCAAGTATCTTAGCAATTTTGAGGGACCAAGACCATTTTGTTTTAGGCAACCTTTTGATAGCGTCATCGAGGGACTATGATCTTATTTGTTTTGTTTTGCCAAGAAACATCGCGTGCGTAACATGGCCATTTTTATTTAGGCAACCAAGTGGGAGAAACCCTAAGGGTGCTTGTGTGCAAAGTGTGTCATTCATGCTTTTGTCTTGCATTAGGTTTTTCTATTTTGCTTTGTTTTTGTTCTTGTCATGCAAACCCTAGTTTTACTAAACATGATATATGAAAGAAATAAATTGCGT
This sequence comes from Vicia faba, assembly GCA_948472305.1. Lineage (NCBI taxonomy): Eukaryota > Viridiplantae > Streptophyta > Magnoliopsida > Fabales > Fabaceae > Vicia > Vicia faba. The sequence continues at coordinate 410,635,985 of OX451735.1, forward strand.
AAAATAAACTAAGTTATTACAACAATTATTATGGGAGGGGAGATACAAGTTTTTGAATGGGAATATAGCAAAAATATAAACCTAAAAATACTATTACAACCCAATCGAATATTATGCGCGTTAAATAAATATACAAATATTAAAATGCAATGCAAATGTATTTATGTAAAAAATGTTTTGTATGTGTTTAATGTATGAGAAAATAATTTATTTAAACCTAGAAAATAACGAAAAATAATATTATTATTTTTGAAAGGGGGAAACCCTAATTTTTTGAATAAATAAAATATATGTTCTATATTAATATTTTGTCCATTTTTGTACAAGAAAATAATAAATAATATTATGTGCAAATAATAAAAATTAAATATGTATAGAAAATAAGTGTTTTATGAGTATGAATAATATAATAAAAATATTAAGTATTTTAAAATGTATTTATAAATTATTTTAAGAAAATAAGTTCTATTCTATTAAATAAACTATTTTTTATGCAAAAAAATAAATAAAATAAAATAAAAATGTGAAAATGAATAAATTATTTTTGGATATTTTTTATCATTAGAAAAAATAAATGCAAGTAATAAATATAAAAATATGCAAGAAAATGCAAAAATATAATAAAATAGTCAGGGGGTGCAAAAGTAATCCAGGGGGTGTGAAAATCAGAAACAACAGGCCCAAGGCGCCAAAGGCCCAAAACCATCGACCTTGTCTTCCAGCTTCTCTTTTGCGCGCGCGTTTTGGTTCAAACTGTAACTTTCACATGCTCCTTCAGCTGGACTTGGATATGACAATGTGGGGACTTTGAGGGAGGCCTTAGGATCGTGTGAGCTTCCTTGAACTTCCTTCAAACTATTCCAATGCCTAGTTTTCTTTGTGGATGGCCAGAACTCTCTACACAAGTCAAGCTGCAAGCTCCAAGTTTGAAAATGGCAATGGCTGAAACAGGGCTTACAGATGCAGGGTAAGGGCTTGGATAGCTTTGGTAGGATGTGTATGAGGTGTTTCAAGTGTCAAGCCACAAAACGCACGAGCAAAAAATGAATTTGCTATGGTTTTGCAGAAATCTGTATGTTTGGCAGAATTTTGGAGTTTTTCAGTTTTGGAGTGTTTTGGATGTCAAGAAAGCCTGTTCTAGTTTCTAACAAGTTTGTGAATATGTATAGAATGGATACAAAGTTCACTCTTCCCTAGCTGTACAAGTTATGAACTTTTGGCAACCTTTCTTGCATTTTAAGAAAAGTGAAGTGACTTATGCAACAATGCTTGTACTGGCTAGTTTGTGAGCTGCAGAGAGTTGGTATACATTGCTTGAGACCTGTGGAAGTTTTTTGTACCAAAGGGACAGTTCCAAGGCTCAAGATTTGTAAATTTGCAAAATTTCACCTTTATGAAAATGACATTGTAACCTTTTGGCCAAAAATGGAAACATCTCTTGTACAATGTTTCAAAAGTGAAAATAAAGCCTTTAACCTCTGAGTTTGCATTTAATTATAGAGTGTAGAATGAGTTTAGGACCTGTAAAGCAAGATTCAAACATCAAATATCTGATTTGCAACTTGATGCTTTGTAAAAATGGCATGAACAAAAGTGATAAAATGCCAACTTCCCTTCTTCGATTCTCCCTAACCAAAAATGATCTTGGAGAGTTCTTGGACATTTTGGAAAGCTTGCAATGTGCACTATAATCCATATATGAAATGAATTTTTAGATACCTCTTGGAACTAGGTTAAAAATGTCCATGAAGTTGGGTCCAAAAACTGCCTAAATTAGGGTAAATTTTCACTAAGTTATTTAGTTCATGGACCTATGTTCACAAATTCATAACTTGAGATCCAAGCATCTTTTTGGAAAAGTTTGTGAAGAAAAGTTGTATATTTCATGGAGGACTACAAATTTCATGTTGGAAGTTTTCTTTGGATCAAATTGCATCATGGTGAAAAAGTGGTGGAAAGTTGGGAAAAAATAAGAAAATTTCCATACTTAGAAAAATTCTAAGTTATGAAATTTTTCAAATTGAAAACCCTAATTTTCAAAATTTGTTTTCTTGGTGAACAAGTTTCATATTTTGACATATCATGATGAATTATGACCCTTGGCACTTGATTTTGACCAAAAAGTCAAAGATTGACTTTTCAATGTACAGTTGACTTTTGATCAGTTGACTGCAAAATTCATCTGTCAATCCAATGAACTTGAGATCTCTTGAACCATGTAATTAGGTCAATATGATGCCATTGAACCCTTGAAATCATGTTTGAACTCAATTGGTTATTGGCTAGGTTAAAAAATCAGAAATTTCCCTTTCACAGTCAAAACCCTAATTTTGACCATTTTGCCCTTTTGATGATTTGATCAAATTTCTTGAGGAGTTGTGATCCAAACTTGATCAAATGGTACATATGAGTCTAAAATGTTGATGTGGATAAAAAATTATGAAGTTTTACTGTAAATTGGCCATGGTTGAATTTTTCCCAATACAGTTGATTTTTATGTCTACTGTCCAATTGACTGATCAAAAATGTGGTTCAAAGCTTGAAACTTAGCATGAGTAATCTTAGGGGTCCAACATGATGTATGAAGGTCACATGAAGCATTTGTGATCCAAAAATCCTTGTGCAAACTCAAACCCTAATTTAGGGTTATCAGTGCAAGATGAGATGTTCTGAGCTGAGCAAACCCTAATCCTGTCTTGAGTCCAAGAAGTCTTGTGAGAAAAATCTTTGAGAAATGAGAGGGAAAATTTTGGGGTACAACACTATAGTTGGGGGAGGTTTGGTCTTAACTAAATTCTTCTGAATCAAAGTCGGGAATAACTCTACATAACTCATTAGAATAGAGTCCAAAGCCTATCTCTTCTGACTTTGACCTTGATTTCCATGAGGAGGTGGTCTTTGATAGACCACAATGGTTAAAGCTACATTGAAAACTAGAGTCATAGAAGCAACCTGTTGCTGGTACCGATGATGTCTTCTAGGTGGCCTAATCTTCCTTTCCCAAATAATATCATTTGTTTCGCATTCTTTCTTTCGAGATAACCTGTATGATGACTTCTTTGTCCCTTCATCCTTTGTCAAGCGCCCTTCTCTGACAGCCTCTTCTAAATGAACACCCATGCTCACCATTTCGGTGAAATCACTCAGCACACTGGTAACCATCCTTTCATAATAAAATTATCCAAGGGTTTTCAGGAAGACCTTGGTCATTTCTTGTTCTCCCATAGGTGGCACCATTTTGGCAGCTGTCTCGCGCCAACGATGCGTATATTCTTTGAACGACTCCTTGTCTCTCTGAGCCATTGCCTTTAACTGGTCACAATAAGGTGCCATGAACATATTGTACTTATACTGCTTGATGAAGGCTTCCCCTAGATCATTGAAGGTACGAATATTGCTACTGTCCAGACTAATATACCACTTCAAAGCAGCATCAATATGGGTGGACATTTTCCTGATATACATCACGAGGTGATCACGAGGACAAGATTTTCCCTTGTACCTCTCAAATTCCGGCACTTAAAACTTTGTTGGCACCTTCACATTGGGAACTAGGCAGAGTTCACCGACGTTCTATCCAAACAATTTGTTTCCTCGAACGGCCTTCATTTCCTTCTGCATCTCATTGAACTGGTCTTGAAAGTTATCTAACCCGTCATAGAAACACGTGATTTCACTCGATAGAGGAACATGACGATAAACTTCATCGTTAATGAACGACACATCATTTAGCGAAGGAAGCACATCATAGTGAATCACATTTCTAGCCACATGAGTAACATGCACCACAGGAGGTGCAGAAACAAAAGTAGTTTGAGAAAATGGAGCAACTTGAGTATTAAGATTTAACCCTCTAGCATGAAATTTTGTGGCACTCCCCATGAGTAACCCTGAAGCATACGATTCTGTGCAGCAGTAACTGGAGTAACAGAAATGGGAACTGATGGTCCTTCAGAAGCAATCGTTGTTTGTTGTGGCTGAGGGAGAATAAGTGGTGGCTGATTCTTAGCAGCCACCAATGATTCCATTAAAACAGTCAGATTGGCCATATCGGCCTTCAAAACAGTAACTTTTTCGCGCAACTTGCGATTCTCTTGTTCAAGCTTCTCCATTTTCTTCCTGGAATTAGCACGAGTATTGTACCGGTGAGACAGCTTGCTGAACAAAGTATAGAAACACAGTAAGACACCTGGATATGAACGGAGATGCAGGAAATATGTGCAGGATGATGCATGATATGCAATGCACATGATTTATTTATCTTTATTAATAATTTCAAGGGACTCAAAGAATTATAGACGATCCGCAAATACTAAAGTACTAACACATTTTTAAATACTGAAAATCTCATTATAAGAACTTCAAAAATAGATTACAACTTTTAGTACAAGTTTCAACAATCCTAAGTACAAGAGAAGATAGAATCTAAAACCCTAAGAAAGCAAAGTTGATGAAGATCACTCCACACACTGACGCTTTCCTGTGAGTCTTACAATCTGATCCTTCAACTACTTGTTCTCTTCAGCATATCTATTAACGACCTTTTTCCAATCACCAGAATCAGGAAGTGAGTGACTAAGTTCAGATCGAGCTCTAGAGGAAAATAAATCCTCTTGCCTCTCTATCATCTCTATAACACAACTCTCAAGAATCTCAATCAGTTTATCCTTCTCTTTCAAGTCTTCCTGGTATGACATCTCTAAAGTCTAACACTTATTCTTCCAAGCCTCCTTCTCCTACTGCATCCTAACTAGGGCAAGCTGAAGTTCTTCCACATCATCTAAATGGGGAGGAGTTGTCTTCATAAACATATCAGGCATGGGTTCTTCACGGGAATATGGCATCTTTAACTGAATTTCCCTTGCCTGTACCCATCGGAGATAAGGCTCCAAAGAAACAACTCCTCTAGGTCCAAAGTCCTTTCTACTCTTCCTGTGAATATGGCGCCAAGATGTTGTAATTTTCCCCTTAGCTTCCTTATGATCCTCTCGTTCTTTGAGAAAAAAGACACCCAGATGAATACTATTTGGCTTATCTCTCATTAGATACCCAAGCTGACGTCGTGCAAGAACGGGATTGTAGTTAATTCCTCCCTTTGTATCATGAAGAGGTACATTAGGGAAACTACCAAAAATATCAACAATCTCCACATCATAGTAAGCCTGATGATACCAAACAATATCAGAATGAGTGACGGCCATAATCTTTAGAGCCCAACAAGGTTCCTTCTTGACATTCCATAAAGCATCGGACTGAGGCAAGTTAGAAATAAACAATTGATACAACAAAGGCGTGCAATAAATGATCAGTCCTCCATGATAAGAATCCCGAACATGAATGTAGTAATAAGCATCTCATAATAATGTGGGAACTGGATTCCCAATCAAAAAGATATTGATGGCGTTAATATCCACAAATTTGTCGACGTTAGGAAATAAGAACAATCCATAAGCAAGCAGAGCAAAGATGGACTCAAAAGCAACCATACTCTTCATCCTAGCAAAGTAGCAAGCTTACTCCAATAAAAATTGAGCGGGTAATCCTATGATTCCTACCTTAGTAGTCATGTGGGCCTCAATCTCAGACTTCCCCAAATGAACGATAGCATCAATCTCATGAGACTTAGGTTCTCCCTCCAAACCGGTGAAAGGAACACGATCGGTAACAGGTAAACCCAGTAGATAAGAATACTCCTCTAATGTAGGAATCAACTGATAATCAGGGAAAGTAAAACACTGATACTCGGATCATAGAACTGTACCAAAGTCAAGAGAATACCCTCCTTCATCCTGAGCTTCATAAGAGACACGATGGATCCATACTTCTTCTGAAAATCAGTAGAACTCTCGATCTCGAGAATTAGACTCATCAAATAATCTATCTTAGGATCCTTGAAACTGTACTTCTGAGACTTTCTTTTTCCAAAATCCATGGTCAAACAGTACCTGAGACATTCTCAAAAAATCCAAATTTAAGTCCCTTGAAACACGTGTTTTAAAGGATGTCCATGGGTGCATGAATGCATGATGCAACAATCACACACAAGATCACAAACGTAGGGGGTTCATAGGTTCGACGTCACGAGCATGAGGTCAAAGGTACTACCCAAAAGGTATGGTCTAATAGTTTATCACCTGCCGAACAAGGTTGTAAGAGGTTCCTAGAGTCTACATCCTTCCTTTGTATATTACCAACATCCCGATTGACTCGGTAACTAGAAATATTCTCAAGAAAAACTTGTCTGAGTGTAGTATCGTGTGACAACCATTTCCGGATTACTCTGTCATAGTTTCCGCACTGCACCTAAAAGGACAAGATGGGTTAAGGGTTCTACGGTCCTCAGTTTTAGCTGGCTCCCAGGTCGAAAGCAGCATGTCTTTCCGATTACTCAGTAAATGACACTACAGTCAAAGGGGCCTCCGATGAGTGGGGGATCTCATGTCTCCTTTTTTGGGATTACTCCCTCAAAGTTAACATGACTATACCACCCGTTCTATCTTAAATTTTCCCAAGTCAGGGTAGAGGACTTATGAGAAATCACCAAGCACCCTTCAAAGTAGGAAAATCCAGTCAAACATATATACAACATATAATATACAAAAAACAATAGCACATACACATATAAACAAAGATAGGCTCAACCCAATTAGGAATGGACCAACAATTGGTCGATCTTTCCCCAGTGAAGTCGCCATTTGTTTCTGTAGCGTTAGAAATGTTAAGACTAAGCCATTGATTTGACTTGACATGCACTGATAAAATAAAAATCGCCATCGCGCTTTATCATTTCCAAAGGAATGAGAAAAGAGCGAATAACCCAAAAAGAGGGGGGAGAATCTAAGTTCGGGGGTTGGTTATGCAAAGGGAATGCATTAGTACCCTAAACATCTACAGTACTCCGCATGAACCTCTTTGAAAATTTGTGCATTTTGGGTATAAGAGTTGTATACAAAAATAAATTATGAAGATGAGAAAAGAATTATTTTTTACAATTTTTGCATCCGCTATGGTTGCGAACCTTTAGTGCCTATGTACCACCTTTCGTGAAATAGGGGATCAGGATAATCGTAGTACACCTTTAAAAATTTTAAAATACAAGTGTGTTGGTTAATTTTAAGAGACGAGACATCATCGTTATCTCCGAGTGGAAGAACATACTTACTACTCACGATTATGAGAAAGGAGAATTTGCGTCATCTCAAAGTGGAGGATATAGCTTGGATTTTAAAATCAACAAAGCCTCACTCGACACCCAAGTTGAAAATATCTCACTTCACTATATATCATAGAATTATAATAGCAAGCATCACTACAAGGATCGACGAGAGTCTAATCTTTTGAAAAAAGCTTTAAGGTAAAAAGCCAAAGTAGAAAATGGTTTGAATGAGATTGATTGACTTTTAGTCTTCACACAAAAATGTCAAAGTATGATTAAGTTGTTTAAAATTTTATTAAGAAAATATTTTGAAAATGCATGGATATAAGTCCAAGTTTATTATGAAAGCGGTTCAAGTTTAGAAAACGAGAATAATTTTGAAAAGGAGGTAGAAGATTTTTGAAATGAAAGAAGGTATGAGACGATGAAGGGACTATCCTAAAGAAAAAGGTAAAAGCTAGGGAAAAGAACCGTCTGACCAATAAGAAGCCAGCACGTGACACAATAAGTCAATGTAGAATTCACATCCTTTGGATTGAAACCAAGCAAGCAAAGATACTAAACATCTTAAGAATGCCAAACTTCAAATGCATTAAGTCTTCACAAAAATTCGGAAGAGTAACGGTTGTATATAGATGAATTCTCAATCACAGACAAAGCATATAATTAGATTAACTTATACACAAAGAAAACAGATAACCCAATGTCTCGGGGTAAACCCCATGAACTCTAGACAAAATAACAGTAGAAGTTACAAGGTCTCAAGGGTAGTCAAAGTCTCTAATCCTAAGTCCAAGAAATCCATAACTCCAAAATATCAAGGATAATAACCAAATAGTCCAAGTAACTTTAAAGTTTTTTATTGTTCAAGTTGGTTATTAGGTATCTTCAAAAAGAAAATGAAAGCTCAAGTGAGCAAAAATAAAAATGACAATAAAGATAAATGCTTAAGTGAGCAAAGAAGAAAATAGCATGAAATGTAAATGCTAAAATAAATGGTGTGTAAAGGTAAAGGCGTAAAGTAAAAGCATGAAAATAAAAGTCAATTGTTAATGGGTTAGAAATTAGAGATTAGTTGAATGACCATCTTGAATATTGCATTTGAAAACTCATTAGAAGATTAATAAAATCAAAGCCTATCAATAACAAGTTTCATTTTCTTTTTGTCAAGTATATCATTCATTTTAAAATCTCAAGGCAACAACAAATGATCAACGATGTTTAAATGATTCACTTAGACCAAATTTTATGAAAGTTCATTAGAGAATTGATAAGACCAAAGCCTCCTTACAATGAACCTCAAGGTTATTGGATCGTAGGTTTCAAATTAAACATACTTGGGCTTGCAAACATAGGTTTGGGATACGAATGATTATTTCTTGAATCGAGACAAAATTTAACGTTATATTAAGCAATCGTGAGTGGAATTATATAGAAGCCACACCTATTTTGAGGCCGGTCAATAGCAATCTATGTATCATATGTTTGGAGAGGTTATATGTAGATCATCCTCTAACAACATGTAGCACATGTGAGAAAAGGATAAGATGAAGAGGGAGGGGAAATATTTAAATCAAAGATTTTGATCAAACTATCATTAAAATTATTCATCCATTTTAGTGGCATTAAACTCGACACCCGAGATCCAGTGATGTTAATGAAGTTCACGATCAACAATCGCATAGCCAGAATATATTAAAAAAATAAATTGCATTTAATGAATGAAATAAAAGGAAAAAATGATTTTTAAAATGAAAATAAAAGGTAAAATAGAAAACTATATTCAAAGTATCAAAGAAAAATTAAAAGAGACCATAGAAATGTCAGAAATGATCTCAAATATTTTTATAAAATTTTTGGTAATTTTTTAAAACAAAAAAAATTATTTTTTTAAACTAATTAAAATCACTCAAATAAGTGAAAAAAATATAAAAAATAGTAGAAGTCAAAATAAAATTCTAGAAAAAGTCAGAAAGTCAGAAATAAGGGAAATGATTTTTATAAAAAAATTTAGTATTTAAAAATATCAAAAAGTATTTTTAAAAAATTAGAAACAAATCAAAATAAATGAAAATTTATAAAAAACATCAAATCTGAAAATAAAATTAATGAAAAAATATAAATCAGAAAGAGAATATTTGAAAATATTCTTGTCAATTTTTTCACAATTTTTTATTCAAAAATGAATTTTTTTGATTTTTTGAAGTTTAAATCAATTAAAATATAAAAATTAGAAAATAAAAATAAAACAGTAAGATATAGATCATTGGATGAATGCCAAAACGCGTTAGTAATCAGATCCAAGGGATCTGGCACGTTGTGCATATCATGGTCCTTAGTGAATAAACCATTGGATCAAATATTAAATCAGATTTTGAAAAAAAATAAGTGGTGCCTTATCATTGGTTGAGAGATGACACGTTGGTCATCTTCAACCTCCAGCCACGCAAATTGCAGGTCTCTCATACTATAAAATCAGGAGTTCAGACCTATGTCATTCTCTTCATCTCATCAAGACGAAGACAATCGTACCCTCGCGAAAAAATTATTTAAGGTGTACCTCAGTCGATTTGCAAAAAAACAGAAGGAAAAAGTTGAATAGGGATTTGAAAATCCATGGTCAAAACTCACTTCCAGTAGAAAACAAATGATGTGACTAGTATAAGAATGATGATAGCTTCACTTTAGTAACAAACTTTGAGAGAATTGATGAAGGAATCTACCTATTGAAGTTCAAATTTAGAGCTCTGAAACTTGACTTGGCTAGCACGATTTAGGATGCTTTAGGGCTTGGTTCTTCTTCTGTTAGCTTCAGCGAAGTTCAAGGATGAAGAATTAGCAAAGAAAATGGATTGAGGAAGGTTGTAGAACCAAATTCGATATTGCAGAAAAGTGGGTTAAGGAGAGAGTTTGGCAGGGTGATTATGGTCGTTCAAGCTTGAGAAAATGAGAGGAGTGAAGTGTAGCAACTGGTTTTTAAATCAAGATTCGCCCTATTAGTTTTTATCCTAGGGAAGGGAACCTAACAGAAAACCCTAATTTGCAGACAGAGATTCTAGGTTTTGGACTCAATTGGAAGAAAGGAAGGTGTTAGGTACCTTTCATCCACCTTGTTCACAAGGATATTAGACTATAGGTTTAGGTTTATGGTAAACTGGATTTTAAGTTTTTATTAGTAAGACTCTCCACGATTTTAGATCGCGTGCCTACGTATCCTCTTATGAGGAATCAGAGTCCCAATTTATAGTTCGTATGGGTTTGTGTTTTTTAGGGGTGTGCAAACATATTTTGAATCACCTCGCACTTTGGCCGGGAGTGGTGATTGCGGAGATTTTTACTAAATACACAGTAAGTCAAAACCTGTTTGAAACCCTTTTGCAAAAACAGTTGTCTAGATTAATTTGTTCGCGAAAAATAAGTTTGATATTTGTTTGTGTTTTTTAATTGTATTAATTGTGAAAGTATCTTGATCAACGCATGATATAAAAAGATTTAATGCAAGTAATATATTAAAATAATATATGAAATTTTGATATAAAATAATTTATTGGTTAGTATATAAATAATAATGTATACGTATAATAATTAAAAATATAATAAATATTATGAATAATAAATATTATAAAATAAATAAATAATTATAATAGTATAAAAATAATAATATTGATAACAATATAATAATAATAATCATTAAATAATAGAATAAAAAAATTAGAATTATAAGAAAATATAGAAAAAAAATGGTTAAATAGGGGGGGTGCAATTTATGTTAACAAGTAAAAGTAAAGGGGTGTTGCTAAGAAACAGACTGGGCCCAAATATAATTCAGACAGGGGGGGTGTTGGTTCACTTGGAGTTTAGTAATTGGGGGAAGGGAGGGTATGAAAATAATTGGGCTAGGCCCAAACGGGATTGGATAAGAGCCTTGTTGATCGAGTACGTGAGGGCGCATGGGGCCTATGGTGCCGACTTGGCCTTAAGGCCGTCTGATCGACATCATGCAGATGACATTGAAGGCACATTCTAACTATGGTGTATGTGCGCGCGGCGGATCGCAATGGATAAAAACCTTGTTTTTTATTCTTTTCCAATTCCCTTCTGTGGTCACGTTTTACAAAAGCAAACCTATCCTCTCTCTCTCACCTACAGCGACCCTTCTTTCTCTTTCGTCTACACTCTCTTCCCTCTTCAACTTCAACTTCGTTCTCTGTAAAACACTAACATCATCCTACCCCGGCGGCGCTTCCAAGATCTGGTAACCTCTACTCATAACCCCAACCAACCAAAGCCCCAAATTAACAAATAGGGAAGAAGGGAAAGAAGCTAAGTCTTAGCCTCTGCGATATTTCTTGTTCTCTAATTTTTGAGCTCTTGAAATTGATCCCTTCGTCTTCTTTTATTATAGTTTACGGAGGCGACAGCTAACGGTGTCTAAGATGACGGTTACTGGGAAATATATGGTGACACGGTTAGGGTTTCGGGCTTTGAAACTCTAATCGTGTCTTTAAGCCTGGCTTTGGTAGCGTTTTCCTTTTGAGCTTCTTCTCTCTGTTCGCCTTCTCTCTCTCAAAAAACCCCGACCCCCTTCACTACTCTTTCCTTTCCTATTTATACATTTCTTTAGATCTAGGGTTTAGAAATTCAGTCGTTACAGACTGATTAGTACAGGTAGAAATTAGGAAATGTAATTGATTCGAATTTGATTGTATATGTTACAAGATTTGATTTTAGTTTTGATACAAAAGATTTTTTTTAGATTTATATAATATATCATGTCTTCAGGTTTTGGATTTGCAAGATTTGTTGTAATGGTATTGTGATTGTGTACTGTCCGGACTTGGCAACAAGGATTTGATTTTGATCTAGCCTATGCATTGTAAAGCCCCATATTGGTTCTGTAATAAAGCTGGCCTTTGGGCAAGATTTGATTCGGTGAAATCTTCGATTTTGACCGTGAAAGCTCTTCTTTTTCTTATCTATACAAATTTAGTTTTGAATCTGTAATAGGAAAAAATGGATTTGGGCTTAAGATCTGTTTCGGTTTTTAGCTTCCTAAGTTTTGATTCAGCAGAAAAATGACTTTTTTTTCCAGATTTGGTTAGAAATCATTTAGATTTGAAGATTTAATTCGTTTTAAGTTTTGAACTGTAAAATCTGAGATTTGATTTAATGAATAAAATATTCGATTTGTACAGTTGACGTTTTGTTGAATTGATTTTGCGCCTTTTTCTAAATAATCACTACAGTGATCGCTCGTACACTTGGGCTTTGCGTTATTTTGGATTGGGTTGGGCCTTTAGATAATATCACTATTTTGTTAATTAGGGCTAAATCTTCTTTTAAAAATTTTGGTCCAACAAAACTTTCTCCCAAACAAAAAATCTTTAATAAAATATATAAATAATGTTTGATACAATATCTTTTAATAATAGATAAACATTATTATAATAACAAAAAACGAAAACAGCAAATGCTTTTTAATATTGTATTATAATACAGTATCCCTTCACAATAATGCTTCCTTTTTTTTATAAAACAATAAAAACATCAAATGGGCCAAATTTATTCTAATGGTTTTTAGATTGCAAATCCACCCCCTTTCTCTTGCTAACAGTAATACTTGCATGGGCCTTAGTTATCAATACACCCCATATTCTCTGTTTAGCACCACATAACATTTAAATGGCTTTAACTATATTATTTTTTTATTTTATCCTCCCTTTTGACTAATAACCACCATTAGCTTAATAAGTGCTTGAATAATTTTTCTTTCGAATCGCATGGGCCATTGGCCAACAAGCTACGCGAATGGGTTTATGAGTCTTTCTGATTTAGAAAGCCTCATCCTCCCGAGTTAAATTACACCTTCTTTCTTAGATAAGAAAAAAAATGGGCCATCAGATACTGATATACCATCTTTAATTTAAAATTTTCTTTTATTTTAATCTTGAAGAACGGATTTATTGAGGTAGGACAAATTTGGGTTACGACAGCTGCCCCTATTCAATTATCTTTTAATCGAATAGCGTGAGATAACTCGAGTCTCACACATTATGATTGGAAGGTTATTGAATACTTGAAGTATCCCAAAATTTGTCCAATAAACATAAGGTTACACTGATATAGCATATCCTTACGAGTCTCAAGGAAGTAGGCAAAGCTGATGATGTATCGCTTACCCGGGTTTGATAACGAGGCAGACGGTGCAATTCTGCATGTCTTGGCTTATTCACTAATTTGGAGGGTGAGTGTAGCAATGATTGATGATTCGTGGCCACTTGAAGACCGAGGCCATGGATCACGTTAGCGAATCGTTGCACGATGTCTGAGGCGATGAATTTTATCATGAATATGTTACGACTTAGAAGCTATGTATTTGAGTCCGAAGAACGCATTGTGGTTTTTTTGAGGCAATGTGTCGAGTTTGAAGAATGCATTGCGGCTTAGAGACAATGTGTTTGGGTTAGAAGAACGCATTGAGGCTTAGAGGCAATGTGTCTGGGTTGGAAGAACGCATTGCGGCTTAGAGGCAATGGGTTTTTGAGAATGTGTTGCGGCTTAGAGGAAAAGTTCCGAGTTTTGCAAGTGTGTTGCGGCTTAGAGGAAACGTAATGGGTCTTGAGAATATGTCGCGACTTAGAGGCAACTTGCTGAGTTGGGAACTCATCGCGGCCTGGAGGCAATGGGATTCGAGCCGGGTGATATATTGCGGCTTGGAGGCAATATACTGATTTGGAGTGATTCACTGCGGCTTAAAGGCAGTGTAATGAGTTTTGTAAATACATTTCGACTTAGAAGCAATGTACCTAATTTTTTTACGAACGTTGCGGCTTAGAGGAAACGTGCCAAGTTTTTTTTTTGCAAATACATTACGGCTTAGTAGAAATGTAATGAGATTTTGCAAATACGTTGCAGCTTAGAAGTAACGTACTGAGTTTGTAAGGAAATCATCACTGCGGGAAGCCTTAGGTGACGGGCTGGATGTGTCACGTTATGAAGACTGAGGTGACGGGTTGAATCGTAGCATTGCATTGAGTGACCCTTAGATAGTCGGATCAAGGATGAAGTCTTTTGTCGTTTGCTATGCATTACATGCCTATGGAATGTCGTATGTATGCTAAATGTATGGTGTTTTGACATCGATATGGAAACTTAGATGTATGCGAGGATGTTGTATGTATGCTTTTAGATGTATGAAACGTACGTGTAAAATGTGTGTAGGATGCGCGTATGCTTCGAAATGTCATGCGGACTATTTCCGGCTTTCTCTCTTTTTAGCCGTTGGTTTAGAGTTACCAATTCCTGGCGTTGTATGGTGTGTCATCGTAGTATTGTTGAATTCAAACGCGGGGAACAAAATTTAGCCATAGTTGAATACCTGATTTTGTGTTGTGGATGTAGACGTATATGGACGTATGTAGAATTGGCAGGAATCTGTATGTGTGTTGACGCGTGCGAGCGTCCATCTCGTGTTGCAAGTTATGCGTTGGTGCCGACGTGGATGCAGTCGTCGTGTAGGGACGCGTAAACGTATGCATATATTTTGTATTTACGGGATGTAATCATAGGCGCGGCCACGTGTATAGACCTGGGTATAGATATACGCCGATACAAGTGTAGTTTTTTTTTATGTTGCAAGACGTAAGAGTAGCTACGTGTATGGATATATATGTGGATTTTCTTTGTTATCTTCCTAACCCAAGTACTTTAATATTTGTCAAATGCTTTTATTATGTTAATTCTCCTAAATTATTTCGAGACAATATTGATGAGTAATAATCATAGTATTCTATAAACAAGTCTGAGAGAAAAAAAAACATGATTCAAAAGATATAACGAAAGTAAATGTTTTATTGATATGCCTCAGAGTTGGCGAGAATATAAGATGCAATTTCTAGAAAGAGGTAATTACAGAAATTTTTTAAAACAATAAATGGCAATAAACAATGATAATCGCTACTGCTGTTTCCCCATAGCTTTGATGTTTTTATCCCCTTGGCTTCTGAGTTGTATGATTTCAATCTATCCTCCCCTTCATGGTTTGTAGTCGTAATTCCCAAATCGTAGTCTTTTTGTTCTTTATTTCTTTATATGAAATCCCTAACTTTTTCCTGGATTTCCCTTTCGGGTTTTCAATCCACCGGGATAAAAATCTTCATATGCCCCTAATTTTTTCCTGGATCTCCCTTTAGGGTTTTCGATCCACCGGGACGCTCCTTTTTTTGCTTAAGTCGCACCTTTTGGGGGTTGGATTTTAGCGAGCTTTTTATACATAGTATTTTTTTACTGCGTCTGTGTTGGTTGGATGTGGTAGTTCTTCCCCATCCATTGTTGTGAGGATGAGACCACCTCTAGAGAATGCTATTTTGACTACGAATAGACCTTCGTAATTAGGCGTTTATTTACCACGTGAATCGAGACGGGGTAGTAAAATCTTTTTGAGCACAAGATCCCCTTCTTTAAATATTCGAGGGTGCACCTTCTTGTCGAAGGCCCTATTCATTCTCTCCTGATGTAATTGCCTATGACATAAAGCCAATCATTTTTCTTCGATGAGGTTGAGCTGATCGAGTCGGACCTGTACCCATTCTGCCTCTTCTAGTTTCATTTCCCTCAGGACTCAAAGTGATGGTATCTCAACTTCCACCGGGAGCACTGCCTCCATGCCATATACAAATGAAAAAGGAGTTGCGCCCGTTGATGTGCGTACAGAAGTACGATAACCGTGCAGAGCAAAGTGAAGCATTTTGTGCCAATCTTTGTATGTTTTCACCATTTTCAGGATGATTTTCTTAATATTTTTGTTGGCTGCTTCGACGGCCCCGTTCATTTTTGGCCTATAAGGTGAAGAATTATGATGTTCAATTTTGAAGTCACCGCATAGTTCCTTCATCGTCTTGTTTTTTAGATTAGATCCATTATTTGTAATTATCTGGCTCGAGACACCATATCTGCATATAATGTTCTGTTTGATAAAGCGTGCAACCACTTGGCTTGTTACGTTGGCGTAGGATGCAGCCTTAACCCATTTGGTAAAGTAATTGATGGCTACTAATATAAAGTGGTGTCCGTTTGACGCTTTCAGTTCGATCATACCAATCATATCGATTCCCCACATCGAAAATGGCCAAGGGGAGCTCATGACGTTCAAAGGAGTCAGTGGTACATTTATCCTGTCGGTGTAGATCTGACACTTATGGCATGTCTTCATGTAGTGATAACAATCAGCTTCGATTGTCAACCAGTAATACCCGGCTCGCAGAATCTTTCTAGCCATGGTGTGTCCGTTTGTATGAGTCCCGAAGGTACCCTCGTGGATTTCTCTCATGAGTGTATCTTCCTCTTGCTTTTCCATACATCTGTGTAATACCACATTGTAATTTCTTTTGTGTACCACTCCATTACTTAAGAAGAACTTGGAAGCTAACCTACGCAGGGTTCGCTTGTCAATGATAGAGGCATTTTTAGGGTATTCCTACCTTTTTAAGTACTTCTTGATGTTCTAAAACCAAGGTTTAGTGTCGGGTCCTTCCTCAATAGCTAGGCAATGCGCAGGTTCTTCGAAATGTCTAACCATAATACGCGGTTCTTGATTCGGCCAAGTCACCTTGAACATAGTCGATAGGGTTGCCAGGGCGTCTTCCATTTGATTTTCTTCTCGTGGGATATGACTGAAAGTGATTTCTGTAAATTCTGCTGCTAGCTTTAAAACATGGTCCCGATATGGAATCAGTTTAGGGTGTTTAGTATCCCATTCACCATTAACCTGGTATATGACCAATGCAGAATCCCCAAACACTTTTAGGTGTTTTATTCATAAATCAATGGCAGCTTCTAGCCCTAGTATACAAGCTTTGTATTCGGAAATATTGTTGGTGCAGTCAAAACATAACCTGGCCGTATAGGGGTGATGGTGATTCTTGGGAGATATTAACATTGCCCCTACACCGTGACCTAGTGCATTCGAGGCCCCGTCGAACGTTAGTGTCCATCGTGCCCCTGGCTCGGGCCCTTCGTCTGGTCCTAATATTTCGTAGTCAGCTATAAATATGACATCTTCGTCAGGAAAGTCGAACTTCATGGGATGATATTCTGATAGAGGTTGGTGAGCTAGATGATCAGCCAATACACTACCTTTGATGGCCTTTTGTGTGACGTATTGGATGTCATATTCTGATAGCAACATCTGCCATCGTGCGATTCTTCCGGTGAGGGCTGGCTTTTCAAACACGTATTTTAGAGGATCCATTCTTGCTATCAACCATGTAGTCTGGGTTAACATATACTGTCTCAACCTCTTGGTTTCCCAAGCCAATGCGCAATAAGTCTTCTCCAGGAGTGAGTATCTGGTATCGCAATCGATGAATTTCTTACTGAGGTAATAAATTGCGTGCTCTTTCTTACCACTTTCATCCTGTTGTCCTAAAACACAACCCATCGACCCTTCGAGCACTGTCAAGTACATGATGAGTGGACTTCCAGGGACTGGTGGTATTAAGACTGGTGGCTCTTGCAAATACTGTTTTATTATATCGAAGGCAGTCTGACAGTCGTCATTCCATACTACTGTCTGATCTTTCCGCAACAACTTGAATATTAGTTTGCACATAGCTGTTAGATGTGATATGAACCATGAGATGTAGTTCAATCGCCCTAAGAAACCACACACTTCTTTTTATATCCTGGGAGCGGGCATTTCTTGTATGGCTTTCACTTTGTCTGGGTCCACCTTGATGCCTCGTTGGCTTACGATAAAGCCTAGAAATTTTCCTGATCTGACGCCGAAGGTACATTTATTTGGGTTTAACCTTAGTTTGAACTTACCTAGCCGCTCAAATAATTTTTGTAGATGTGTGATATGTTCCTCCTCCATATGAGATTTGGTATTCATATCATCGACGTATACTTCAACCTCTTTATGGATCATATCATGGAATAATGTGACCATTACTCTTTGATAAGTTGCCCCCTGCATTCTTGAGACCGAATGGCATTACTTTGTAACAGAAAGTTCCCCAGGGTGTCATGAAGGTAGTCTTTTCCATGTCTTCCGATGCCATTTTGATTTGGTTATAGCCTGAGAAACCGTCCATAAATGAGAATACCGAGGCTTGAGCTATATTGTCGACTAAGACATCTATGTGAGGCAACGGGAAATCGTCTTTGGGGCTTGCCTTGTTTAGGTCCCGGTAATATATGCACGTGCGTACTTTTCCATCCTTTTTAGGAACTGGTACAATGTTAGCTATCCAAGGTGGGTAGTCTAGCACTGCTAGGAACCCTGCGCCGAACTGTTTGAGGACCCCTTCCCTGATTTTGCTGGACATATCTGGACGGGTTCTTCTGAGCTTCTGCCTAACTGGAGAACAACCTTCTTTGAGAGGTAATCTATGGACCACGATGTATGTATCTAACCCGGGCATGTCCCTGTACGACCAAGCAAATATATCCATGTACTCGTGTAAAACCTTGATTAGCATGTCTTTAACGTTCTGTCCCAACATTTCCCCTAGCTTGATTTCTTTTGGATCTCCTTTCGCGCCCATGTTAATGGTCTCAATAGGCTCTTGATACGGTTGTATGCTATTAGCCTTTCGCTCCATTTCCCTCGCCATTGCCTTGGGGATTTCAAGATCTTCATCATCTTCCTCTTCGGCTTGGTGGATAGGAACATCAAAATCATATCGGGTCGTAGCAGTAGTGTTATTGATAGTTTTGGGCACAGATCTGCACATTTATCATGTTTTGGTGCATATTTTAGCGCTTGGAATTTGAAAAATGTATATGCAAAGAAAGTGTTGCTATTTATATATTCAATAGATAAATGCAAAAGAAAGACAAGGATCTTAATTGAAGACAAAATATAACTTTATTAATTATAATATTGTCTGAAATAATAAACAAAGAAAACCTTTACAAGCAACCCCTATGCCTCGGGTTTGACATAGGTTCTTTCAAAACAAGAAAAATTACTTAGAAACGAAAGATATCTTAGGAATCTCCACAACAGTCTATCCTTTAAGCTCTTCTCCTAGGGCGCCCTCTCTGATGAAGTCAGTTGCCCTTTTTATATTGGTCTTACTTGATATCATTGCCATGTGTCCGCCATGCTCCGTTCCTTTACTGATGAACGTCTTCTGAATCAGAGGGAAACATGTTTTGCCTCTTGGAATAGCCTTTGATTATTCATAACCCAAACCAAAGCGATTATTTTTCTCAGGGATCTCTGGGAGTTTTCCCTAGTGTTTTGAGGCATCACCCCCCATAGTCATTTGCAGATCTCTCCATGATGTCACTTTATTCTTGTTACACTTCTCAACTGATAATGTTACCATTGAAGCAATTTCCAAAGCCTGGAATGGGGTAGCTATGCAATCTTCCTCAGCACTGATATATCTGTATGATTCAATATGGCTTACAAAAATGTCTTCTTCACCGTCAATTATAATCAACTTCCCTTCTACTAGGAACTTCAACTTTTGGTGCAGGGTCGAGGTCACTGCCCCTGCCGCATGGATCCATGGTCTCCCCAGTAAACAAGTGTATGCTGGTTCGATGTCCATGACCAGAAAAGTGATATTGAAAATGTGCGGCCCAATCTTGACTGGAAGGTCCACCTCCCCTAGTACTGAACTTTGAGAACTGTCAAATTCCTTTACTATTGTAGAACTTAGTCTCATTGTCACGTCTTTTATCGTTAACTTTACCAGACTTGACTTTGGAAACACATTAAGAGCGAAACCAGTGTCAGTAAGAACCCTGGACAGATGGGTAGTGCCTATTTGCATAGTAATGTGGAGTGCCTTGTTATGGGCCAGGCCCTGCGGCGGTAATTCATTGTTGCTGAAACCCAGATAGGATTCGGACTTGAGATTAGCCACAACATTATCAAATTGATTTACCGAAATTTCTTTTGCGACATGAGCTGAACTTAACACCTTCATTAAAGAATCCCGATGCGCTTCAGAGTTGATTAGCAACAAGAGTATGGAGATTTTTGCTGGAGTCTGATGGAGCTGATCCACCACTCTATAGTCACTCTTTTTGATTATTTTTAGGAATTCCTCTGCCTCTTGATCAGTGAAGTCTTTGTTTGGAGATTCTATTTCCTGATTTGTATCTTTCACTGTTTTTCCTTTGTCCTTTGTTGGAAACAAATCTGTCTTTTTTGATGATTCGGCTCCGTAGATTCGCCCACTTCAGGTTATACCTCTTGTTCCTGCTATGTTTAAAATTGCAGGTCCTTGACTTACGGATGGCCCATTCTCCTGCTTTACTCCTTTGATGTATACAGCTAAATTATAACTCCAAGGTACGGATTTATCATTCTCTTAAGGGACAGGTGATGGTCCCTTAATTACCATCAAAGCTTTCAGAGTAGTAGGTATTAAGAGGGTCTTCTTAGGTATCCCTCTGCTGACCTCTGTTGATTCTCCCTATGGAGTGACAAGAGTTTTCTTGGTAGTGCTTGGAGTTCGGCAAGGAATTACCAGTGGCTTTTTTGCTCCGATAGTGGCTACATATTTTTCTTCAGGGTATAGTCCGAATTGGACTATCCCCTGATCCACCAAACTTTCCAAAGTTGTTTCAAAAGCTTTATTGTGCTCTAACAGGAAGCCATATTCGAACAGATATTCCTTCAACAAAATGATAGGGGTTTTTGTCTTTATGGTTTCCCCAAAGTCAGTGACTATCTCGATTGCATTTATCGTCGGTCCACCATGCGAGGGAATGGGGTTTGACTTGATATTAGGCTTGTCAAAGGTGATGTCCTGAGACTCTAGAAAATCCTGAACCTTATGCTTGAAGGCCCAACATTGATCTATGGTATGCCCGGGAGAATTTGCGTGATACTCACACATAGCGGCGACATTGTATCTTTGCGGGAGTGGTCCGACCGGAGGTGCTAAAGGCTTGATTTCCACTAGGGATGCCTTAACCAAATGCTGTAATAATTGGCTTGGTGGCATGGGCAGTGGATCAAAATTTCTAGGCGGTCTTTTAAACCTGTCTTGCCTTTGTCCTTGCAGGATCACTAATGGTTGTGTTGTCCTTTGTTGCAAGGACACGGTGTTGACTTATCCTTCTTTATTTCTTGGAAATTTTGAAGCTGGTCTTTTTAAATTGTAAGGGGTGCTTGACGATCCCCCTGATATCTTTCTCTTCAAACCGATTTCAATTCTTTCACCAATAGTCACTAAGTATGAAAATCCTGACGTGACGCTTCCCACCATTTTATTATAATAAAGTCCTTATAGGGTTCCCATGAACATATCCACGAGCTTCTTTTCCAGCAGTGGAGGTTGCACACGCGATGCCATTTCCCTCCACCTTTGAGCGTACTCTTTGAAGGACTCTTCCTTCTTTTGGGACAGGTTTTAGAGTTGCAGACGTGTAGGTACCATGTCTAAGTTATACTTGTAATGCTTCAAGAAAGCATTAGCGAGGTCCACCCAAGTTCGGATTCGCGTTCGTTCTAACTACATGTACCAGTCCAAAGATGCCCCACTTAGATTGTCTTGGAAATAATGAATCATCGGCTTTTGATCATGTGCATGGGCATGCATCTTTCTGCAGTACATACAAAGGTGATTCCTTAGGCAAGTAAGCCCTTTATATTTTCTAAAGTCGGGTACTTTGAATTTTGCTGGTATCACCACACCAGGGACTAAACCCATTTCCAGAGCGTCTACTTTGAAGGCGTCGAAGCCCTCCACAGCCTTCAGTCTTTCTTCTAAGGCTTTGTACTGATTCATTACCTGTGGGTTGTCCGGAGCTTGAGAACTGGCTTTCTTCAAGGGTTCCTGGGGAGCATCCTATGGGTCATGATCACTATATTGTAAGTCCAAGTAATTATCTCTGTCATTTGTTGGAATTTGCAGGGTGTGTGATTCTCCCCCTTTTGACGGTGGTGGGATGGATCCTTCAATATCGACCTCTTGCTGGGCCATGGAGGACTTTTAGGGTCTTGCTTACGGATCCTTCTTCAGTTGGTGATCACTTGGTGCACCAACGGTTTGGGCTACCTCTTCGAAGGCTACCTTGGGGATTTGATCCTGCTTGTCAATAATGTTCGTCAAAGCTAGAATAACCTGGCTCAAATCTCCTTTCATTGAGCTTACGTCACCCTTCACCTGATCAAGATCCTCTTTGAACACAACTTGAGTCTCCTTGATTTGTTCCATTATTTTCTGTTGACGGGCCCTTGTTTGATATGGGGGCCAAGGAGGAGGAGGTCTTCTTTTACCAATGGCTTAACTGGAGAGATTTTCAAAGCGAATGAGTTTATTTTCTTACAAATGACATGCGACTGTTTTATAAATGCATGCGTGTTTTATGAAATGATTTATGTTTTAACTATCTTATTCATTAGGGTACTTATTTGTATCCACTTATTATTTTATTTGGTGACCAGCTTAAAAACAGATATGCCTTCGAGATAGGGAAACACAATTCCTTTATTAAGAGTAACATAATCCAGATATTGAAAAATATTACAAACTGAAATCGAAACTTGTTTGCATAAACATAAAAAAGAACTAAATCTCCTAAGCGTGCCTGCGGATGTGTGCTCTGAAGCCGTCAACCATTGCCCAAAAAAGTTGTTGAAAGTCTTCGACATCCTTCGGGAGAGGAACCATTACATTCTCTGCATCTTTTAAACTTCCAGGGATATCCTTGATGAGATTATTGGCTAAGAAGACTATCTTTTCATGTTTGTCTTTGTAGTGCCTGTATTCCTGGTAAAGATGAGGGATTATTTTGTGGTTATCCCTCCCTGCATGGGCAATCTTAGTGTACTGCTCTTCCCAATACATTTTTCACCCCTCATTTCTGTGTAAAGTCTCCGTTGGATGAGAAAGTCCTTTTGAAGACCCTGCAATTTTAAACATACATGTTCATATTCTCGAGTCCTCTGAGTCAAAAGTTTCTCTGCTTCTATCCCCTCGAGGCATGCCTTGACCTCTGATTTGTGGCTGTCTTGGAGTTCGGTGGTGAGGTATTTGATTTTCTCCTCTTGATCTAAGGAAACTTGTGCCAGACTTTGAATTTGGGCTCTCAAACTTTCCTCTAGCACCTTTTTGTCATGTGTCGCCTTTTTATACCACCTAGTCAACCTCCCGATTTCAGCAACGGCCTATTCTAGCCTTTGGTTGTGGGAATCTAGGTTGAACATTGCACTTAACAATCCTTCAGTTGTACACTTTGGTTTGAGACTTTCTTTCTCCAGTTCCTTTTGACTTTTATCAATTTTCTCGTCCTTTGACTCAAGTATAAGCTGCATCTGTTTCTTTTCTTTGGTCAGATTGAGGAGGTCGACTTCCAGTGCTTCTTTCTCTTTTTGAGCTTGCTTCAAGGCATTTTTCAGATTGTCGACTTCTTCCAAAGACATATGTGTTACCTATGAGACCTCTGACTTGTACTTTGGATCCTTCTCGAATGGCAGCTTGATAGTTCGTGCCCTATCCTGGACCCATTTGGTGTAGGGTTCTCTTGCTATGGCATTCTTTCTTTCAGCCTTCCGTTTGTTAACCTTATTCCAAGCCCAAATAACCTTGTTGAGCAACCCTTGATCTTCTATACCCATATTGTGGATGATAAATGGTCGGAGTTATTCGTTCGAAGGTTTGTCCTCCAAAGGATACTCTAGTTGTCGTAGGGCTAGAGTAGGGTTGTAGTTAATACAGCCTCGCGATCCAATCAAAGAGACGTTAGGAAAATCCCCACAGCTAATAGTGATGTCACTAATATCCAACTTTCTTGCATACCATAATATTGAATTTGCAGTGAGATACCTTAATTTATGTGGCCACTCACATCTAGTCTTTTCAGGGATCATATAGTCTTCCTTGTAGAGGTGAGTCATGAATCAAGTATATAGAAGCGGGATACAACAACTTAGTGTACCTCTTCTTTTTTCATACATCATACGCAAAGTGTAATAAATGTCAGCAAGTAAGGTGGGAGTAGGATCCGTATTAAAGACTTTCGCTCCCCAAAATATGCTAATGGTTGCGGAGTCAATATAGTCCACAGTCAGAGGAAATAAGATTACACCAAATACCAACAACCCTAAACAGTCAACACAAGATTCCCACTCCTTATAATTAGAAAACTCTAGTGCCTTAGCTTCCAGGTATATCCTTTTGATTCCTTGTATCGGCTCTTCTCTTTGGTAATTCTGCATCAACTCAGGATAAGGAATCCCTAGGCCTTTTTCCAAAACTTTGACTTCAATAGTTTGCCCAATACTCACATAGGCCTTTTCTTTTGAAAAATTCAGGATTCTGTCAAATTCTTCCAGAGCCGGTGCTAGCTGGAAGTCTTGGAAAGTGGAACATATTAATGGAGGGTCATAAAACTGAATTAGGGCGGAGACTGCATCCATCTATACTTCTACTTTAGTCAAATCAAGGGTATCCCCATAACGGCGAGTGTATATCTTCAGAGCTCTTTCGAACAATTTGCCTTTTATCGTTTTGATTTCAGAAAGGTCAGGCTTTCAAGCATTGACGCGGACAAGTTGTTTCCCTTTGGCATCCATTTTTAAGACAGTCACCAAAAAATCTTGATTTTGTTATCTTTTATTTTGTACCCTGCGAATATGACAGATAAAAGGAACAAATGATGAACATGAGATGAATGTAATGAATGTATAGGAGAGTAACGGGATTTTGTGATAAGTACCCTTAGAAGGTAGGTTCCTTAATTTTGACATGTGGTTAGTCTACCCTCCCAGAAGGTGGTTTCCTTAAGGGTATCATGAATAATACCAGAGGGACAAGGCACAAGGGCCTCCCTTAGGTAGAGCCTCTTTACGGACTGAAACTTTCGTCTCCAAGTCGTGAAAAGTCTCGTCATGAGATTTTAGGTTATGGACATTACAAAGAGTCGTGGGTGACCTTCCAAAGTCCTACTCGTCAAGAGGATATCTCTCGATAAGTATTCCTTTTTTGGAAGTTCACCGACTCTAGGCGAAGTCGTCACATAAACTCGCAGGGATGATATACCCCCTAAGCTAATAGACGAACCTTCTTTTAAGGGTTACTGGAAACATTTTTTTTGAGATAAAACCCTCCACATAGCAAATATATAATAATAAATAAAAATAGATAATAAAATATAAAATTCAATAAATAAATTAATGCAAATAAATAAAAAATTAAAACCCAAAAGAAATCTAAAACCTAGGGTTAAGGAGAGTCCCCAACAGAGTCGCCAGCTGTAACAACTGGTTTTAAATCAAGAGTCGCCACTATTAGTTTTTATCCTAGGGAAGGGAACTGTGATACGGTGGGAGAACTGACTTGGATTTTGCGTTTGTGTTCGCAAGTTTTCAGTTTAGCAAGAGTCGCCACCGACTTTTTATTTATCCTAAGGAAAGGTCAAAAAGCACAGGAAAGACCATTGAGATGTTTTCGTGGGTTCGGGGGGTAGATTATGAAAAAGGAAGGTGCTAGCACCCTTTTCATCCATGGTTATCCATGGGCTCTTAGGTACTTGTTTTAGATCACTTGCCTTTGCTTTTCAATTTCTTTGAAATGGTGTTTTGTGTGTGTGGTTTTGAAAATGTTTTGAAAAAGATGCCTTGTCTAGGAAACCTTTGTAACAATTCGTTTGAATGTTTTACAAAGGTGTTTGTCTTTTTGAAAAGATGTTTCAATGTTTTTTGGAATTGTGTTGTGGAGTGTGTTTTGAAAAAATGGCAAGGATGTTTTTCAAGTTTGATCAAGTAACTAAGAGTTGTCTACCCTATTTTACTCAAAGATTTTTCTTATGCTTTTTAACCCTTTTAACATTGTTGTTTCACCATTGTGTTTGGTGAACAACCTTGCGTTTAGGATGTTGAACGGGACTGGCGTTGGGGCATTTCTATAGACATAGAAGGCAACATATGGGACATTTTAGCAATGTCGTTTTAGGGACTAGATCTTTTACCGAAGGCAACATCGAGGGTCATCGAGGGACTACGATCTTTTATCGAGGGTCTTTGCTAAAACGCCCATGCTCGAGGGACATGACTATTTTTCGAGGCAACAAGTGAGATTACCCTAAGGGTGCATGTGTGTAAAGTGTGTTTTATTGCATGCATTTATCTTTGATTTTTAGGTTGTCTACTTGTTGTTTTTATCTTTCCATACACACCTATTTACTAGCATTTGTATAAAGCAATAAAAAGTGCAAAAAATAAATCCTACACTTATTACAACCATATTGAAGTGCATGGAAATGTAAAGAAAAAAAAAAAAAGATGAAAAGGAAGTAAAATGAGTGTCTTTCGACCCAGGCAGTAGTATCCTTCGATTTGGGCAGCAGCACCCTTCGACTGGCATTCTGCTGGCCTCCTTCGATTGGGGCTGGCAAGAGCAAAGTCACGTCTTTCGATTGGGCCTTGGCAGGGGCGAGGTTCTGTCCTTCGATTGGGCAAAGACAACAGCAAGTTGTATCCTTCGACTGGGGCCTGGAAGTCAGTGAGGGAATGCCTTTCGACTAGGGGCTGGAAGTCAGTAAAGGCATGCTTTTCGTTTGGGCCTAGAAGTCAACATGGTTTTCCTCCTGGTTGTCTCTTTCGTTTGACCTGGAGAAAGAGGGTAGAAGCCAGAAGCTTCGTTCCCTATTTCCTGTTTCCTGTTTCTTTCATTTCAAGCATTAAATGACAACATGGCCTGAGGCCATGCTAGTATTTGTCTTTCAAACCGTTTAATAACTAAAGCTAGTTCAGGCAAACAACAAGCAAAAACGAAAGGGTTTAGCTCTGAAAACATGTTAAAAGATTGGAAACGAAAAGAACAGTGGTATGTGTTGTTTCAAACGAACGTAAAGATTATTTACATGTTATGTCATGAAACGAAAAGTTCAAAGGTAAGGATAACTTACCTTGCTTCAGGACTTGAATGGATGTGGGACCTTGAGTGGAGGCCCAAGGTTCTGGATTTGACAGAGGGGGCCAACAATTGTGCTTGGACTGCTGGATTCGAAGGAAGGAAAGAAACAAGTCTTGTGTTTCTTTCCAAACTGGATTCGAAGGATACTGAAGAGTATTTGTTCTTCAGAATCGAAGGCAGCAAGTGTTTGGAATTCTGGGTTTTGATTTCTCAACTGTTGATGAACTTGAGAGTTTTTCTGTGTTTGAGAAACTTTTGGGAGATTCGTTCTACTGGCCAAAAAGTCCTCTCCAGCTTTGTAAAAAATTCCTCTATTTATAGAGAAATAATGAACATGTTTGTCCACAGCCAACTTGCAAAGAATAATAAAATAAGGGGTAACATGACAGTACAAGTGGGGGGCCTGTTGGCAGTAGCAGCAGTGGGGTGCAGAAGAAGACAGATGCCTCTTACGTTGCTTGTGCTCAGACGGAAATCAGATGGAAAGCTGCTTTTGTGATAAAGTATCTCTGTTTGCAGAAAAAGTATGTAGCCTTTAACCCAGAATAGCAGTATCCAACAGACCAAGTTTGAAACCCTTGTGCAAACTTCTGACTATGTAAAGATCTGGACGCAACACAGCCTGGCAAACGAGATATGGTCTTGTGTCAAAGGCAAGAGTGAGATCGAAGCACACCTGTTCGAAGGAAGCGTTTTCCTCAGTCGAAGCTTGTGGTTGAAACAAGCTAATGCGCAGGAAGCTATTTCCCAATCGAAAGCTCCTGCTCGAAGCAAACATATTTCCCAATCGAAAGTCCGTGTTCGAAGGAAGCAATGTTGCCCAATCGAAGCATGTTTGTAGGCAGTAAACTTGTCCAAATCGAAGCAGGCTTGCAGGCAGCTACGCTTGGTGAATCGAAAAGGGTTTCCTTGCAGGGGGCATGTGTGGCCAGTAGGTCATGGCCTTCGATTTCCAGCATGCAGGCAGCAAAAGGCACAAACGAAATCTGCAAAAAGAAGTCGCACGCCCAGGCGAAAGAGGCATGCTAGCAGCCACTTTGAGCAATCGAAAGAGGCCAAGAGTCAATCGAAGGATGTTGTCCAGGTTGAATTCGAAGGAGGTTGATCGAAAGAGGCCAAAAGGCCAATAGAAGGATTCTGATCGAAAGAGGCCTAAAGGCCAATCGAAAGAGCTGAAACACTTGTATTTCTCCAATTTTTTTGTCAAAATAATATTTTTATCTGTTTTCTCCATTTTTGACAGTTCCCTTTTTAATTTTGGTACTGGAAAAATCCAATGCACTTGTGCAAACTTGAACCTTGAAATCCTTGTAAGAAAGGCCTTGAGAATTGAGAGGGCAAATTTTGGGGTACAACAGGAACCTAACAGAAAACCCTAATTTGCAGACAGAGATTCTAGGTTTCGGACTCAATTGGAAGAAAGGAAGGTGTTAGGCACCTTTCGTCCACCTTGTTCACAAGGATATTAGACTCTAGGTTTAGGTTTAGGGTAAACTGGATTTTAAGTTTTTATTAGTAAGACTCTCCACGATTTTAGATCGCGTGCCTACGTATCCTCTTATGAGGAATCAGAGTCCCAATTCGTAGTTCGTATGGGTTTGTGTTTTTTAGGGGTTTGCAAACATATTTTGAATCACCTCGCACTTTGGCCGGGAGTGGTGATTGCGGAGATTTTTACTAAATACACAGTAAGTCAAAACCTGTTTGAAACCCTTTTGCAAAAACAGTTGTCTAGATTAATTTGTTCGCGAAAAATAAGTTTAATATTTGTTTGTGTTTTTTAACTGTATTAATTGTGAAAATATCTTGATCAATGCATGATATAAAAAGATTTAATGGAAGTAATATTTAAAATAATATATGAAATTTTGATATAAAATAATCTATTAGTTAGTATAAAAATAATAATGTATACATATAATAATTAAAAATATAATAAATACTATGAATAATAAATATTATAAAAGAAATAAATAATTATAATAATATAAAAATAATAATAATGATAACAATATAATAATAATAATCATTAAATAATAGAATAAAAAAAATTAGAATTATAAGAAAATATAGAAAAAAATGGTTAAATAGGGGGGGTGCAATTTATGTTAACAAGTAAAAGTAAGGGGGTGTTGCTAAGAAACTGGCTGGGCCCAAATATAATTCAAACAACGGGGGGTGTTGGTCCGCTTGGAGTTGCAGTAATTGGGGGAAGGGAGGGTGTTAAAATAATTGGGCTAGGCCCAAACATGATTGGAGAAGAGCCTTGCTGATCGAGTACGCGGGGGCGTACGGGGCCTATGGTGCGGACTTGGCCTTAAGGTCGTCTGATTGATATCACGCGGATGACATTGAAGGCGCATTCTAACTACGGTGTACATGCGCGTGGCGGATCGCAACGGATAAAAACCTTGTTTTTTATTCTTTTCCAATTCCCTTCTGTGGTCACGTTTTACAAAAGCAAACCTATCCTCTCTCTCTCTCACCTACAGTGACCCTTCTTTCTCTTTCGTCTACCCTCTCTTCCCTCTTCAACTTCAACTCTGTTCCCTGTAAAACCCTAACATCATCCTACCCCGACAACGCTTCCAAGATCTGGTAACCTCTACTCATAACCCCAACCAACTAAATCCCCAAATTAACAAATAGGGAAGAAGGGAAAGAAGCTAAGACTTACCCTCTGCGATATTGCTTGTTCTCTGATCTTTGAGCTCTTGAAATGGATCCCTTCTTCTTCTTTGATTATAGGATGCGGCGGCGATAGCTAACGGTGGAGATGGTGACGGCTACTGGGAAATCTATGGTCACACGGCTAGGGTTTCGGGCTTCGAAACTCTAATCGTTTCTTTAAGCCTAGCTTCTGTAACAATTTCCTTTTGAGCTTCTTATCTTCGTTCGCCTTCTCTCTAAAAAAAAACCCCCGACCCCCTTCAATATTCTTTCCTTCCCTATTTATACATTTCCTTAGATCTAGAGTTTAGAAATCCAGTCGTTACAGACTGATTAGTACAGGTAGAAATTAGGAAATGTAATTGATTCGGATTTGATTGTATATGTTGCAAGGTTTGATTTTAGTTTTGATACAAAAGTATTTTTTTTCAGATTTATATAATATATTATGTCTTCAGGTTTTGGATTTGCAAGATTTGCTGTAATGGCACTGTGATTCTGTACTGTCCGGACTTGGCAACATGGATTTGATTTTGATCTATCCTTTGCATTGTAAAGCCCCAGATTTGTTCTGTAATAAAGATGGCCTTTGGGCAAGATTTGATTCAGTGAAATCTTCGATTTTGACCGTGAAAGCTCTTCTTTTTTTTTATCTGTACAAATTTAGTTTTGAATCTGAAATAGGAAAAATTGGATTTGGGCTTAAGATCTGTTTCATTTTTTAGCTTCCTAAGTTTTGATTCAGCAGAAAAACGACTTTTTTCCATATTTGGTTAGAAATCATTTGGATTTGAAGATTTAATTCATTTTAAGTTTTGA
The DNA here is from genome assembly GCA_948472305.1 of Vicia faba. Taxonomy (NCBI): domain Eukaryota; kingdom Viridiplantae; phylum Streptophyta; class Magnoliopsida; order Fabales; family Fabaceae; genus Vicia; species Vicia faba. Next base: position 410,666,516 of record OX451735.1, read on the forward strand.
ACTGTAAAATCTGAGATTTGATTTAATGAATAAAATATTCGATTTTTACAGTTGACGTTTTGTTGAATTGATTCTGCGCCTTTTTCTGCATAATCGCTACAGTGATCGCTCATACACTTGGACTTTGCGTTATTTTGGATTGGGTTGGGCCTTTAGATAATATAACTATTTTGTTAATTAGGCCTAAATCTTATTTTAAAAATTTTGGTCCAACAGAACTTTCTCCCAAACAAAAAATCTTTAATAAAATATATAAATAATGTTTAATACAGTATCTTTTAATAATAGATAAACATTATTATAATAACAAAAAACAAAAACAACAAATGCTTTTAATATTGTATTATAATACAATATCCCTTCACAATAATGCTTCCTTTTTTTTATAAAACAATAAAAACGTCGGGCCAAATGTATTCTAATGGTTTTTAGATTGCAAATTCACCCCCTTTATCTTGCTAACAGTAATACTTGCATGGGCCTTAGTTATCAATACACCCCCCTATTCTCTGTTTAGCACCACATAACATTTAAATGGGCTTAACTATATTATTATTTTTTATTATTTTATCCTCCCTTTTGACTAATAACCACCATTAGCTTAATAAGTGCTTGCATAATTTTTCTTTCGAATCGCATGGGCCATTGGCCAACATGCTATGCAAATGGGTTTATGAGTCTTTCTGATATAGAAAGCCTCATCCTCCCGAGTTGAAGTACACCTTCTTTCTTAGATAAGAAAAAAAGGGCCATCAGATACTGATATACCAGCTTTAATTTAAATGTTTCTTCTATTTTAATCTTGAAGAACGGATTTATTGAGGTGGGACAAATTTGGGTTACGACATGAGGTCGTCTATTTATAGGGAAGCGAATGATGCAAAGAATTAAGATGAAATTTGAAGTTTGGAGGGAAATTGGATCAAGCTCGAAAATGAAAAAAGTGTGACCCCATGTGCATCAAAACTTAGTCAATTCCTGCGTTTTAATCCTTAATTCAACTTTGGGAACTTTGTTAAACATGTTTAAATCAAAAACACGTGCTAATTTGGTGTTTAGAAGCCACATTATGAATTTCAAATTCTTACTTGGAAGGCAACTTCAATTTCAAGGTACCATCTTTAAATCCATGGTGTTCATAGCTCAAGGGGTCTTAGGGCATAATTCTTGAATCATTTGAAAGATAAGGTACAATCTTTGCAATATGAAAAGAGAGAGACCCTTTGGATTCTTGAGCTAGAAGTTGTCAAAGTTGAGAAGAAGATGCTGACTTTTTGTACTTAGAAAAATTCTAAGTCTTTCTTCAAAATTTACTTATAATGTTTTGAGTTCAAACAAGGCCTTCCTATAAAATTGAGATTTTATCATTTATGCTAGATTGAAGTATACTTCTTAAAGAGCATTGTGAAACTTGAATCACTCAAAAATAACAAATATTGAAAAGTTATGGCCTTGTAAAATTGGTGAATATTCATCAGGTGACCTATAATATTTTGAGTTCTTAGGGAATCTTCCACTCATTTTCAAGCTTTGCACATAAAAGAAGAGTTGAATTTAACATCCTTAAGATCATTGTGGAAAAATAATGGGCTCAAGGAGATAAAATTAACCAATTTATGATCTTTTGAAGTCACATAAGGGAATTTGATGTCCTATCTAGAGGACATGTAATCTTTCTCAATCATTAGGAATCTTCCATGCAAGGTTTGCTTGAAACTTTTGAATTAACTTGTTGATAACCATTTAAAGATAATAATATCTTTGGAATCACTCAAAAATCACAAAATATGAACAAGATATCGCCCTTAGAAGTTCAAAACCCTAGCTCCTCAAGCACCAAAATGGCTTGGAAGTCCCTTTCAATTTTTACAAACTTTCTTGCACAATTACTTTTTCCATGTGAATAAAAGTCATTTTGGATGATAATAATAAACCATAGAAACAATAACCACTTCCAAATATTAAGAATTGGGAGAGTTATTCACTTGTGGTCAAGGAATCAAGGACTTGTCCAATTAGGTCAAACTTCTCCAATCAACCCTTGTATCTTTTTACTTTCTTTGACAAATTGAGGCATGATGAATCATAGTAGACCTTGTCATGATATTACTTTAAATCATCTTCAATGATGAAGCCTGAATTTCAATAAAGCTCTATTGAAGAAGGCAGGGAAATAAACTCATGAACCTATGAATCAACCTGATGAAATGTGTTATGCCCTCACCTATAGTATCATCAATTAGAGAAAACATTCATTGTATTTGTTAGTTAACAGTTAATCAATACAAAACAAATATGATCACAATATACAAATCAAGGTGCTTAGTGATTCCTCATGAGCAAACCTAAAGATAGGGAGAAGAACCAAACCCTAGTGTGATCTTGTTGTGATTGATTTGATATGAGATGATAGAGGAATCTTAGGGGCAAAAATTGGGATACAACAGTTTCCCTTATTTAAGTATCTTCTATTCGTAGATATGAAGGTTAAAATATTCATGTCGACGCGATTGATGATACTTAAATATATAACAATCCCTATTTTTGGCCCTAAGATGCCATGCAATGCTTATGATTGTTCATGCAAACAAATAGATCCAAAGGTGACACGGGACACCGCTTGGGAAACGGAAAATAGAGGATCAAAAGAAAAATAGACCAGGAAAATAAATCAATGGTGAACAGAAGACTCGACTCTATTGGGGTAAAGCCCGAGGAGGAGATAAAGAAACAACAACTCAAATATTTAGGAGAGAAAGTAAAGGATAACAGTGATCGACAGATAACTGTAAACTATCCACTCGGAAAGAAGATAGCAAAAAAAGTAACGTCGACCCACAGGAAAAGAAGAGGTAAGATAATACTGATAAACACCAATATTAGGGTAGGTCACAAATGGCCAGCATCAGTAGTTATGACTGGAAACATACAAATTCCTTTAGGGTAAAGTGAGCCTCAATGATGAAATATCTCCCATAATGACGAGACTACTATCCATCGTAGTAATTAAATCTAAATCAATGAGCTATCTCCCATAATGACAATACTACCATCCATCATAGTAACAAATAACAACAACGAACTATCTCCCATAATAACGAGACTACCATCCATCGGAGTAACAAATATCAGCAACGAACTATCTCCCACAATGATGAAACTACCATCTATCGGAGTAACAAATCTCAACAACAAACTATCTCCCATAATGACGAGACTACCATCCATCAGAGTAACAAATCTCAACAATGAACCATCTTTCATAATGACGAGACTACCATCCATCGAAGTAACAAATCTCAACAACAAACTATCTCCCATAATGACGAGACTACCATCCATTGCAGTAACAAATATCAACAACGAACTATCTCCCATAATGACAAGACTACCATCCATCAGAGTAATAAATCTCAATAATGAACTATCTCCCACAATGACGAGACTACCATCCATCAGAGTAACAAATCTCAACAACAAAATATCTCCCATAATGACGAGAATATAATCCATTGGAGTACAAATCCCAACATTGAACTATCTCCCATAATGACAAGACTACCATCCATCAGAGTAACAAATATCAACACTAAACTATCTCCCATAATGATGAGACTACCATCCATTGGAGTAACAAATCTCAACAACAAATTATCTCCTATAATGACGAGACTACCATACATCAGAGTAACAAACATGAATCTTCTCCGGGGACTAACAGACTTACTGGGGAATAAAAGGTTGCTCAAATAAAGAAACCGTCACTTGCTCCTATGAGAAGGAAATGTAATAATGATGCTGGGAAAAGAATCTTGGCTTCTATGGGGATATGCCAACTCAGTCCTGCTAAGGAGATACATTCTTCTTGTGCATAGTAAATGCACATTCTCAAATCAGGGCTCAAAGCCTGCAGAAATCAAAATAATAATGTTGTCGGGGACCACGAATTCAAACCAGAAATAAACCAGAATGAAACAGTCAACCTAGATAGCACCTGATGAGAAATAAACACAAAAGGAAAACATGTTCCATCCAGATAATGAGTTGAATAGGAAGGCTAAAGCAAAATTCTTCCACGAGGGATAACTCAGTGGGGAAATTGAAAGAATATACACTTTCTGCTTAAGGTTGACGCTCTATTGGAGATAGGGTAACATGACTTTGTAAAATAGGGTAATATGCCAACAAAGTATTAATGAATGCATATGAGCACTGGATTTTAAAATTCATCTATGCATGACATATGTATGAATGTATGAATGTATGAACGTTATCATGTATATGCTGACAACACAGACACACAGCACTAGGAATAAACAGACAATACTGACTTGGGTAAAGTCAACACTCAGCTAAATCACATCCAGGATGAAGATTCCATAAGAGAGTAAGCACAAAATGAGGAAATAAATTCCTACTTCACGGCTTAACTCCAATGGGAAGAAACATGGCTTGAAAATAATCACAGCATAATTTGATAACAATAGACCAATACACGATGCAAGGATATAACATCCTCCTCCAGACTTCATCGGGGAACATCACACAGACTTCAATGGGGAAAAAATGTCTCAATGTTTAGACTTCCATTGGAGATTATAATACTGACTTCATTAGGGAAAATGAAACTATTTTGTTGAGATATCAACTGGGGATCTTGTATTGATTTCATTAGGGAGGACCATACCACATCTTCAAGAGGAGCCCAAAACACATTCTTCAATATCAAGAGTGACGATTACTCAAATTTCTCTAGGGAGAAATCATAAAACCACAAAAGGATAATAAGTTTTAGAGAGAAACATTATCTCAGCTTTACTTGGGATTTAAGAAGTCAAACAATACAACAAGAAATCAATATTATGGGGATTTTAAATCAAACCCAGCACTTGGTAGGATAAAACCCAAAATGTTGGCAGCTGTTTCAACACTTCTTAGAAAAGATAATGCCCTTGTCTAGTTTCCTGGGAAACAAACAACAACAATAATGCCAACAATGCAAAAGAGAGATGTTTTGCAAATGATTCCACCTCAACATACAAAAGGATAAGGAACTTCCGTCATATGAGTGAAGACTTTACTTGGGAATCTGGGATAGAGGTTTCAAACCATACAAATCTGAAACCAAAATTATAAACTTGGAGAAAAAACTGAACCAAGACCTGACTGGGGAAAATGGGATTGCAAACCCAACATTGTACCAAACATCAATTGGTATCATCTCCAATTATTTGAGAAACAACAAGAAGATCATACGCATATCAGCAAAAGAAACCTGAAAGAACTTTCCTGGGGAATACCTTATTCCAAAAATTCAGAGTTCGTCCATCCTCAGAATCACTATTTTTGTTTTCCTTGAATCCTAATGTTGCACCCTAAAATTTTCGCTCTCATTTTTATTAAAAACATGCTCCTAGAGGTCCCCAAGTGCTCAAGGTTGACCAAGAATTGACCAGACAAATTCTCCTCCTAAGCAATGGATCTCAAACTAGGGTTTCATTTTTCACAAAGAAGTTTGGGTTTCAAAGACCTCAAATGATTTCCACGGTTCCTAATATGTCCTCAAGAATGCTCATGCCAATTTTCATGCCTTGCATTACAAGTCTGCTCAGTTATTTGCTCAAATGATTGGAAATTAATTATATTAGGTCAAAAGTCAATTGTGGTCAATATACAGTCAAACTTCAAGATTTTTGGTCAACATAAACATTTTGAAGTAAAATCCATCATTTCATCAAGGGTTGATCATGATTCCTCAAGGAATTTTCGCAAATCATCAAGAATTAAAACTTTCTAAGTTAGGGTTTCCTAGAGAAAGTCAACTAAACTTTGACCAGGGATAACTTTCACATGCTTCATCCATTTCGCCCCAACCAAAGCTCATTGTGAAGAAAATTAAATTCCCTACAACTTTTATTTTGTCCCCAAGTTCAAAAAATGCATCATTGGAAAGATATGAGCCAACATATTACAGGTCTTTTTGAAAGTCAACAAAAAGGCATTTTTTGTCAAGGCACGTTACATCAAGATAAATTCTCCAAATGCAAACATTTTCAACATACAGATTGTATTGGACATATTAAGCCTTCTAGAAAGTCCAAGATCATATCCAAAAGATATAAATTAAGCAAGTTATGAGTGATACAAGTTGGGAAATTTTGGTGAAATTCATGAAATGCAAAGCATGCAAATTTGAAATTTTAAGTTAGTGGCCTAACTTTTTTAGCTTCAAACATATTCATAACCTTATATAAGACCTCTAAAATCATTCTTACATTGCCTTTCAATTTCTATCTATTTTATTCATATTTATTTTGTTTTTATTCAAATAAATACAAAGTAAATTGCATAAAATGATAAGTGATGGATTATGACATATGGGCTGATGGTTTGGATTAGTTTTGGGCTCAAGATTTCGTACAAACATGTCTAGGTTCTTGCGAGAACCAGGGTGGCAAGAATAATGCAATTTTGGGAACTTTTCAAATATTATTTTTCTTTTTAAACCATGCCATAACACCATGATTTCCTGCCTTATTCCTACCCTCTACACTTCACTATATATACACAACAAAGCTAGGCCTCATGGACAGACGCAGCTGCCTCTAAACCCTAAAATAAAATTTCCAAAAATTTCAAAGAGAGGTGCAACCTGTTTTTGTACGATCCAGCTTCCCTCGATCCAATCTAAAGACTCCATTACGTTCCTGAAGATACCAGGAGTACATCCCTGTCATTCTCAAGGCCCATGGCATCTCACATCATCGTAACTAAGTATCACCGTTTGGTAAGGTTTGTTAAAATCGAAACCTCATATTCATGCTTTGTTGATACATTTAATGGTTTTATTTGTGTTCAAGAGAACCATTAGAACAGGTTTGACGTATCATATGTGATTTTTGACGCCTAAAACACAAAATGCCATTATTAGGCCATCCATGGCCGTTGAGCTTCGTTTTCCTTGATACAATAAGTTTCAGACCAAACTAACCCTGGCATCTTATTCGCAAGGGTCCAATTAGCCTAGTAGGATTATTTGTTTTCTTGTTTTCATTGATTTATGTAGGATTTGACTTTTGAGGCCATCGGAGAAGATAACCGGAGGTTTGAATTCGGCCTGGCCTGATTAGTTCACTCCAGTGATCTGGTGTGCCCTCACGCAATTGGTTCATTCAAATATCCAGGGTCCCATTGGGATGCGCACGTGTGCTGATTTGGATTTAGTTTCCTTTTTCAAATATATTATTATTATTTAGTTTATACTCTCGGATGTAAAGTCGTCCCAAAGGTTGAGGCAGCGTGTGTTAAGGCATTGTGTGTGTGTGTGATACGGTGGGAGAACTGACTTGAGGTTTTGCGTCTGTATTCGCACTTGTTCAGTTTAGCAAGAGTCGCCACCGACTTTTTATTTTATCCTAAAGGAAAGGTTAAAAAGCACAGAAAAAACCTTTTGAGATGTTTCGTGGGTTCGGGGGGTAGATTATGAAAAGGGAAGGTATTAGCACCCTTTTCATCCATGGTTATCCATGGGCTCTTAGTTACTTGTTTAGATCACTTGCCTTGATTTTCAATTGCTTGAAATGGTGGTGTGTGTGTGTGTGTTTTGAAAATGTTTTGAAAAAGACGCCTTGTCTAGGCAACCGTTGTAACAATTCTTTACTCGAATGTTTTACAAAGGTGTGTATCTTTTCGAAAAGATGTTTCAAATGTTTTTGAAAGTTTGTTTTGAAAGTGTTTGTGAAGTGTGGTTTTGAAAAGTAGGCAAGTGTGTTTTACAAGTTTGATTCAAGTAACTAAGAGTTGTCTACCCCTAAATTTACTCAAAGGTTTTCCTCATGTTTTAACCCTTTTAACAGTATTGTTCCACCATTGCATTTGGTGGACAATCTTGTGTTAGGATGTTAACGGGACGGGCGCGGGTCATCGTATGGACCATGAATGCAATGGTGCCAAGTGTCTTTGGCAATTTTGCTTGAAGGGACTATGATCATTTCGTAGGCAACTTTCGAAAGCGTCATCGAGGGACTATGATCATTTGATTCGTTTTGTTTTGCCAAAGAAACTCGACATGCAAGCATGGCCCATTTTGGAAGGCGACAAGCGGGATTACCCTAGGGGTGCAAGTGTGAATGGTGTATTGATTTTCATGCATTTGTCTTGTATTAGGTTATCTAGCGTTTGATTTTATTTACATACAAACCCTAGGTCTAAACATGGTATAATTGAAAGCGATAAATTGCGGGAATTTAAAGTCTACGCTATTACAAATAAGTATCCGGGAGTGGGGGTACAAATATTTACAAATGGGGATGAGACTTATTAGGAGAGTAGTGTCCAAATATATTTACAACCAAATTGAATCGCATTCAATGTAAAATGTAATGTATAGCAATGTATAAGAATAAAGCAATGTAAATGTATCAATGTATTGGTATAAGTGTATGTGATTTATTTACAGGTGATAAAAATGTGAACTTAATGTATTATTAAGTATTTATTTATTATTTTTATGTGTTTTTGTTAATTATGTACAAAACAAAAGTTTTAATAAAAGAAAAGAAAATGCTTAAAGAAATTCTATTTTTTATGTGTTAATGTTAAGGTGTTTTAGTTAGTATTTTTATGTACAAAAGTTTTAATAAACTAATAAAATAAAAAATGAAATATTTGACCTAAAAAATAAAAAAAGGCTATTTTTTATGGATTCTCTATAAATGTTTTATTCAAGGTTTTAAAAGGTTTTAATAAAAAAATGTTTAAACTTAATGAAACCTAATATCTATATATTTTGAGTATAATAAGATAAAAGAAACATCTAAAAAAGTTAAAGTGTCATTTTTATTAAAAAAAATTAGTATAAGTTATATATAAAAGAAATGATAGAAAATAGTATTGAAAAATAAAAAAAAAGGGATAAAAGATCAAATGGGCCTAAAAGGAGAAAGCTGAGGGCAGGCCCAAAAGGCAAACACTGATTGAAACAAGGAAAAGGGGGAGGGTGCGTTCCAGATTTCGCATGGGCTTAGGCTGATTAGGATGGGATCCGGCCCAACGCGTTTACACATTTGTTTTAGGGTTGTTTGAGTTTTGTTTCAGAAAGGGGAATTAGGGTTATAGTCTAGCGCGGCGCCGTTCCTCACTTTGCTTCGTCTTCTTCATTTCTCAAGCCATAGCCACTGATGTAATCCCTTCGTCTCATCTACCAACGCCATCATCGCTCCCTCCTCTCCATGGTCACGCAGGCGGTGATTTCGAAGAAGGTAATGGTTCAAACCTAACGCATTTTTAGGGTTTCGTTTGGTTCATGCATCTTTTATGTACTGATTCTTTATACCCTACTTGTTTCTGTGTGAGGTGTGAAAAAGAAAGAGGAAAATACTACCTTTGGAGTTCGTTGTTTTGGGGAGGAGGGAAGGCGAACCGGAGGCGTGCTGGTCAGCTGAAGGCGGAGGAACGATGAAGCTGTGGGCTTCCCTGGTTTGTCTAGTGCCTTTGTCTTTGCCTTTTTTGTTAGGTTTGATGATGATTGCCTGAAAACCTATTTCATTCGTTTCTGAACACTTCTTTTCCTCTGATGATTTGCTTGCTTCTTTGCCCTGTATGCTTACTCTTCGCTTATGTATGCTTACTTCCTATTTGCTTCTGAGTGATGGCTTTGAGTGTTGATGATGTTGGTATGATTCTGAATATTGTTTGTTGATGTTGATTTTGGAGTATTGCTTTTGTTGATTACTGGCCCAATGATGAGGTTACTCTGAGGGCTTTGGCTTGCTATTTAGAGGCTTGAAGTTTTAGGCTTCAGTTTTGGCTTAGGCTTGTGTTGCAGACTAGAAGGTTTGTTGATGGCTTGTGGATAGTTTTTAGTTTGCTGTCTAGTTTGGACTTTGGTTAGGCCTTATGCAGTTCAGTTTGCCTTTGGACTTTGGTTGGAATTTTGGGAATTATGCAACTTTGCTTGACATTTTGAATTTGTGCAATTCATACTTTATTTTCAAGCATATTCTATTCCTCTTTGTGAACCGAGAGTAATCTCGTGATTTGCAGAGAGGGCAAATAAACTGATTCCGGCCAGTCATTTTTAATGATGATTTTAAATTAACTGTCTGCTCTTTTATTTTATCTGCTTTTGACTTCTTTTCTCTTCATTTTGCAGGTAAAAATAATTGCGCAACGGGGAGCAGCAAAATAGAAGACGAAGACTTAGAAAAGATTTAGGATAGTTTCAATTTATTTTTAATTATTGTAACAGTATTAATGTAAACATCTGTAAATAATCTTACAGTGCTCAAATAATAATTGTAAACACATAATTAAAGATGAATAAAAGTCCTCCTTTGATCAGTTAATTCTTTTTCTTCTTCAACTGTTTATTTAATTATTTATAATTCTTAAATTATAATAACTGGAAATAAATCCCAACTATTTTAACTCAGAATAATAAATAATCAATAAACGTCCGGAGTTCCGAATAATCAAAGCATTGCACAGCTAAACAACAAACGTCCACATGTCCTTTTTTCACTGATTAATGCAACCTTTCAATTCAAATGCCTCAATCCAAATCTCATAGTAAACCAAAAAGAACTGTGGAATTAATTCTTTCTGAGAATGCGCGCACAAAACCCTGATTCTTGACTTGACACCACAGAAACTCCTGTCTGATCAAACCTTGAGCCAAACTCAACCAAACCCTAATAATTTGCTTGAACTGTATCAAAAGTCCATGGAAACCCTAATTGGAATAGACTGATACGAAAAAGTCTGTTTGACTGATTCTTGAGCCTATCTGAAAAATCAGGAAAATCCCGAAGCTGTGATTTCTTGTGGAAAAATAGGAGGGAAAATTTTGGGGTACAACAGTTTCCCCTGTTCAATCTTCTTGAACCTGAAGAGTTAGATTGGCAAGCTCGCCTTTCGCGACTCGAAGGTAAAAGGAGATTGGACACTAGAGTGCCCAAAAAATTTGCACTCGGTGATGTGACGGTAGAGGGAATGGGCTTAAAGATGCCATTTGGTGATGGGCTTAAAGATGCCATCTGGAGATGTGACAGGATCTTGTCGGGGGATGGGCTTAAAGATGCCATCTGGAAATGGGCTTAAAGATGCCATTTGGAAGTTGCTGGTAGGAGGATGGGCTTAAAGATGCCATCTGGAAATTGCTGGTAGGAGGATGGGCTTATAGATGCCATTTGGTGATGGGCTTAAAGATGCCACCTAGGGATGTGACAGAATCTTGTCGGGGGATGGGCTTAGAGATTCCATCTGGAAGTTGCTGGTAGGAGGATGGGCTTAGAGATGCCATCTGGAAATTGCTGGTAGGAGGATGGGCTTAGAGATGCCATCTGCAAATGTTTGTTGAACTGTACGTCATTGGTGACTGGATGAGTATCAGAAAGGTATCCATGTTTTGGAACATCTCTGAACTGGGGGTCTGAATAAGCAATAGATTGACATCCGTATCTGGAAGCATCCGTAAACTGTTTTCAGAAGTTGAAGAGTCTGAACAAGCGATAGGTTAACATCTGTGTCTTGGAGAACCCGTAAACTGTTTTCAGAAGTCTTGAAGTTAAATAAGCAATAGAGCAGCATCCGTTGTTGGGAAACGTCCATAAACTGTTTTCAAAAGTTGAGAAGAATCTGAACAAGCGATAGGTTAACATCTGTTACTTGAGAACCCGTGAACTGTTTTCAGAAGTCTTGAGTCTGAACAAGCGATAGATCAGCATCCATGTTTGGAGAATCCGTAAACTGTTTTCAGAAGTTGGGAAGAATCTGAACAAGCGATAGGTTAACATCCGTTACTGGCGAACCCGTGAACTGTTTTCAGAAGTCTTGAGTCTGAACAAGCGATAGATTAGCATCTGTTACTGGAGAATCCGTAAACTGTTTTCAGAAGTTGAGAAGAATCTGAATAAGCGATAGGTTAACATCCGTTACTGGCGAACCTGTGAACTGTTTTCAGAAGTCTTGAAGTTAAAGCTTAATAATCTTATCCTGAAAATGGTAAAATATTAGCTGAAACACAAATTCATGTTGCATGAAATGTATGATGCAATGTATGTTATATCAATGTTTATGATATGAATGTAATGAATGCGCAAGTAAGCTGATGAGATGTCTTGCAGAGGATAGATGAATCCTGGATAGCTGGAGATAAAAGAATCTTGACTGCTGCTGGGGAAAGTAATCCTTGACTGCTGCAGGGGAGGGCAAGAATCTTTTGATTGTTGAAAATGAGAAGTCCTGGGACCGCTGTTGGGGAATCCGGAGCTTGGGTTGTATGCCAATCCACTGGGGATTTCTGTCTTGAGGAGAACTTCACTGGAGAATATTCGAATACTCTGTGAGGAACTGAGAATGAGAGTCTTCACTCTGCTTGGGGATTGCTAGTTGGAAGTTTTAGCTCCGCTGGGGATTGACAGTTTTGGCTCCACCGGGGATTTTGAAACTTGACTCTGAGGGGAGTTAGCTTCTGGAAGGCTCTCTGGCTGGGGATTGATAGAATCTTTTGATCCCTGCAGGTACTGATCAGGTTGGTCAAGGAGATACTGTCCTGGCTTGTTTCAGGTGTTGATCTCTGACCTGAGAAAGAAAGATGGTTCCCTGGATTGTTTCAGGTATTGATCTCTGACTTGAGAAATAAAGATGGTTCCCTGGCTTGTTTCAGGTATTGATCTTCAATCTCTTCATGTAGATAATTTCCTGGCTTGTTACAGGTGTTAATCCATAATCAGTCGTCCACAGATATTTTCCTGGCTTGCTACAGGTATTAATCCGGAACTTAAGAAAGGTTGGTCAAGGAGATACTGTCCTGGCTTGTTTCAGGTGTTGATCTCTGACCTGAGAAAGAAAGATAGCTTTCCTGGCTTGTTTCAGGTATTGATCTTCAATCTCTTCATGTAGATAATTTCCTGGCTTGTTTCAGGTGTTAATCCACAATCAGTCGTCCACAGATATTTTCATGGCTTGCTATAGGTATTAATCCGGAACTTAAGAAAGGTTGATCAAGGAGATACTGTCCTGGCTGGTTTCAGGTGTTGATCTCTGACCTGAGAAAGAAAGATAGTTTTCCTGGCTTATTTCAGGTATTTATCTTCAATCTCTTCATGTAGATAATTTCCTGGCTTGTTTCAGGTGTTAATCCACAATCAGTCGTCCACAAATATTTTCCTGGCTTGCTACAGGTATTAATCTGGAACTTAAGAAAGGTTGGTCAAGGAGATACTGTCCTGGCTTGTTTCAGGTGTTGATCTATGACTTGAGAAAGAAAGATAGTTTTCCTGGCTTGTTTCAGGTATTGATCTTCAATCTCTTCATGTAGATAATTTCCTAGCTTTTTTCAGGTGTTAATCCACAATCAGTCGTCCACAGATATTTTCCTAGCTTGCTACAGGTATTAATCCGGAACTTAAGAAAGGTTGGTTAAGGAGATACTGTCCTGGCTTGTTTCAGGTGTTGATCTCTGACTTGAGAAAGAAAGATAGTTTTCCTGGCTTGTTTCAGGTATTGATCTTCAATCTCTTCATGTACATAATTTCCTTGCTTGTTACATGTGTTAATCCATAATCAGTCGTCCATAGATATTTTCCTGGCTTGCTACAGGTATTAATCCGGAACTTAAGAAAGGTTGGTCAAGGAGATACTGTCCTGGCTGGTTTCAGGTATTGATCTCTGACTTGAGAAAGAAAGATAGTTTTCCTGGCTTGTTTCAGGTATTGATCTTCAATCTCTTCATGTAGATAATTTCCTGGCTTGTTACTGGTGCTGATCCATAATCAGTCGTCCACAGATATTTTCCTGGCTTGCTACAGGTATTAATCCGGAACTTAAGAAATATTCCACTTTGAGAATGAGAATCTTCATTCTGTTGAGAGTCAGAAATTGGGAGTATACCAATCTTCTGAGGTGATGAGAATCTTCATGCTGTTAACGGTCAGAAACTGGGAGTATACCAATCTTCTGAGGTTTTAAGGATGAGAGTCTTCATTCTTGAGAGAAACAGATTTTTAGGAGCTTCAATTGTCCGTTATTCTGTTGGTGGTTGTAACTTCCAGCAGGTGATGAAGGAATTGTTGGACACTTTTGACATTCGAATGCCCCAAGTGATGATGAAGGAGTCTTGAATTAGGTTACTCTGCAAATTGAGAGATTTCTTGAAATCTTGACTGGACTGCCCCAGGTTAACTGAACTTTGAAAGATCTGTTGAAACCTTGATTGGACTGTCCCAAGTTAACTGAACTTTGAAAGATCTGTTGAAACCTTGACTGGACTGCCCCAGGTTAACTGAACTTTGAAAGATCTGTTGAAACCTTGACTGGACTGTCCCAGGTTAAATGGATGGTGACATGTCATGCCTCTTGTTGATAGGAGATTTGTCAATGGAAGTGTCATCCTTTTTGAATTGATTTTGCTCGCTGAGAGAGCTTTCTTTCATCGGATATTCGTTGTGTGAACTTCTCCGCTGTCAAACAAAAAGCCAAATGCAAACAGTGATATTCAAGCAATGCAAAGTTTATGTTTGTCTCGAAGTTTTGAAAAATGCATTTTTTAGCAGAAAACTTTTCATAAGACAAAATCAACACAAGATTTAGAGCAAAGCCTTACAGGAGTCAGGATACCTTTTGTAACAGTATGCTTTCGAACTAACCCATGCTTCAAGTAGGACTTTTGAAGGGTTGTATCGTGGCCTGGTTCACGGTTTAAGAAACAAAGGATAAAGGCTCAAAGTATATTTGTACCCACCCGCTCTTCGTGATGTTCTTCAACCCTAGACTCAGTTAATTGTGCGTCGCACTCTATTCGAGTTTGGAACGACTTTTGGGTGATGGTTCCCCAATTGAATTTTGGAAGACAATCATCATCTCCTTTTTTTGCAACACTTTTCATGTTGTTTGAGGATTTGTAGTAACCTCGTTCTTGATTTGTTATCCCTAACTTTTGCCTGACTGTTTCCGTTTTTGAGATCACAGTCAGCGGGATGCCCCAGCTTTCTTAAGCCTCCTTTATAGGTTTTAGCTTAGTGGGCTTTTCTTTTTTGAGAGATTGACTGCCTATGTGATAGGGAACCATCACTGTCTTTTGATTCCAAAGGAATGCTTTTCTCTTTTTGATGTCGTTCGTTGTATTACGAACTGAGAGCTTGCGACTTTAATGCGCACCTTTTTGAATTAACTGAGAGACTACCCTGCCCCCGGTTTATATCGAAGGTTTTGATTGTTCGGAACAGAAAACTCCTACTTCTTTGGCTCGAAGGGGTTGACTAGGGATTATCTTCCTTATAACTCCAGTGTTTGGGAATTGAAAGAAATACTTGTACATCATCAGCAAGGTCTGTTCAAAAGCATACTTTATGAGATTATGGTATTGTTTCGTCATCCTCCCTCTAAAGGCTTGCAGCTTTTTATCAAGAGTCAAATATCATAGAGAAAGTAGAAAGCATAGTTCAAGTGTAATGAAAATGAGTGGATCAAATCAAGACAAACATATGCAATGCATTAATGAAACAGAGTTTGACATTAATAGATAATTGTCTGAATAACAAAAGAAATTACAACTTTGAAAATTCAAATGAAACAAAGACAATCTCAATGATTTGGCATAGGAGGAGTGATCATGATAGAGTCTCTGGAGGGTCAAACTCGATCTCCTCGGCATCAATCATGTCTTGGACCTTGTTCTTCAGAGCCCAACAGCTATTTGTGTCATGCCTTGGGCTATCACAATGATAAGCACATCTTGCATCTGGGTTGTAATTGGGAGAAGAAGTCTTAGGGTCCGGATGAGGAACCTTTAATGTAATCAACCCTTTCTTCAACATGTGTTGTAGCGCCTGAGCTAATGACATGTTGATCTTGGTATATTGTCTTTTAGGCGCGTCTGGGCTTCGTTAATTTCCCTTTGGCTGTTGTCGGCGTGACGTAGAACCAGAGATCAGGATTGCCCCTGCATGTTGATCACGGCGTCTCTTCTGACTGTTCACAACATTGCACTCTTTCTTCCCATGGTGGGGAATTTTCTGGTTATCCGAGGGTGTAGCTCCTTGGATTTTTCCACTTTTGATGCCAGCTTCGACCCTTTCGCCAGTCAGTATCAGCTCGGTGAACCCGGCTGAGGAGCTTCCGATTAAGTGTTTGAAGAAAGGCCCTATCAAAGTTCCCATGAAGATGTAAATCAGCTCCCTATCAGTTAAAGGAGGTTGCACCCTACCAGCCAAATCTCTCCACCTTTGAGCATACCCTTTGAAGTTCTCGTCAGGACCCATGGTCATGTTCTGCAATTGCACACGAGTTGGTGCAAGATCAGCATTGTACTGATATTGTTTGTAAAAAGCAGTAGCCAAGTCCCCCCAGGTGTGGATGCGAGAACTCTCCAATTGATATAACCACTCGAGTTGAGTCCCTACCAGGCTTTCTTGGAAGAAATGGATCCAAAGCTTTGGATCAACTGTGTATGGTTGAATCTTGCGGACATAAGACGTTAGGTGCATCTTAGGGCAAGAGACTCCATCGTACATAGCAAAGGTAGGGACTTTGAACTTTGGCGGAATGACCAATCCAGGAACCAAACCTAAGTCTCCTAGATCCAAGCCAGGTATTTGTTGAACCTCCATAGCATCGAGGCGATTCTCCAACTGTTTGTACTTGTCATCAGCGGGAGGATATTGTTCCTCAGAGTAGTCAGCTTCATCAATCTCCAGATTATGGTCTTCTTCAAGACTGACCCCCTTGTCTTTGAGAAGGAGAGCTTTCAGATCTTCTTTCCCTTTACCCATAGCCAGAAGCATTTGCTGGAATTGAGCGTTTTGAGCCTGGAGATCTTTCACCCTTTGTTCCATATCCATCTTACTGAAATAAACAGTAAGAAGATAAGAAAACCTGCATGGGAGAAACCTGTTATGCAATGATATGTATGATATATGTATGCAATGTTTTCAAGGATCTCTTGGGGTAAACACAAGAGAATGTGAGAGGTTGAACTTCGATCTTTGATTGGAGCGACTTTGCACTGGTGGATGTCTTTCCACGAGAATCAAGCTCACCATGTCAAGTGGGTCATAGCCCCTGATTCAAGTTGTTGCACTTGATCTTTGATTGGAGAACTTTGCACTGGTGGCGTCTTTCCACGAGAATCAAGCTCACCATGTCAAGTGGGTCATAGCCCCTGATTCAAGTTGTTGCACTTGATCTTTGATGGCATTTGTTTAGAGGAGAAACCTCTTGCCCTTTGGTAGACGTCTGGTTCAACGTAACCCTGCATCAAAAGAACCTTCGAGATCCTTGAAATGGTTATTGGAAAATGCTATGGTATGATGTCATGATGTTATGTACATGTATGCAAAAGCAAGCAAATGTATATACAGGTAATCATATTCACACAAAGCAAACAAGTCCTTAGGTTTAGGCTTGCATGGGGTTGTAGGTAAGTACCCTCTTGAAGTTAGTTGGCTCATCCTGTCCTAAAATAGAAACCGGGTTCTAAGGAGCTCAATATCACTGGATTGTTTTCTGTGTTCATTGTTTTGGTTTAGCCACTTAACTGGCGACCAAAATATTCCAAGAAAACAATCCTCAATGAGTGTAGTATCGAGTATCTACCAACTTCGGACTACACCAAAGTCGGTCATCTCACTACCCCTAAAAAGGCTAGGATGGTCAAGTAAGGTTCTAAGAGTTCGTTAGTGCTTCACGACATCACTCAGCGGCCCCATACTCTCCTTGATTGAACTCAAGGGTTACCGGTACTCACAAATATGTCACACTAACATAGCTTACTGCTTCAACCGTGTCGGTATACCCCGCACAGTTCCCTCACAGTTTTATTGCTATTTACCTAAAAAGGTGCCCCAAATCCGGGTGTAGGATTTACAACAAACCCAAACAAGGACCCAAAAAGTAAAGCAATCAAGGCAATCAAAGCAAGAATGTAAAGGTGATCTAAACCCTAAGGTAACCCCACTTTTGAATTCACTTTCCCCAGCAGAGTCGCCAGTTCTGTGATACGGTGGGAGAACTGACTTGAGGTTTTGTGTTTGTATTTGCACTTGTTCGGTTTAGCAAGAGTCGCCACCGACATTTTATTTTATCCTAAAGGAAAGGTTAAAAAGCACAGGAAAAACCTTTTGAGATGTTTCGTGGGTTCGGGGGGTAGATTATGAAAAGGGAAGGTATTAACACCCTTTTCATCCATGGTTATCTATGGGCTCTTAGTTACTTGTTTAGATCACTTGCCTTGATTTTCAATTGCTTGAAATGGTGGTTTGTGTGTGTGTGTGTTTTGAAAATGTTTTGAAAAAGACGCCTTGTCTAGGCAACCGTTGTAACAATTCTTTACTCAAATGTTTTACAAAGGTGTGTATCTTTTCGAAAAGATGTTTCAAATGTTTTTGAAAGTTTGTTTTGAAAGTGTTTGTGAAGTGTGGTTTTGAAAAGTAGGCAAGTGTGTTTTACAAGTTTGATTCAAGTAACTAAGAGTTGTCTACCCCTAAATTTACTCAAAGGTTTTCCTCATGTTTTAACCCTTTTAACAGTATTGTTCCACCATTGCATTTGGTGGACAATCTTGTGTTAGGATGTTAACGGGACGGGCGCGGGTCATCGTATGGACCATGAATGCAATGGTGCCAAGTGTCTTTGGCAATTTTGCTTGAAGGGACTATGATCATTTCGTAGGCAACTTTCGAAAGCGTCATCGAGGGACTATGATCATTTGATTCGTTTTGTTTTGCCAAAGAAACTCGACATGCAAGCATGGCCCATTTTGGAAGGCGACAAGCGGGATTATCCTAGGGGTGCAAGTGTGAATGGTGTATTGATTTTCATGCATTTGTCTTGTATTAGGTTATCTAGCGTTTGATTTTATTTACATACAAACCCTAGGTCTAAACATGGTATAATTGAAAGCGATAAATTGCGGGAATTTAAAGTCTACGCTATTACAAATAAGTATCCGGGAGTGGGGGTACAAATATTTACAAATGGGGATGAGACTTATTAGGAGAGTAGTGTCCAAATATATTTACAACCAAATTGAATCGCATTCAATGTAAAATGTAATGTATAGCAATGTATAAGAATAAAGCAATGTAAATGTATCAATGTATTAGTGTAAGTGTATGTGATTTATTTACAGGTGATAAAAATGTGAACTTAATGTATTATTAAGTATTTATTTCTTAATTTTATGTGTTTTTGTTAATTATGTACAAAACAAAAGTTTTAATAAAAGAAAAGAAAATGCTTAAAGAAATTCTATTTTTTATGTGTTAATGTTAAGGTGTTTTAGTTAGTATTTTTATGTACAAACGTTTTAATAAACTAATAAAATAAAAAATGAAATATTTGACCTAAAAAATAAAAAAAGGCTATTTTTTATGGATTCTCTATAAATTTTTTATTCAAGGTTTTAAAAGGTTTTAATAAAAAAATGTTTAAACTTAATGAAACCTAATATCTATATATTTTGAGTATAATAAGATAAAAGAAACATCTAAAAAAGTTAAAGTGTCATTTTTATTAAAAAAAAATTAGTATAAGTTATATATAAAAGAAATGATAGAAAATAGTATTGAAAAATAAAAAAAAAGGATAAAAGATCAAATGGGCCTAAAAGGAGAAAGCTGAGGGCAGGCCCAAAAGGCAAACACTGATTGAAACAAGGAAAAGGGGGAGGGTGCGTTCCAGATTTCGCATGGGCTTAGGCTGATTAGGATGGGATCCGGCCCAACGCGTTTACACATTTGTTTTAGGGTTGTTTGAGTTTTGTTTCAGAAAGGGGAATTAGGGTTATAGTCTAGCGCGGCGCCGTTCCTCACTTTGCTTCGTCTTCTTCATTTCTCAAGCCATAGCCACTGATGTAATCCCTTCGTCTCATCTACCAACGCCATCATCGCTCCCTCCTCTCCATGGTCACGCAGGCGGTGATTTCGAAGAAGGTAATGGTTCAAACCTAACGCATTTTTAGGGTTTCGTTTGGTTCATGCATCTTTTATGTACTGATTCTTTATATCCTACCTGTTTCTGTGTGAGGTGTGAAAAAGAAAGAGGAAAATACTACCTTTGGAGTTCTTTGTTTTGGGGAGGAGGGAAGGCGAACCGGAGGCGTGCTGGTCAGCTGAAGGAGGAGGAACTATGAAGCTGTGGGCTTCCCTGGTTTGTCTAGTGCCTTTGTTTTGCCTTTTTTGTTAGGTTTGATGATGATTGCCTGAAAACCTAGTTCATTTGTTTCTGAACACTTCTTTTCCTCTGATGATTTGCTTGCTTCTTTGCCCTGTATGCTTACTCTTTGCTTATGTATGCTTGCTTCCTATTTGCTTCTGAGTGATGGCTTTGAGTGTTGATGATGTTGGTATGATTCTGAATATTGTTTGTTGATGTTGATTTTGGAGTATTGCTTTTGTTGATTACTGGCCCAATGATGAGGTTACTCTGAGGGCTTTGGCTTTCTGTTTAGAGGCTTGAAGTTTTAGGCTTCAGTTTGTGGCTTAGGCTTGTGTTGCAGACTAGCAGGTTTGTTGATGACTTGACACAGGTTTACAGGAAGGTTTATGCTTGTATGCTTAACACGGGTTTGGATGGCTTTGAGAGCTTGTGACTTGGTTTACAGGTTGAGCTTACAAGATTTAGTGTTATCTGGTTTAGGACAGGTGAAGGCTTTTGTTTGTTTAAGCTTAGAACAGGTTGGACACAAGTTTTGTGTTCTTGGCTTCTGGCCAGTTTGAGGCAGGCCTGTATGTTTTTGTTGATACAGTTTTGTGGTATTTTGGCTTTGTGTTATTTCTGCCTCTCTTTCTCTTTGTCCTGATATGTTTGTTTATCTCTTTTTGTCTTCAAGCCTAAGCCTGCTGTAAGCCTTTTTTCTTTTCTCTCTTCTCTCTCTCTCACAGATTAAAGCATTTGATTATTTCTTAAATTTGTCTTTTCTGAAAAAGTGACAGGCTGGAAAGTGATGACTTTTGAACATTGCTTGCATTAGTCATTCTCCTCTGCATAATTTCCAGTTTTCCTGCATACTTTGTGTACTTTGTTGACAACTTTTGGATAGCCTTTGATATCTTTTTGGCAGCTTGTGGACAGTTTTTAGTTTGCTGTCTAGTTTGGACTTTGGTTAGGCCTTATGCAGTTCAGTTTGCCTTTGGACTTTGGTTGGAATTTTTGGAATTATGCAGCTTTGCTTAACATTTTGAATTTGTGCAATTCATACTTTATTTGCAAGCATATTCTATTCCTCTTTGTGAATCGAGAGTAATCTCGTGATTTGCAGAGAGGGCAAATAAATTGATTCCGGCCAGTCACTTTTAATGATGATTTTAAATTAACTGTCTGCTCTTTTATTTTATCTGCTTTTGACTTCTTTTCTCTTCTTTTTGCAGGTAAAAATAATTGCGCAACGGGGAGCAGCAAAATAGAAGACGAAGACTTAGAAAAGATTTAGGATAGTTTCAATTTATTTTTAATTATTGTAACAGTATTAATGTAAACATCTGTAAATAATCTTACAGTGCTCAAATAATAATTGTAAACAAATAATTAAAGATGAATAAAAGTCCTCCTTTGATCAGTTAATTCTTTTTCTTCTTCAACTGTTTATTTAATTATTTATAATTCTTAAATTATAATAACTGGAAATAAATCCCAACTATTTTAACTCAGAATAATAAATAATCAATAAACGTCCGGAGTTCCGAATAATCAAAGCATTGCACAGCTAAACAACAAACGTCCACATGTCCTTTTGTCACTGATTAATGCAACTTTTCAATTCAAATGCCTCAATCCAAATCTCAAAGTAAACTGAAAAGAACTGTGGAATTAATTCTTTCTGAGAATGCACGCACAAAACCCTGATTCTTGACTTGACACCACAGAAACTCCTGCCTGATCAAACCTTGAGCCAAACTCAACCAAACCCTAATAATTTGCTTGAACTGTATCAAAAGTCCATGGAAACCCTAATTGGAATAGACTGATACGAAAAAGTCTGTTTGACTGATTCTTGAGCCTATCTGTAAAATCAGGAAAAGCCCGAAGCTGTGATTTCTTGTGGAAAAATAGGAGGGCAAATTTTGGGGTACAACAGTGTGCAAGGGCAAGGGTTCGATCTCTGCCTCTTGCATAATTTTATAATTATTCCCTTATAGATCCAGTGTTACCAGGACATACGCGCACACTATGTATCAGCAAATTGCCACCATAGGATGTCAACGTAAACAGATCCAGCGCTCCAGATGCATGTTCCTATCATGTATCCTTCAAAGACCATTCACACTGAATCCATCGCAGCATTTTGGGCTCTCTAAGATTTGGGCCTAAGAATTCTCAATTACACCCCCCCCCCCCATTTATACTTCTAATACCGGGCTCATGCTACTTTCTTTTTTTTGTTTTAATTTATTTATTCCTTTTTAATCTTTTTTAGTTATAATTGTAAAATCATAAGAAAAAAATCATAAAAATGCAGATTTATTTTTTTTAATTAAATTTAATCATTTTGACTTTTTATTTCATTTTAAAATCAATTAGATTTAGGTTGCAAATCTTTTTCTTAATAAATACAAAAATATGTAGAATTAACTTTCTTTTATTAGTTTTTATTTTCATTAATAATCAATAGTTTTGTTAATTAATTAAGATTAGGTTTAGTTATTTAATTAACTTTAATTCAAATATTTTCTTAAAATAAACAAAAACGACCAAAAAAGAATTTTCTTAATTTGCATAGATTTCCTTAGAGTTTTAAACAAACGTTCTTTTTAATCCTCACACGTTCATTTTACTTCCCGCAATATTACCTTTTTAATATTGTATCTGCCCATGGATTGTGTGATACGGTGGCAGAACCGACTGTTTAATATTGGTTTGCATTTTGCATTTTGTATTTGCAAAATATCGCAGTAAGCAAGAGTCGCCACCGACTTTTATTTCATCCAACCGGAAAGGAAAAAAGTACAGAAAAAATCCTCTTTCGAGATATTCTGAATACAGAAAGGGAAGGTGTTAGCACCCTTTCTATCCATGGTTTTCCATGGGCTTTTAGGTACTTTCTCATCTTTTTAAAATTGCTTGTGTATGTGCTTTGTTTTGAAAAGTTTGACTTCGTGATAACCCTTGTATCAGTCCTCAAAGGTGTGACGAAGTTGTTTTGAAAGTTTGTTTGAAAAGTGTAAGTGTGAAAAGTTTTGATTTGAGCAAGTACCTACTAGCATCTACCTACTCGAAAAAAAGACCGTTTCTATTCTTGTTTCCTTTAGACAGTGCTATCCTACTATTGAGAAATAGGTAGCATCGTGGTTGGAATTATAAGGGTCAATTCGAAACGGACGTACTGGTCATTGAAGGCAACATGTAAGGATACCTTAGCATTTCGAAGGGACTGTCATCATATATTTGTAGGCAACATCGAGGGACAAGATCATTTCTCGTAGGCAACTTGAGGGACTATGATATTTATGATGACTTTTAGATTGAGGGTCTTTTGCTAAGATATCCCTACGTTTGAGGGACATGACCATTGTTTTCTAAGGCAACCAAGTGAGGAGTACCCTAGGAGTGAATATGTGCATATGATTTATTTCAGTTATTTAATCTTTGCACATTAGGTGATCTACCGTTTTAATTTTCCAGACATTCTTGCCATACAATCCTATTAGCCATACATCTAGACAGTTAAAGATTGCAGAAACTCAAAGCGGAAAAGTAAATTTAATTATTACAAGGCTTCGGGGACTACATAACCAAAACTTGGGGGAAAATTAAACAGTAAATAAAACCCTAGTTTAAAAGACTATTACAATCTCAGAGCAATTACATAATTAGAAAAAAAAATGCGAGAAAAGATAAATCTACGCTATTACATTGATAATGTGACCTATACAATTTTCCTAGAAATAAAAATGTAAAAGAATAAATAAAAAGAAATTAAGGAAAAAATTAAAACCGAAAATTCTAAGTTAATGTTTTTGGTGTTTTTTTGTAGAAAATAATTTTAAGTTAATTAAAAAAACCTAATTCTAACTAATTTTAATAAAAAAGTTAATTAACTTAATTTACTAATAAATGAAAAAAAGCCAAAAATTCAGTTACTAACTAAAACAAAAACCTAATTCTAATTTTTTTTTTAAAAAGGTTAATTAAAGGGTTAATTACAAAGAAAACCTAAAATCTAATTGTTTAATAAAAAAATGTTAATTTTGAAAAAAGTTAATTAAAATATCTAAATCCTAATTAGTTTTAATTATAAAAAAAGGTTAATTTTAAAAAAAAAAGGTTAATAAGAAAAAAACCTAAAACCTAAAACATAGCTAATTTTAATTTAAAAAAAGTTAGTTTTGAAAAAAAAGATTTATGTGTAATGATTAATAAGAAAGAATTAAGTTTGCCAAAAAATAGATAGGGGAAGAAACATCAATGAAAAATAGGGTTAGAAAATAAAGATAATGCAAATGTCATGGGTGGTTGTTGAACCAAAAATTAATTTAAAACCTAAAATTAAATAAAAAAAGACCTAAAATTAATTATTCGACTTTAGGAGGAAAAATCAAAGGCTTGTGAAAAATGTTAAGTTTTATGAAAAAAAAAGTTTTAAACAGAAAGAATGAAAATAAGTAAAAAAATAAATATAGGGAAAAAACCAAAACCAATAGGGTTGGTTGTTGAACTCACGCCCTTAACCTTCTCAGGATGTCTGTCTCGTCATGCATTGGTGGTTCTTCTGTTTTGGCCATCAGCATTTTGTAATAATCATGCATGAGATCCTGTCTAAATATGCAGTGTTGAATCTCATGAACACATTAAATAAGTTACTATATCACGAAATACAAAGAAAATAAATATATAAACATTTTTTAATGTTAAAACCGATATGAACTGTATGAATGTTTCTATGCCCTTTTGATCATGGAGATCAAATCAGCCTTGCCCTCTTGAAAGAATTTGGTATTCTGACAGGGTTGTAGCAAATGTTTTTTTTCCGTCCCTGTTCTTTGTAAAAAGAATGAGATTATATAATAGAAATTAGAGAAAAAAATGGACTTTGAATGTGCAATTGGGCCTCCAATGTTCACTTGAGTCCGTCACGTTCCAGGCTAAACCGCAGGGGCTTAAGTGAAATTTTTGAAGTTGAAATATGAAAACAAAATGTAGCCGACATCAAGAACTAACTCCTGTCCGAAAATGGGCTAAATCGGATAAACGGTGAATTAGTTATGAATTTTTGAAGTTTTGGCTCAAACAAACTTATTTTAGGCACCAATGTCAACTCTGACACGTTCTTCAATAAAAAACTGGTATTGATCGGAGCATAATCCAGTCTCAACTTTGGAAGAAAATTTATAGATCTCTGAGTCAGTGACCTTGTGTAAAAAGATGGGCCCGATCCGATAAAAATTGACCGTGTTATGAATTTTTGATGTTTCGACCCAGATGAAATAATATTCAGCATTCAGGATTTTCGGCGCGTCACACACACTATGAGCAAAAAACGAAGGCCTTTTGGATACCGTTCGAACTTGTGATGCGGTGGGAAAACTGACTTGAGGTTTTGCGTTTCGTCGCAAATGTCGCGGTTTAGCAAGAGTCGCCACCGACTTTTCTTTTATCCAAAAGGAAAGGTAAAAAAGCACAGGAAATAACTTTGAGATGTTTTCTTGAGTTCGGGGGGTAGATTATGAAAAGGGAAGGTGCTAGCACCATTTTCATCCATGGTTTTTCATGGGCTCTTAGTTACTTTGTTTAGATCACTTGCTTTGCTTTTGAAATTGTTTGAAATTGTGCTTTGTGTGGTTTTGAAAGTATTTTGAAAAGAGGTCATCGTTTAGGCAATCTTTGTAATGATTCTCGTTCGTAAGAATGTATACAAAGATGTTTGTTCTTTTGAAAAAGTTTCAATGTTTTGTAAAATGTTTTGAAATGTGTGTGTGTTTGTTTTTGAAAATAGCAAGGATTGTTTTGGAATTTGATCAAGTAACTAGAAGCTTATCTACCTACTCAAATGTCTTTCTTGTGCATTTTTATTCCTTTGACATTGTTGATTTACCATTGATTTGGTAAACAACCCTATCTTTGGATGTAAACGGGACGGGTGTGGGTCATCGTATGACCATGATAGCAATGTTGCCAAGTATCTTAGCAAGTTTTAGGGACCAAGATCATCTTTGTTTAGGCAACCTTTTGATAGCGTCATCGAGGGACTATGATCTTATTTGGTTTTGTTTTGTCAAGTTACTTTGCGTGCGTAACATGGCCATTTTTGTTTAGGCAACCAAGTGGGTGATACCCTAAGGGTGCTTGTGTGCAATGTGTGTCATTTTACATGCATTTTATTTGTCTTGGATTAGGTCATTTCTACTTGTTTTTGTTTTTAGTCTTTATCATGTAAAACCCTAATTTACTACACAAGTATATAAAGCGATAAATTGCGTAAAGGTAAACTATGCTATTACAACAATTATTATGGGAGGGGGATACAAGTTTTTGAATGGGGATATTGCACAAATATAAACCCTAAAATACTATTACAACCCAATTGAATTATGTGCAAATTAAATAAATAAACAAGTATTTAAATATGCAATAAAAATGTATTTATGCAAAATGTTTTGTATTTGATTTTTATATGAGAAAAATGATTTATTTAAGCCCTAAAAATAAGAGAAAAAATATTATTATTTTTGAAAGGGGAAAACCCTAATTTTTTATTAAAGAAAAAATATATATTCTATATTATTATTTTGTCCATTTTTGTATAATAAAAATAATAAATAATATAATATATAAATATTAAAAATAAAAATATGTATGAAAATAAATATTTTATGTGTAAAATAATAAAATAAAAAATGTATAGTATTTATTAAATGTATTTGCAATTTATTTAAGAAAATAAATTCTATTTATTCTAATAAGCTATTTTCTATGTAAAAAAAATAATTAAAATAAAATAAAATTGCAAAAAATTAAGAAATTATTTTTGTGATTTTTTAATGTTCAGAAAAAATGATTAAAAGCAATAAACATGAAAATATAAGAAAATATGAAAAATATACAAAAATAAGTCAGGGGGTGCAAATATCAAGTCAGGGGGTGTGAAAAACAAAAGCAAACAGGCCTAAAGGCGCCAAGGCCCAGAACATCATCTTCATCCATGTCCTTCAGCTTGCGCGCGTTTTCCTTTCAAACCTGCAACTTGCTCATGCTTGCATAAAAACAAAAACCCATAACATAAAAAATGTAGCTTGTAATCTCATGATTCTAATGATATAAAGTTTGTAACCTAACTCTCAAAGATCAGAGAGAATTTAATCAGCCCTAATTCGTGACCTAATTATTTCAGCATGTTCATCATTCAAATTCTCTTAGCTCAGTTAATATAAATGGAAAGTATGCATATGTACAACTTCACCATGCTAGAAACTACATTTTTGCTTCACAAATCGTGGCTTGAGGATGCCTAAATAGAGAGATAGAGTTTTGAAAAATACCTCCTTCAGTTGGATTTGGATATGGCAATGCAGGGACTTTGAGTGAGGCCTGAGGATCGTGTGATCTTCCTTGAAGTTCCTTCAAGCTATTCCAATGCTTATGGGGGTTTGTGGATGGCCAAAACTTCCTGCACAAGTCAATCTACAACCTCCAAGTTTGAAAATGGCAATGTCTGAAACATAGCTCACAGAACCAGGACAAGGGCTTGGATAGCTTTGGTAGGATGTATGGAAAGTGTTTGAAGTGTTGAAACAAGAAACATACGAGTCAAAAATGAAATGGCTAGTGTTTTGCAGAAACTGGCAGTTTTGGCAGAAAAATGAAGTTTTGGAGTTTTGGAAAGTTTCAGATGTTTAGCTTTCGTGTCTTGGCTTGTGATAAGTTTGTGAATCTGTCTAGAATGATACAAAGTCCACCCTTTATCAGCTTGTACAAGTTCTCAACTTTTGGCCAACTTTCTTGCATTTTAAGAAAAGTTGAAGTGACCAAGCTAACATGCATGTACTTGCTTGCTTGCTAGCTGTAGAGAGTTGGTATGCTTTGCTTGATATCTGTGGAAATTGTCTGCACCAAAGGGACAGCTCCAAGGCTCAAGAATGATAAAGTTGCAAAAGCTTGCTTTATGAAAATGGCATTGTGAACTTTTGGCGATTTATGGAATTATTTCTTGTACAATGCTCCAAAAGCAAAGATAAAGCCCTTATCCTCTGATTTTGAATTTAATTATGGAGTGTAGAATGAGTTTAGGACCTGTAATGCAAGGTACAAGCATTCTTGATCAGATTTGCAACTTGACACTTTGTAAAAATGGCTTGATCAAAAGTGACAAAATGCCAATTTCTCTTCTTCGATTCTCCCTAACCACAAAAGATCTTGGAGAGTTCTTGGACATTTTATAAAGCTTGCAATGTTCTCTATAATCCATCTTTGAAATGAATTTTTAGATACCTCATGTAACTAGGTGAAAAATGTCCATGAAGTTGGGTCAAAAAAACTGCCTAAATTAGGGCAAATTTTCACTAAGTTATTTAGTTCATGGACCCCTATTCACAAATTCATAACTTGAGATACAATAATATTTTTGGAAAAGTTTGTGAAGCAAAGTTGTAGATTTCATGGAGGACTATAACTTTCATGTTGGAAGTTTTCTTTGAATCAAATTGCATCATGGTGAAAAAGTAGTGAAAAGTTGGGAAAAAATTAGAAAAATTCTAAGTTATTAAAATTTTCAAATTCAAAACCCTAATTTTAAAAATTGATTTTCTTGGTCAAAAAGTTTCATGTTTTGACATATCTTGATGAATTATGACCCTTGGCACTTGATTTTGACCAAAAAGTCAAAGTTTGACTTTCCAGTGTACAGTGGACTTTTGATTAGTTGACTGGAAAATTCATCTGTCAATCCTATGAACTTGAGATCTTTTGAACTATATGATTAGGTCAAGATGATGTTATTGAGTCCTTGAAATCATGCTTGAACCCAATTGGTCATTGGCTAGGTTAAAAATCAGAAATTACCCTTTCTCAGTCAAAACCCTAATTTTGACCATTTTGCCCTTTTGATGATTTGATCAAATTTCTTGAGGGGTTGTGATCCAAACTTGATAAAATGGTACATATGAGTCTAAAATGTTGTTGTGGATCAAAAATTATGAAGTTTGACTGTAAATTGGCCATGGTTGACTTTTTCCCCAATACAGCTGATTTTTAGGTCAACTGTCCAATTGACTGGTCAAAAATGTGGTTCAAAGCTTGAAACTTAACATGAGCAATCTTAGGGGTCCAAGATAAAGAATGAAAGTCGTATGAAGCATTGGTGGTCCAAAAATCCTTGTGCAAACTCAAACCCTAATTTGGGGGTATCAGTGCAAGATGAGATGTCTTGAGCTGAGCAAACTCTAATCTTGTCTTGAGTCCAAGAAGTCTTGTGAGAAAAATCTTGATAAATGAGAGGGCAAATTTTGGGGTATAACAGTTGCCCCCTGTTCAATCTTCTTGAACCTGAAGAGTTAGATTGGCGAGTTTTGTCGTTCGTGACTCGAAGGTAAAAGATGATCGGACACTAGAGTGCCCATAAATTTTCACTTGACAAAGGTGTAGTTGAGGGAATGGGATTAAATACGCCATTTGGAGAGGTGTTAGAATCTTGTTGGAGATGGGCTTGTAGATGCCATCCAAGAATGTTTGTTGAATTGTAAGTTATAAGTCAGAAGAATAAGTATCAGAATGGTATCCGTATCTGGAACGTATCTGAACTTTATCTGGAGTCCGAAATCTGAATGAGAAACAGAATAGCATCTGTGTCTGGAGCGTATCTGGACTGTATCTGAAAGTTGAAGTCTGAATGAGTGATAGAATAGCATCCGCGTCTGGAGTGTATCTTGATTGTTTCTAAGATCTGAATCTGAATGAGTAACAGAATGACTTCCTGTCTGGAGTGTATCTGAACTGTATCTGATGGTTAAAATCTGAATAAGTATCAGGATGGCATCCGTATCTGGAGCGTATCTGAACTGTATCTGAGATCTGAATAAGGGCCAGAATGGCATCCGTGTCTGGAGCGTATCTGAACTTGAAATCTGAATGAGGGACAGAATGACTTCCGTGTCTGGAGTGTATTCGTACTGTATCTGAAGGTTTGATCTGAATGAGAAATATAATGGCTTCCGTGTCTGGAGCGTATCTAATATGTATCTGATAGTTGAAATCTGAATAAGTAACAAAATGACTTCCGTATCTGGAGTTTATCTGTATTGTATCAAGATTGTATACTGTTAATGGTAGCTTGTTAATCTTATCTTGAAAAGGGTAAAATGTTAGCTGAAACACAAAGTTATGTTGCATGAAATGTATGTTGCAATATATGTGTTTTATCAATGTTTATGATATATGGATGTAATGTATGCGCATGTAAGCTGATTTGCTGTATTGCTGAGGAAAATAAATCCTTGACTGCTGCCGAGGAAAATAAATCCTTGACTGCTGAGGATAAGAAATCCTTGGCGACTGTTGGGGATTAAGGGATCCTTCATGTCTTGAAGTTGGAGTATTGACAAAAATTCTGATGCGAGCGATGTCATATACTGTCTGAGTAATCTGCTTGGAGAATCCAGAGAACTTTGATGACTTCTACTGTGGATTACCTAATGGGAATCCTTATTCTGTTGGTGAAAAGAGAAAACTCTGATGACTTCTGCGGGGAATTAATAAGGAGAATCTTCATTCCGTTGGGGAGCAATGAAAACTTTGGCGACTTTACTGGGGAATTAAGAATGAGAATCATCATTCTGTTGGAAAATAAAAACTCTGTAAGGAAGAAGGCTTACTGCTGGGGAGTAGGTTCAGGAGTCTGGGTTGTCTGCCATCCTACCGGGGAGTTATCTTAGGTTGGGGAGAGACAAAATTTAACTGTTATTTGGTTGATTTTCAGACTTCAAGATAACTTGCTGGGGAACTTGGAGAAACTGAATGGTTTCCGCTTGGAATTGATAGTTTGAAAGTTTTGGCTCCGCTGGGGATTGGGAGTTTGAAGTTTTAACTCTGACAGGGATTAAGGGTCTGAAATTTTAGCTCCGCTGGGAATCTAGATGATGTACTGTAGGGATTTCTTCTGGAATATCCTAAAGACGTTTTCCTATCCTTTCAACCTGTCAGGAATTGTTCTTATCCATTCTGTTTATTTGTAAGCAGTAATTATGTTCAAATGCATATGTTCATCAATGAATCATTGGACGTTTTTGCAAATAAAAACACAAGTGTAAAGAAAAAGGCAAATCGTTTTCTGTACTTTGAAAGAGATATCTTTGTATTTACTTTGAATAAGTGTTTTGTACAGGAGATAGCCATCCTAGTAAGAGGATGGTGTCATAAAGGTAAGAAAATTTTATACAAAGAAAGATATCTATGTGTAAAAATCCCATGGGGTTCCCATTCCGCTATAGCCTTCGTGTCTCCGAATATCTTGTCCATCCGTTGCTTCATCCGAAGATGATTGGATTGATCAGAAGCTCCCGGTTTGTTAGTGAAGAGATTATTCTTAAAGTGATCCGACGAGACATAGTCATACGCTTTAATTCCCTAAATTTTACCTGGACCGCCCTTTCGGGTTTTCAGTCCACCGGGAAACCCTTTTTTTTCCCAAGTCGCCCTTTCGGGTTTTCAACTTACCGGGTGTACAGATTTTTTTATTTTATCCCTAATTTTTTTCCCAAACCTTTTTTTGGTTCGCCGGGATGCCCTTGTTTTGCCTAGGTGTGTCAACCTAGCGGGTCTCTTATGCGTAGTATCTTTTGACCATGTCTACGTTCGCAGGGTGTGGCAGGTCGTCGCCATCCATGGTGGTTAAGATCATTGCCCCACCAGAAAAGATGTTCTTGATTACAAATGGTCCTTCATAGGTAGGAGTCCATTTGCCCCTGGGATCACTTTGTGGCAAGATGATACGCTTGATCACTAGATCTCCAACTTGATATACCTGGCGTCTGACTTTCTTGTTGAAAGCCTTGATCATCCATTTTTGATACATCTGACCGTGGAAAACAGCAGTAAGTCTCTTTTCATCAATTAAGTTCAATTGATCAAGTCGGGTCTGGATCCAATCGTCCTCACTTAAACCTGCATACTTCATGATTCTGAAAGAGGGTATCTGAACCTCAATAGGTAAAACAGCCTCCATGCCATATACCAAAGAATAGGGTGTTACCCCAGTTGATGTGCGGGCCATGGTACGGTACCCGTGTAGAGCAAACGATAGCATTTCATGACAGTCCTTGTAGGTGACTGTCATTTTTTGTATGATCTTCTTGATATTTTTGTTAGCAGCTTCGACTGCACCATTCATCTTCGACCGATAGGGGGATGAATTGTGATGTTGAATCTTGAACTGCTCGCACAAGGCGGTGATCATAGTATTGTTAAGGTTTGTACCGTTATCAGTGATGATCCTTTCGGGGATACCGTACCAGAATATAAGATTCTGCTTGATGAAGCGGGAAACAACATTCTTAGTAACGGATGCGAAGGAAGATGCTTCGACCCACTTGGTGAAATAGTCAATGGCCACGAGAATGAAACGGTGTCCATTGGATGTTGTAGGCTTGATCTCTCCAATCATGTCGATTCCCCACATAGCGAAGGGCCAAGGAGCTGTTAAGACATTTAGAGGAACCGGAGGCACGTGCACCTTATCTGTATAGATTTGACACTTATGGCAAGTGCGGGAGTGTTGATAGCAGTCAGCTTCCATGGTAGACCAGTAATAGCCTGCCCGTAGAATCTTCTTTGCCATCGTATGCCCACTAGAGTGAGTGCCAAAGGTACCTTCATGCAATTCAGCCATGATCTTTTCAGCTTCAATCTTGTCCACACAACGAAGCAAAATAGAATCGTGATTGCGCTTGTACAAGATGCCATTACTTAGGAAGAACTTAGTTGAGAACCTTCTTAAGAACTTTTTGTCATTGACTGGAGCTCCTTCAGGGTATACTTTAGCCTCGAGATACCTTTTGACTTCATGAAACCACGGCTGGTCCACTACTTCTTTGGTATTGATCTCGTGACAGTGTGCAGGTTCGTCCATCCTTTCAACGGTGATCTGGGGAGCCTCATTATCCCATTTAAGTTTAAACATGGATGACATTGTAGCTAGAGCATCTGCTAGCTGATTTTCTTCTCGCAGGAAGTGCTCGAAGGTAATCTGCTCGAAATGTGGTAACAATCTCAAAACATGTTCTTTGTAAGCGATGAGGTTGGGATGCTTAGTGTCCCACTCTCCTTTAATATGACTGATGACCAAAGCTGAGTCCCCAAACACATCTAAGGATTTGATTCCCAAGTCTATGGCAGCCTTGAGTCCAAAGATGCATGCTTCATATTCTTCCATGTTGTTCGTACAGTTGAAGCAAAGTCTGGCAGTGAAAGGAGTATGGCATCCTTCTGGAGATATAAGCACAGCACCGATACCGTTACCGAGTGCATTGGAGGCCCCATCAAAGTACAGGGTCCATCGAGATCCTTGTTCAGGTCCGTCATATGGTCTGAAATCTTCAACATTGTCCAATGTCATGATGTCTTCGTCAGGGAAGTCGAACTTCATGGATTGGTAATCTTCTACAGCTTAATGAGCCAGATGATCGACTAGTACACTGCCCTTTATAGCTTTTTGGGTTGTGTATTGTATATCGTATTCTGTCAGGATCATCTGCCATCTAGCTATCCTTCCAGACAAGGTAGGCTTCTCAAAGATGTATTTTATTGGGCCCATCTTAGATATCAGCAAAGTGGTATGAGTCAACATATACTGCCTTAGCCGGCAAGCAATGCATACCAAAGCGCAACAAGTTTTCTCGAGTAGTGAATATCTGGTTTCACAGTCGGTAATCTTTTTGCTAAGGTAACAAATGGCATGCTCTTTTCGGCCAGACTCGTCATGCTGCCCCAGTACGCACCCCATTGAATTCTCTAAGACAGTCAGATACATGATTAGCGGTCTTCCCTCGACGAGTGGCATCAGGACAGGAGGTTCTAGAAAATACTCCTTAATTTTATCGAAAGGAACTTGACATTCGTCATTCCATATGACTACCTGATCTTTCTTCAACAGCTTGAAGATTGGTTCACAAGTAGACGTTAGGTGAGAAATGAACCTAGCAATGTAGTTTAGGCGTCCCAAAAAACCTCTGACCTCCTTCTCAGTGCGAGGAGCAGGCATTTCTTGTATCGCTTTGACTTTGGCAGGATCAACCTCGATGCCTTTGTTGCTGACAATGAAACCTGAGAGTTTACCGGACCGGACTCCGAATGTACACTTGTTTTGGTTCAATCTTAGCTTGTACTCCTTCAATCTGACAAACAGCTTTTGCAGGTGATCAAGGTGTTCTTCTTCAGTTTGTGATCGGGCTATCATGTCATCTACGTAGACCTCTATCTCATGATGTATCATATCATGAAACAAAGCTACCATGGCGCGCTGATAGCTTGCCCCGACATTCTTCAGTCTGAATGGCATCACTTTGTAGCAGAACGTACCCCACTGTGTGACAAAAGTAGTTTTCTCCATGTCCTCGGGTGCCATTTTGATCTGGTTATAGCCTGAGAATTCGTCCATGAAAGAAAATACTTTGTGTTGAGTTGTGTTGTCAACCAAGATGTCGATGTGCGGAAGTGGAAAATCATCTTTAGGGCTGGCCCTGTTTAAATCTCTATAATCCACGCACCTTCTCACTTTGCCGTCCTTTTTAGGCACAGGAACAATGTTAGTAACCCATTGTGGATAGGAAGTAACATCCAGAAATCCAGCATTGAACTGCTTCATAACTTCCACTTTGATCTTCTCTGACATGTCAGATATCATGCAGCGGACTTTTTGTTTCACTGGTGGACAGTCTTCTCTCGTGGGTAGACAGTGTACCACAATGTCTGTATCGATCCCTGACATGTCTTCGTATGACCAGGCAAAGATCTCAACATAATCATGCAATAACTGAATTAGGCGCTCCTTCACACTTGGCTCTAGATTGGAACCTATCTTGATTTCCTTTTTATCTTCCTCGGTTCCCAAGTTGATTGTATCCAACAACTCCTCATGAGGCTGAATTGCTCTTTCCTCTTGCTATAATAATCTGGATAATTCCCCTGGCACCTCACAATCTTCCTCACCTTCGTATTCCGCTTGGTTGATCAGATCTTCAGAGTCACTGAAGGCTATAGCAGTATCGTTACCCATGGGTTCCGAAATGGAAGGGTACCTGCATTTGTGAGTGTGGCTGTGTAAGGGATAGCCATCTTAAAACAATAAAATGTAAAAGAAAGACAATGAGCATAAAAAGTTTGTATATGAAAAAGAGTCCATGATTCATTGAAATGACATATGAAAATGAAATAAAAACCCTTACAAATATACCGTTGTGCCTCGGGTAAGACACAAGGTTGAAAATGTACGAATTGTTTGTGAATTATTACAGATCCAACAGAAATGGAAAAGATAAATTACTGAGATATGAAAGTAATCAGAACAAAGTCTTTTGCTTCCCAGTTACACAGTCCTCTGCTGACAGTAGGAAATATCCAATCTTCCAGGCTGCACTCCTCTTCATTATCCTCTAGTGTATTAACCCATTGGTGGCTGATCTTCGCAGGTGGCCCTCCGGTACGGGCGTGGCGCATAGCCTTCTCACCAGTCGAAGTAAATCCTAAGTCGAACTTGTATGATTTGTAAGGAATGTCTAGAAGCTGACCCTAGATTGTACATCCCCCTTCTTCCACTACTGCCCTTGTATCCTTGAGAGATGACATTCGAGGTGGAGGTCTTGTGATCACAGGAATCAAGGATACCGCCTTGGTCGCCGCTACTTCAGGAGAGACTTCTTCAAAATGTTGGAAAGGGGTCTCTATGAATTTGCCATCTAGCTCCACATAACGGGAGGAATTCATATGACTAATCATATACTCCTCCTCCCCATGGACAGTTATGATCTTCCCTTGGACGGGGTACTTGAGCATCTAATGCAAGGTGGAGGTGACAACTTCGGCATTGTGGATCCAGGGGCGTCCCAACAGACAGGAATAAGAAGGACGGATGTCCATCACATAGAATGTAGAGTTGAAGACTTATGTTTCCACCTTGATTGGGATGTCCACCTCTCCATGGACCATCCTCTTAGAACCATCAAAAGCTCGCACCACTATATTGCTGGGTTTTAAAGTCAGCCCCTCGCAATCCAACCTATCAAGGGGTTTCTTAGGCAAAACGTTTAAAGATGACCCAGTATCAACCAAGACATGAGCTAGGGTTTTTCCTCTGCACTCCACTGAGACATGTAGTGCATCATTGTGTTTTCTCCCTCGGGGTGTCAAGTCAGCATCGGAGAAGCCCAGGCCATTATCAACTGTCAAACTGGCCACACAATCCTGGAACTGGTCAGCAGACGTTTCTTGCGGCACGTGAGCTGTCTTCAGAAATTTGACCAAAGCTTTGGCATGCGCTTCATAGCACAGCAGCAGGGCTAGAATAGAGATCTTGGAAGGGGTCTTCCCCAGTTGTTCAACCATATCATAATCACTCTTCTTAATGATCCTCGGGATTTCTTCTATCTCCTTCTTGGATGTTTCAGGAATAGCTAGTGATTGAGCCTTCGTCAGGACATGCTCCTCTTGAACATTCTTTCCTTTATTCTCAGCAGTGGAAATAGGGATAGGAATTGTATTGTCTTCTTTGTTGGTAGGTACACTTGCAGGTGTAATCACTGGTATAGATGTAATCTTCGGAATGGCCACGGGTCCAAAGACTGCTGTTGGAGGAGCAATCTCTGGAGAGAAAATTCTCCCACTACGGGTAACTTTGCTTGTTCCGGCAATGTTTATGATGTCGGAATTGTCCTCTTCGGAGCTCTCTTTTTCGACAGTCTGTTTAAACTGTTTGACACCATGATAGTAGATTTCTCCACCATAGTTCCATGGTACCGTCTTATCTGATTTGTATGGGGTTGGCCCGGGCATTGTTATCTTCAATGGAGTAGTCACTGGAGCAGATGTAATCCTAACGGGTTTTTCAGGAACCCTGGAAGGATTGACATAGATGGTTATTATTGAAACTTCTGGAACTGGAATGGGTGAAACAAGAGCTTTCTCAAACAAAATTTCTTGATTATCAATCAGTTGTTGGATACCTTTCTTCAACAGAGGGAAGTCAAATGATGAGGATAGGAAGACATGGAAATCTTTGTCACAACCTGGGAACACCCCAACCTTTAACAAATTCAACTTGATGGTTAAGAGCGGAGTCAACAATTCATCCACGGTGTCAACAAATAAGTCTTCCTCAACAGCACTGGCATTGTGTCCATGCCTAGGCATCGGAGCGGAGATAACATTCGGTTTTTCAGGCGCTTCAAATTTAACTTCCTTTACGTCTATCAGATCTTGAATCTTGTTCTTCAGAGCCCAACAATTGTTGGCGTCGTGCCCTGGACTTTCAGAATGGTAAGCGCACCTGGCATTGGGATGGTAGTGTGGAGATGTAGTATTGAGATTTTTGGGGGCCTCTTTCAGCATGGCCAAATTCAACTTCAGAAGATGTGGTAGGACTTGAGTTGGAGTCATGTTAATCTCGGCTGATTATTTCTCGGCTGGTCTGATGCAGGCTTTTAAATCATAACGGCCCCCACCGTTGGTCGGCGCTCGGTTCTTCCCTGATTCCTCTGTGCATAGACAACAGACACTTCCTTCTTTCTAGTGAAAGGTTTTTTTACAGCAGCAGAGGCAGGCGCGTCTTTCTGAATTTTCCCACTTCTTATACCGGCTTCCACCCTCTCGCCAGTTAAAATCAATTCGGTAAACCCTTCAGAGTAGCTTCCAATCAGATGATTAAAGAAATGGCCTGACAAAGTTCCCAGGAACATGTCCACTAGCTCTCTTTCAGATAGAGGTGGTTGCACCCTTCCGGCTAAATCCCTCCACTTTTCGGCGTAGTCTTTGAAGCCCTCATTGGACACCATAGCCATACTCTGGAGTTGAGTACGGGTTGGTGCCTAATCGGCGTTGTATTGATACTGTTTATAGAAGGTTGCTGCCAAATCTTCCCAATTATGGACATCTGCTCTCTCCAACTGGTAGAACCAATCAAGTTGTGTTCCTGATAAACTGTCTTGGAAAAAGTGAACCCACAAGTCTTTGTCAGCAGAATGCGGTTGAATTTTCCTGACATAAGATCGTAGGTGCATCTTGGGACAAGACACCCCACCATACTTGGCAAATATTGGCACTTTAAACTTTGGGGGAATTACTATTCTTGACACCATCCCTATTTCTTTAAAATCCAGACCCGGTACTCTCTGTATCTCCATAGCAGCTAGAAGTTCTTCCAAGTGTTTGTATTTGTCATCGGCCGGAGGGTATTGTTGTTCATAGTATTCCTCTTCATCCTCTTCTTCTGCTTCAGAATCTGATGGAACTTCCATCTCCTTTCCTTTTCTTTCCCCTTCGTCAGAGGTTGTTGTAAATTCTAAGGTCCGTCTGGCTTGTCCCTCAAACCTTCTGCCCATGATAACCACACCGGATCGCTTCTTCTTCTTTTTATCTTTTTCTTTCTCTAGCAGAGTCTTGAGCTCCTCCTGCCCCTTGGCTGAGGTCAAGAGTAGTTGTTGAAATTGGGAATTCTGAGCTTGTAAGTCTTTAACCGTTTGTTCAAGATCCATCTTGCTGAAATAAACAGTAGAGAGATGAGGAAACTTGGTGTGAAGACCTGTTTATGCTTATGATGAATGATATGTATTCATGCAATGCTTTCAAGGATTCATAAATTCAAATTTGTTTTAAACAAAAAAGAAACACACGTCATATTAATAAGATAGAATTGTTAGTACATCAATGCCCCTTGGGCAAAATAATACAAAATTCTAAGGTAAAAAGACGTTGCGTATCCTCTTTGGTGCAATGTAGGTGTTGAGAGTCTGCTCTTCATGAAGTAGTCGAGTGAGTTCCAAAACCTTCTTCTCACTTGCGTAGAATTTGGCTTCGAAAGTATCGCGCGCTCCCTTGAGTTGTATTCAACTCCTTTGCAGATCTTCGAGTGATGTTGGCATGTCAGGATGTATGATGGTGTATGGAACCTCTCCTTCCTTAACAGGCTCTATAATCACTGGGAGAATGGAGGGGTAAGGCATCATAAGACTTTGGGCACGGGTT
The DNA here is from genome assembly GCA_948472305.1 of Vicia faba. NCBI lineage: Eukaryota > Viridiplantae > Streptophyta > Magnoliopsida > Fabales > Fabaceae > Vicia > Vicia faba. Next base: position 410,705,672 of record OX451735.1, read on the forward strand.
CGTACCCACTTGAGGTAAGGCTCAAGAGGGATGGAATTCTTGTGTCCCAAGGTCTTACTATCTACCTTGTTTGGCATCCTCCAAGCTCGGATGAACCTTTGTCGGAGTCCTAGATCGTCGTTGTCGAAGTCGAAAACCAAGCCTTTAATCAGCATGTCATGTGGGCCATCCCTTCGAGCATAACCAAACTGTCTTAGAGCCAAGCAGGGGTTGTAGGTGATGCCTCCCCTAATTCCAAGTAGAGGGACATTAGGGAATTACCCACAACGGTCGACGATGATAACATTCTCTTTAGATCGAGAACACCAATGAATATCTGAATGGTTAAGTGTCATTAATCGTTGTGACCATCTAAAACCTTGCTCATTCTTCAAGACTGATTGGGGCAGATGAGAAATAAACCATCTTTCCAGGAGAGGAGTGAAACACATGAGAACACCTCTTTTCCTTATTGTACGAGTGTGAAAAGAGTGTAAGATATCTCCAAGCAATGTAGGCACCGAGTTGCGAGACATGAAGATTTTGATAGCGCTCACATCTATGAGTTGGTCAGGATTAGGGAACAAGACCATCCCATAGATGAGAAGAGCTACAATCTCCTCAAAAGCTTGCAAGTCTAGGGAATTCCAACAGCTTTGGGCCTTCTCAAACAGAAACTTTACCAAGAAGCCTTTGACACCACTTCTAGTTTCCCAATGTGTTGTGACATCAGATGAGTGCAAGTGTAGGGCTTGAGCAATCTATTCTGGCTTTGGATCTCTTTCCGTACCGTTGAAAGGTAGTTGATTGAGAATAGGAATCCTCAAGAGTTGAGAAAATTCTTCCAAAGTAGGCACAAGCTGGTAGTCAGGAAATGTGGAGCAGTGATGCAAAGGGTCAAAGAACTGGAAGATAACTTTCATCATGTCTTCCTTTGTGTTAGAAGTGACTAGGTTGAGTAGACGACCATGCCTCTCAGTGAATGGAGAGTTCTCAGGAATCCTTGAAGCTAGCTCCTTGAGTTGTGGAGGAATTCTTACAAGGTTGACTTGGATATTTTTCCTGCGAAGTGAATCCATAACCTATAAAACAAGAACAAAGATGAATTTCCAAAATCCTTGAAATGGTTAGTGGATGCAAATGATGTTCATGATGTCCATGATGTTATGCACAAGTATATATGTACAAGCATATCACACAAGTTCCTAGTTTAGGCTTGCATGGGGTTTCATAGGTAAGTACCCTCTTGAAGTTTAGTTGGCTCAACCTGTCCTAGAAATAGTAATCGGGTTCTAAGGAGCTCAATATCACTGGATTGTTTCCTTGTTCATTGTTTCAATTCAGCCTCTTTACTGGAGACTGAAATATTCCAAGGAACCAACCCTCAATGAGTGTAGTATTGAGTATCTACCAACTTAGGACTTCACCAAAGTCAGTCATCTCACTACATCCTAAAAGGCCAAGTTGGTCAAGTAAAGGTTCTAGAAGTTCGTTAGTGCTTCATGACATCACTCAGCAACCCCGTATTCTCTTTGATTGACTCAAAGGCTATCGGTACCCACAAATATGGAACACTAACATAGCTATTGCTTAGACCGTGTCGGTATACCCCACACAGTTTCCACAATGTATTGCTATTTACCTATAATGTTTCCCAAATCCGGGTGGAGGATTCAAACCCAAACAGTAGAACCAAAGTGTAAAGCAAACAAGTCAAGTAATTGTAAGCAAATAAAGGATATCTAAACCCTAAGGTAACCCCACTTTTATGATATATCCCCAGCAGCGTCGCCAGTTCTATGATGCGGTGGGAGAACTGACTTGAGGTTTTGAGTTTCGTCGCAAATGCCGCAGTTTAGCAAGAGTAGCCACCGACTTTTCTTTTATCCAAAAGGAAAGGTAAAAAAGCACAGGAAAGACCTTTGAGATGTTTTCTTGAGTTCGGGGGGTAGATTATGAAAAGGGAAGGTGCTAGCACCCTTTTCATCCATGGTTTTCCATGGGCTCTTAGTTACTTTGTTTAGATCACTTGCTTTGCTTTTGAAATTGTTTGAAATGGTGCTTTGTGTGGTTTTGAAAGTATTTTGAAAAGAGGCCATCGTTTAGGCAATCTTTATAATGATTCCCGTTCGTAAGAATGTATACAAAGATGTTTGTTCTTTTGAAAAATGTTCCAATGTTTTGTAAAATGTTTTGAAATGTGTGTGTGTTTTTGAAAATAGCAAGGATTGTTTTGGAATTTGATCAAGTAACTAGAAGCTTATCTACCTACTCAAATGTCTTTCTTGTGCATTTTTATTCCTTTGACATTGTTGATTTACCATTGATTTGGTAAACAACCCTATCTTTGGATGTAAATGGGACGAGCGTGGGTCATCGTATGACCATGATAGCAATGTTGCCAAGTATCTTAGCAAGTTTTAGGGACCAAGATCATCTTTGTTTAGGCAACCTTTTGATAGCGTCATCGAGGGACTATGATTTTATTTTGTTTTGTTTTGCCAAGATACTTTACGTGCGTAACATGGCCATTTTTGTTTAGGCAACCAAGCGGGTGAAACCATAAGGGTGCTTGTGTGCAATTTGTGTCATTTTACATGCATTTTATTTGTCTTGGATTAGGTCATTTCTACTTGTTTTTGTTTTTGGTCTTTATCATGCAAAACCCTAATTTACTACACAAGTATATAAAGCGATAAATTGCATAAAGGTAAACTAAGCTATTACAACAATTATTATGGGAGGGGGGATACAAGTTTTTGAATGGGGATATTGCACAAATATAAACCCTAAAATACTATTACAACCCAATTGAATTATGTGCAAATTAAATAAATAAACAAGTATTTAAATATGCAATAAAAATGTATTTATGCAAAATGTTTTGTATTTGATTTTTATATGAGAAAAATAATTTATTTAAGCCCTAAAAATAAGAGAAAAAATATTATTATTTTTGAAAGGGGAAAACCCTAATTTTTGATTAAAGAAAATATATATATTCTATATTATTATTTTGTCCATTTTTGTATAAGAAAAATAATAAATAATATAATATATAAATATTAAAAATTAAAATATGTATGAAAATAAATATTTTATGTGTAAAATAAAAAAATAAAAAAATGTATAGTATTTATTAAATGTATTTTCAATTTATTTAAGAAAAAAAATTCTATTTATTCTAATAAGTTTTTTTCTATGTAAAAATAATAATAAAAATAAAATAAAATTGCAAAAAATTAAGAAATTATTTTTGTGATTTTTTAATGTTCAGAAAAAATGATTAAAAGCAATAAACATGAAAATATAAGAAAATATGAAAAATATACAAAAATAAGTCAGGGGGTGCAAATATCAAGTCAGGGGTGTGAAAAACAAAAGCAAACAGGCCCAAAGGCGCCAAGGCCCAGAACATCATCTTCATCCCTGTCCTTCAGCTTGCGCGCGTTTTCCCTTCAAACATGCAACTTGCTCATGCTTGCATAAAAACAAAAACCCATAACATAAAAAATGTAGCTTGTAATCTCACGATTCCAATGATATAAAGTTTGTAACCTAACTCTCAAAGATCAGAGAGAATTTAATCATCCCTAATTCGTGACCTAATTATTTCAGCATGTTCAAGATTCAAATTCTCTTAGCTCAGTTAATATAAATGGAAAGTATGCATATGTACAGCTTCACCATGCTAGAGACTACATTTTTGCTTCACAAATCGTGGCTTGAGGATGCCTAAATAGAGAGATAGAGTTTTGAAAAATACCTCCTTCAGTTGGATTTGGATATGGCAATGCAGGGACTTTGAGTGAGGCATGAGGATCGTGTGAGCTTCCTTGAAGTTCCTTCAATATATTCCAATGCTTATGGGGGTTTGTGGATGGCCAAAACTTCCTGCACAAGTCAATCTGCAACCTCCAAGTTTGAAAATGGCAATGTCTGAAACAGAGCTCACAGAACCAGGACAAGGGCTTGGATAACTTTGGTAGGATGTATGGAAAGTGTTTGAAGTGTTGAAACAAGAAACGCACGAGCCAAAAATGAAATGCCCATTTTTTGATAGGGAGTTGGTGGGCATGTTCTTGGGTACTTTGACATGCCCATTTTTCAACCCTTTAATTGGAAGCTCTTCAGTTGGATTCACCGAGCTGATACTGATAGGAGAACGAGTGGAAGCTGGTATCAAGAGTGGTAAAATACGAGGGGCTACATCTTCAAGTACTATGAAGAAGTTCTTCAGTGGAAAGAAGGAGGTTAGTGCTGCCTATGGTCAGAGAAATCATGGTAAATATGAATGTTGTCCAACGGTAGGAGCTCTAATGATCTTCAACCCTACACCAACTCAATGACAAAATAATAAATGCAGGAAGGATACGCCTAGAAGATAATTCACCATAATCAACATGCCTTTGTCTCGGGCATTTTAGCATTTGTTGAAGGCTGACCTGGTCACTCTGAATGCACACTTCCCAAAACCCAAACACTTCCTTTCCCCGCTACAATCCAAATACACAATGCGCTTACCACTCCAACAGCCCGGGGCATGATACGAATGAATGTTGGGTGTTGAAGAATAAAGTTTAAGACCTTATTGATGCAAAGGAGAATGAATTTGACCCTCCTGAGACCCCCAATGTAATAACTGCACCAACGCCCAAGCATGACAGGGGTATCAATGTTGTTAATGATGTTCTATTTATTTCTTTTGTGGATGAATTAGCTACTCCTTTTCCAATTATTAAGAAGAACCTCCTACGAGTCGGTTTATTTCCGGGCTATAATGAGGATTGTCACCTTTGTGCATCCCTGCCCAATGGTTCTATATAGCTGAAGATAGGTGTCCAATGCCTGATGAACGACAAGGAAATTCTATTTGAGAAGACTCCCTTTATGAAAAGTCTATATAAAGATGTAAGATGTGAAGATGTGTCAATTATTACGATCTCTAATAATCCTACAAGGGTCCCCTCCAAAAGGCCTATAAGGATTACTGACAGCCCTAAAATTGCTCCCCTGATTATTACCTCTTCAGGGCCCATACCATATTCCTCCGACAAAGTCGTTCCTTGGAATTATGGAGTTGGCGTTTATTACCATGGTGTCAAGCAAGACCTATTGTCCATCAAGAATGAAGTTACTGAAGATACTGATCCTAACATTGAAAACATTGTTGGGACCAGTAAAGTTACCAGAAGTGGAAGGATTTTCTCTCCTGAAATATGTCCAAAGACTGTTATCACTCCTTTTGTTATTCCTGCTAATACTCCTGTTGTTACTCTTGTTGCTACTCCTGTTGTTATTCCTGCTACTGAGCCAGGTGAGACTCAGGGAAAAGAAGTATTGGTTGAGCCTGCCAGGACGAAGGCACCTATAGAAGCCATTCTGGAGGCCTCCAAGCGAGAAATAGAGGAAATTTTAAAAATCATACGGAAAAGTGACTACAATGTTGTGGAACAATTGGGGCAAACCCCCTCAAAGATTTCAATTCTAGACTTGTTATTATGCTCCGAAGCCCATGCTAAAGCTTTGGTGAAATTCCTTAAGTCTGCTCATGTGCCATAAAATACTTCCGTTGACCAATTTGAAGAATGTGTTGCTAGTCTGACTGTCGAAAATGGACTAGGCTTCTCTGATGCTGATTTGACTCCTAAGGGAAGAAAACATAATGAGGCTCTACATGTCTCTATTGAGTGCAGGGGCACTACTCTGGCTCATGTTTTAGTTGATACGGGTTCGTCTCTGAATGTGCTACCTAAGGGTGCTTTAGACATATTGGATTATGAAGGACTTACATTGAAACCCAACAATATTATGGTGACGACTTTTGATGGTTCCAAGAGAATGGTACACGAGGAGGTGGACATTCCAATTAAAGTGAATTCCCAAAGTTTTGACTCCACTTTCTACGTGATGGAAATTCACCCGTCCTACTCCTTCTTATTAGGACGCCCTTGGATTCATGGGGCTGGCGATGTCACTTCCGCCTTGCATCAGATGTTAAAATATTTGGTTAATGGAAAGATTGTTACAGTCTATGGTGAAGAAGAGTATATGGTAAGTCAGTTGAACACTTTCAGATATGTTGAGATGGACGGCGAGTTAATTGAGACCCCCTGTCAGAATTTTGAAGAGATTCCTCAAATGATCATTGTTACCAAAGTTGTTGTTATTGTTCCAAAGATTACCAGACCTCCACTGAAAATGGCTTCTCTAAAAGAAGCTAAGGTTGTAGTTGAAGAAGGTGGGTGTACTAATTGGGGCCAACTTTCTGACATCCCTTACAAGTCTGACAAATTTGGTTTGGGTTTCACTTCAGGAGCTCAAAAAGTTGTTCGTCGTGATTATGCCGAAGGACCACCAGTACACATCAGCAACCAGGGAATCAATGTTGTAGAAGATGATGATAATGACTATGACCTGGACAATTGGATATTCCCTACTATCAACGGTGGACTCAATAATTGGACGACTAGAGACTTTGTTCCTGTCTCTTTTATCTAGGAATAATTGTTTTTCTGTTTTTAAGGATATGTAATTTTTTAACAATTTAAACTCTAAAGCCTTGTATCTTACCTGAGGCACAACTGTCTATTTGTGAGGGTTATCACATGTCATTTTCATATGTCATTAATAAATCATTGGACGTTTTTTCATTAAAATTTTACGCTCTCTGTTTTTCTTTTACTTTATTTTGTCAAAATAGCTATGTGCTCTTACACACACCCACATATCAAATTGCAGATCCTCATCCACCCTGGATCCCATTGATAACAGTTCTGCTATTGCCAGTTATGACTTTGAAAATCCAATCTACCAAGCCAAGGACGAAAGGGAGGAAGATTGTTAAGTACCAAGAGAACTTGCTAGATTATTGCAGCAAGAGGAAAGAGCAATACAGCCTCATGAAGTGTTGGTCGAGGCGGTAAACTTGGGTACTGAGGAGAATTAAAAGGAAGTCAAGATAAGTGCCAACTTGGAGAGTGGTGTCAAAGAACGGTTAACCCAGATGTTACGTGACTACATTGAGATCTTTGCCTGGTCATACGAAGACATGCCCCGGCTTGATACTTATATTGTGGTTCATCGTCTGCCAACAAAAGAAGACTACCCTCCAGTGAAGAAAAAGGTTCATCGTATGAATCCTAAGATGTCAAAAAAGATCAAGGCTGAAGTCATGAAACAATTCAATACCGGATTCTTAATTGTTACATCTTATCCACAATGGGTTGCGAATGTGGTACGGTACCTAAAGAGGACGGTAAAGTGCGTATGTGTGTGGATTATAGAGATTTAAACATGGCGAGCCCCAGGGATGACTTCCCGCTTCCCCGTATTAATGTTTTGGTTGACAACACTGTGAAACATAAGATATTCTCCTTCATGGACATTTTCTCTGGTTATAATCAGATCAAAATGGAACCTGAAGACATGGAGAAAACAACTTTCGTCCACAGTGGGGCACCTTCTGTTACAAAGTTATGCCATTCGGGTTGAAGAACGTCGGAGCGACCTATCAGCATGCTATGGTAGCTTTGTTTCATGATATGATCCATCACGAGATAGAGGTCTATGTAGACGACATGATAGCCAGGTCTCAAACTGAAGAAGAGCACCTGAACCATTTGCCAAAACTGTTTGAAAGGCTGAAGAAATACAAGCTAAGACTTAACCCGAACAAATGCACCTTTGGAGTAATATCTGGAAAGCTCCTAGGTTTCGTTGTCAGTGGAAAAGGTATTGAGGTGGATCCTGCAAAGGTTAAAGCTATTCAAGAGATGCCAACTCCCTGCACCAAGAAGGAGGTTAGAGGTTTCTTGGGACGTCTAAACTACATCGTCAGATTCATTTCCCACCTAACCGCTACTTGTGAACCAATATTCAAATTACTGAAGAAAGATCAAGTAGTAAAGTGGAATTATGATTGCCATATTGCCTTTGACAAAATCAAAGAGTATCTTCAAGAACCTCCAATTTTGATGCTGCCAGTTGAAGGAAGACCTCTGATCATGTATTTAACAATATTAGAGAATTCAATTGGGTGTGTTCTAGGACAGCATGACGAGTCTGATAGAAAAGAGCATGTAATATACTACCTTAGCAAAAAGTTTACCGACTATGAAACAAGATACTCACTGCTCGAGAAAACTTGTTGCGCTTTGGCATTGGTTTCTCACCGACTGAGACTGTATAGGTTGACTCACACTACCTTATTGATATCTAAAATGGATCTTATCAAATACATATTCGAAAAGCCCGCTCTCTCTGGAAGAATAGCAAGATGGAAAATGGTCCTGGCCGAATACGACATTCAATACACTACCCAGAAAGCAATCAAAGGGAGTGTACTAGGTGATCATTTGGCTCACTAGGCTGTAGACGACTACCAGTCAATGAATATTGAGTTTCTGGATGAGAACATTATGTTAATAACTGATTATGAAGAACCTGGACCGAGTGAAGGACCTGAAAAAGGATCCTGATGGACTATGGTATTTGACGAAGCTTCCAACACACTAGGAAATGGTATTGGCGATGTGATTATCTCCCCCCAAGGTTTCCATACACCATTCACTTCCAGACTATATTTTAACTGCACCAACAATATAGCCGAGTATGAAGCATGCATTATATGTATCAAGGCTGCTATTGACATGAGGATCAAGTTCTTACAGGTACACGGAGATTCAGCCTTGGTGATCAGCCAAGTTAAAGGAGAATGGGACACAAAGCATCCTAATCTCATCCCGTACCGAGAGCAGGTATTGAAATTGATCCCATATTTTGAAGAGATTACCTTTAAACATGTTCTGCGAGAATAAAATCAGTTAGCGCATGCGCTAGCTACCATGTCATCCATGTTTAAAGTCAAATGGGATAACTAAGCTCCTCGGATCACTATTGAAATATTAGACAAATCGGCCCACTGTTATGAGATTGATGATGAGGGAGTAGAAGAAAAGCCTTGGTTCCACGAGGTGAAAAGGTATCTTGAAGCTCAAGAGTACCCTGAGGGAGCATCCATCAATAACAAAAAGTTCTTAAGAAGGTCCTCTTCCAAGTTCTTCCTAAATAACGGAATCCTCTACAAACGCAACCATGATTCTACCTTACTACGGTGTGTGGATAAGAGAGAAGCAAAGAAAATTGTGGAGGATATGCATGAAGGTACCTTTGGCACCCACTCTAGTGGGCATACAATGGCTAAAAAGATCTTACGGGCAGGATACTATTGGTCCACTATGGAAGCAGATTGTCATCATCACTCCCAAACTTATCACAGATGTTAAATCTATGCTGACACAGTACATGTGCCTCTAGTTCCATTAAATGTCTTGACTTATCCTTGGCCATTCACAATGTGGGGTATTGATATGATTAGAGAGATTAAACCTACCGCTTCCAATGGGCATCGCTTCATCCATGTCGCTATTGATTATTTCACAAAGTGGGTAGAGGCAGCCTCATTTGCTTCAGTTACTAAGAATGTAGTGGCACGGTTCATCAGATATAATCTTATCTGTCGGTATGGCATCCCAGAAATAATTATCACAAATAATGGTAACAACCTCAATAATACTATGATCACTGAGCTATGTATGCAATTTAAAATCCAACATTATAGCTCTTCTCCTTACCGGCCGAAGATGAATGGTGATGTGGAAGCTGCCAATAAGAATATAAAGAAGATTATACAGAAGATGAAGGTAACATATACAGACTGGCATGAAATTTTACCATTTGCGCTTCATGGTTATCGTACCTCAGTGTGCACATCAACAGGGGTAACCCCTTTTTCTCTCGTATACGGTGTGGAAGTTGTTTTACCCGTCGAGGTACGGATCCATTCCTTGAGAATCATGAAGGATGCAGGTTTAAACAAATACGAATGGATTCAGACTCGACTTGACCAACTGATCCTGATTGACGAGAAGAGGCTCGCGGCTATTTTTCATGGTCAGATGTACCAAAAATGTATGACTAAATCTTTTAACAAGAAGGTCATATGTCCAGTATATCCGGTTGGTGACCTAGTAATCAAGTGCATCATCCTATCACAAGGTGATCCCAAGGGCAAGTGGACTCCTACATACAGAGGACCTTTTGTGATTAAGAGTATATTTTCTAGCGGAGCCATGACATTAACCACTATGGACGGTGACGACCTTTCGCACCCTGTAAACGCGGACATAGTTAAAAGATATTACACATGAAAAGAGACCCTCTAGGTTGACTAGCCTAGAAAAAAATAAGGGTATCATGGCGAACCAAAAGGGTTCAGGCAAAAATCAAGGATATATATAAAAAAATTGTACACCTGGAAAGTCAAAAACCTGAAAAGGTGGCTTGGGCAAAAAAGGGTATCTCGGTGGACTGAAAACCCGAAAGGGCGGTCCAGGAAAAAATTAGAGATTAAAACTGTATGACTATGTCCTGTTGGATCACCTAACAGCTAGCTTCATTATCAAATTGACAAGTTTGAATGGTACGGATCAATCCAGTCAGCTTTTGTCGAGCAGTAAAGTGATGAGACGCTCAAAGATATAAAGGCAATAGTAGAATTAAAACCCAATGAGATTATTTCACATAGATTTTTTTCCTTTGTGTACCACTTTGTATATTTCTCATTTTTACGATGACATTCCTCTTATTAGGATGTCTGTCTCGTTGTACAAAGATGCTTGTTATAGGCAGACTTTCTCAAATAAATACAAAAAATCCTCTTTTAAAGTTCAAAACTATTTGTTTTTTATTTTCTGTTTTGTTTGCAAAAACATCCAATGATTATCTTAAATGAACATATGAATTTTAATATGATTACTGTTTACAAATATGTGCATAAAAAATAGAAAGACAGTTACTAAAGGCTTTAAGAGTTGGGTCAATGTCAAAAAGTCATTTGTAAATCCCCACAGAGCAATCAACCCTATGGGACTATCTTCACAAAATTCGTCGTCAGCAAAGATACATTCCTCGATAGAAAGGATCAATCATTTCTCTAGCATCTTGGAGACTTCCCCAGCATGGTCTATGGACCTCTTGGATTCCTCAATAGAGTTTCATAAAGTCCCCAAGCAGTTTATGAAAATTTTTCCCCAGTAGAGTTTATTTCTCCAGCTACGTAAGATCATCCCCCGGTGTAGCTTATTTATCCAAGTTGATAAAATCTTCCAACGAAACACTTTTCTCCAGCAGCAGTCAGGGATTTATTTACCCTAGTTCAACGACACTACAAAGAGCAACTGATGCACTCACATTCATACATCATTTACAAATGTCATAGCATATACATATGACAGAATCTCATTTATTTTGAGAACATCATTCCATAATGCATTTCATACATCATGACATTACATACAGCTAACCCTTTACCTTTTCAGGAAAAAGATATATCAACAGACCAACATCATCAATTACTGATAGGACCAAATAATCTTATCAGAAACAATATATGCCGACTCAGATTAAATCAACCAATGGTTTATTCTGATACTTCTTTCAGTTAAATATAAACAGAGATCTCTTCTGGATCAGATTAAATCAACCAATGATTTATTCTGATACTTCTTCCAGTTGAAGACATTCATAGACATTTTCTGGCTCAGTTAAATCAACCAAAGATTTATTTTGATACTTCTTCCAGATAAAAATAAGCATAAATATCTGTTGGCTTAGATTAAATCGACCAATGATTTATTCTAATACATCTTCTAGTAGATCTTTTCCTGGCTCAGTTTAAATCGACCAATGATTTATTATGATACTTATTCTAGTTAAAGATAACAGAGACCTCTTCTGGCTCAGATTAAATCGACCAATGATTTATTCTAATACTTCTTCCAGTTGAATACAGTGGTAGACATTTTCTGGCTCAGATAAATCAACCAGAGATTTATTCTAATACTTCTTCCAAATAAAAATAAGCATAAATATCTGTTGGCTCGGATTAAATCGACCAATGATTTATTCTGATACATCTTCCAGTAGATCTTTTTCTAGATCAGTTTAAATCAATCAATGATTTATTCTGATACTTCCTCCACTAAAAGACAACATAGACCTCTTCTGGCTCAGATTAAATCGACCAATGATTTATTCTGATACTTCTTCCAATTGAAGATGGTTGTAAACCTCTTCTGGCACAGATTAAATCGACCAATGATTTATTCTGATACTTCTTCCAGTAGACCTTTTTTCTGGCTCAGATTAAATTGACCAATGATTTATTCTGATACTTCTTCCAATTAAAGACAACAAAGACCTCTTCTAGCTCAGATTAAATCGACCAATAATTTATTCTGATACTTCTTCCAGTTGAAGTCAGACATAAATATCTTCTGACTCGGGGTAAATCGACCAATGATTTATTTTGATACTTCTTCCAGTTTGAAGTCAATATTTAATTTGGATTGCATCTATAAGACCATATTCGATGACTCTCATTCATCTCTCTGAAAGGCATCTTCTAATCCCATTCAAGCATATTATCAGCTGACAACGTTACTCCGTGCACTGGTGAGTACAAATTTCTGGGCACTTTAGTGTTCCATCATCTTCCACCTTCAGATCACGAAAGGCAGATAAGCCAATCTAAAATCCTCAGGTTTAAGACGATTGAACAAGGGCAGCTTTTGCACCCCAAAATTTTCCCTCTCATTTATATTCAAAACATACTCCTAGAGGTCCCCAAGTGCTCAAGATTGACCAAGAATTGACCAGATAAATTCTCCTCCTAAGCAATGGATCTCCAACTAGGGTTTCATTTTTCACAAAGAAGTTTGGTTTTCAAAGACCTTAAGTGATTTCCATGGTTCCTAATACGTACTCAAGAGTGCTCATGCCAATTTTCATGCCTTGCATTACAAGTTTTCTCAGTCAACTGCTCAGATGACTGGAAATCAACTTATTAGGTCAAAAGTCATTTATGGTCAATATACAGTCAAACTTCAAGATTTTTGGTCAACATCAACATTTTAAGTGATATCCATCATTTGATCAAGGGTTGATCATGATTCCTCAAGGAATGCTCTCAAATCTTCAAGAATTAAAACTTGCTAAATTAGGGTTTCTTAGAGAAAGTCAACTAGACTTTGACCAGGCATAACTTTCACATGCTTCATCAATTTTTCCTCAACCAAATCTCATTGTGAAGAAACTTAAATTCCCTACAAATTTTATTTTGTCCTCAAGTTCAAAAAATGCATCATTGGAAAGATATGAGCCAACACATTAAAGGTCTTTTTGAAAGTCAACAAAAAGGCATTTTTGTCAAGGAAAATTACATGAAGATAAATTTTCCAAATGCAAAAATGGTCAACATATAGATTGTAGGAGACATCTTGAGCCTTCTAAAAAGTTCAAGATCATCTCCAAAAGATAAAAATTGAGCAAGTTATGAGTGGTACAAGTTGGGAAATATTTGTGAAATTCATGAAATGCAAAGCATGAAAAATTGAAATTTTAAGTTAGTGGCCTAAATTTTTGAGCTTCAAACATATTCATGACCTTATGGAAGACCTCTAAACTCATTCTTACATTGCCTTGAAATTCCTATCTATTTTATTCATATTTATTTTGTTTTTATTCAAATAAATACAAAGTAAATTGCATAAAATAATAAGTGATGGATTATGATATATGGGATGATGGTTTGGATTATTTTTGGGCCCAAGATTTCGTGCAAATATGTCTAGGTTCATGCAAGGACCAAAGTGGCAAGAATAATGAAATTTTGGAAAGTTTTCAAATATTGATTTTCTTTTTAAACCATGCCATAACACCATGATTTCTTTCCTTATCCTACCCTCTACACTTCACTATATATACACACAACAAAGCCATGCCTCATGGACAGACGCAATTGCCTCTAAACCCTAAAAGAAAATTTCCAAAAATATCAAAGAGAGGTGCAACCTGTTTTTGTATGATCCAACTTCCCTCGATCCAATCTAAAGACTCCATCACGTCCCTGAAGATACCAGGAGTCCATTCCTGTCATTCTCAAGGCCCACGAAATCTCACATCGTCGTAACTAAGTATCACTATTTTGTAAGGTTTGTTAAAATAGAAACCTCATATTCATGCTTTGTTGATACATTTAATGGTTTGATTTATGTTCAGGGGAACCATTAGAACAGTTTAACCAAGTATCACTATTTTGTAAGGTTTGTTAAAATCGAAACCTCATATTCATGCTTTGTTGATACATTTAATGGTTTGATTTATGTTCAGGGGAACCGTTAGAACATGTTTGATGTATCATATGTGAGTTTTGACGCATAAAACACAAAATTCCATTATTAGGGCATCCATGGCCATTGAGCTCCATTTTCCTTGATACAATGAGTTTCAGACCAAACTAACCCTGCCATCGGATTCGCAAGGGTACAATTAGCCTAGTAGGATTATTTGTTTGCTTGTTTTCATTTATTTATGCAGGATTTGACTTTTGAGGCCTTCGGAGAAGATAATCGGAGGTTTGACTCCGGCCTGGTCTGATTGGTTGACTCCGGTGATCTGTTGTGCCCTCACGCGATTGGTTCATTCAAATATCCAGGGTCCCACTGGGAAGCGCATGTGTGCTGATTTGGATTTAGTTTTCTTTTTCAAATATATTATTATTATTTAGTTTATACTCTCGGATGTAAATCCATCAAAACAGTTGAGGCAGCGTGTGTTAAGGCATTGTGTATGCAAGGGAAAGGGTTCGATCTCTGCCTCTTGCATAATTTTCTAATTATTACCTTATATATCCAGTGTTACCAGGACATACGCGCACACTATGTATCAGCAGATTACCACCATCGGATGTCAACGTAAACAGATCCAGTGCTCCAGATGCATGTTTCTATCATGCATCCTTCAAAGACCATTCACACTGAATCCATCACAGCATTATGGGCTCTCTAAGATTTGGACCTAAGAATTCTCAATTACACCCCACATTTATACTTCTAATATCGGGCTCATGCTACTTTCTTTTTTTTGTTTTAATTGATTTATTCCTTTTTAATCTTTTTTAGTTATAATCGTAAAATCAGAAGAAGAAAAAATCATAAAAATGCAGATTTATGTTTTTTAATTAAATTTAATTATTTTGACTTTTTATTTCATTTTAAAATCAATTAGATTTAGGTTGCAAATCTTTTTCTTAATAAATACAAAAATATGTAGAATTAACTTTCTTTTATTAGTTTTTATTTTCATTAACAATCAATCGTTTTGTTAATTAATTAAAATTAGGTTTAGTTATTTAATTAATTATAATTCAAATATTTTCTTAAAATAAACAAAAACAACCAAAAAAGAATTTTCTTAATTTGCATAGACTTCCTTAGAGTTTTAAACAAACGTTCTTTTTAATCCTCGCACAATCATTTTACTTCCTGCATTATTATCTTTTTAATATTGTATCTGCCCATGGATTGTAATATACTAATTAGGGTTTCTTTATTGTCTTTATCCCTACATTTGGACTTGTAATTTTCCCCCTCCCCGAAGCCATGTAATAGCTAGTTTAAATTTCGTA
This sequence comes from Vicia faba, assembly GCA_948472305.1. NCBI lineage: Eukaryota > Viridiplantae > Streptophyta > Magnoliopsida > Fabales > Fabaceae > Vicia > Vicia faba. The sequence goes on from OX451735.1 coordinate 410,721,180, forward strand.
CTTTAATTTTCCGCACTAATATTAAACTGTTAGATGTATGCCTAATAGGATTGCATGAGAAGAACTAAAAGAAAATGTTAACAAACCTAACATCAAAGATAAAACACAATGCACTCGCAAATGCGCACCTCTAGAGTACTCCCACTTTGGTTTCCTTCAGAATAAAACAATCACAACTCTCGAACATGAGGGATTTTAGTGGCAACCCTCTGGTTCAAAGATCATAAAATGACCCTTTCAATGTTGCCTCGGTACATGATCTTAAAACCTTAGGGGTGTTACTAAAGTATCTTTCTAAGTTGTCTTTGTGACTGTACGATGACCCTCGATTGTCCCTTAAACATCTAATGATAGGGCTACCTACTCACTAATAGTAGGATAGAATTGTCTAAAGGAAAATAGGAAAAGAACAAACCCTTTCGAGTAGGAAGATATTTCTTAGATGCTTGCTCAAAACAAAACAGTTTTCACACATACACTCCTCTCAAAAAATATTTTGAAAGACACTTTGTATACATTCTCAACAATACGAGAAACATTACAAAGTTCTCCGTACCAAGGCATATTTTCAAAATACATTTTTTCCAAACACACAAACACAAGGTATTTTCAAATGAGCTAGCATCTAAGAGCCCGTAGATAACTACGGATGGAAAGGTTGCTAACACCTTCCCTTTTCATAATCTACCCCCTTACTCAGTAATAATATCGAAAGGTCTTTTTCTGTTCTTTTCACCCTTTCCTCTGTTGGATAAAAGAAAAGTCGGTGGCGACTCTTGCTTACTGCAACATTTTCAAATACAAATACAAAACCAGTATAGCAGTCGATTATGCCACCACATTACACACAAAATCTAAAGTCAAAAAGTAATTTGTAAATTCTTTTCAAAAATAATTTTATTATTAAATCTCTTTGTTTTGAACATTACTATCAATAATAAATGGAGTCTTTGTAAGCATAATAAAATAAGAATTACAAAGAATTGGATAAAAGCTCAAACTTTGTTAATAGAATGGTAGTTTGTGAATGGCGAGACCCCATAGATGATTACAAAGTTTGGAAAATGGTAATACATTAGATAAGATACATTGAAACAAAATGACCACTATTCTCTCTAACAACTTTGAATTCCTGAGCAGAGGCTTCTATTGAAGTATGGTGACGATCCAAGAATATTGTTGCTTCAATGATTAAGTCTTGTCTGATGCAGTTACTTGCCAAGAAATCCCTAACTTTTGCCTAAGTTGCCCTTGCGGGTTTTCAACCTAGCGGGAAAGTTTACTCTGTTTGGGTCTCTTAGTTTTTCCTATACCGCACTTTCGGGTTTTCAGCCTACCGAGACGCTCTTTTTATGCCTAAGCCACCCTTTCGGGTTTTTGACTTAGCGAGTTGTTCTTTTATTTCTTTGGGAGAAGTATTTCTTGACTGCGTCAGCATTTAGGGGACGTGGGAACTCCTTTCCATCCATAGTTTCAAGAATTAATGCACCAACAGAGAAGACTTTCTTGACAACATATGGGCCTTCAAAATTGGGAGTCTGCTTACCCCTAGAATCAGCGTTAAAAGACATGATCTTTTTGAGCACGAGGTCGCCTTCTCTGAATTCACGAGGCTTGACCTTCTTATCAAAAGCTTTCTTCATTCTCTTATGGAATAACTGACTATGACACAAGGCTTTCATTCTCTTCTCTTCAATCAAATTCAATTGGTCAAACATGTTAGGGACCCATTCAGCCTCTGACAATTTGGTTTCCATTACCACGCATAAAGAGGGAATCTCAACCTTAATAGGGAGCAATGCTTTCATACCATACACAAGAGAGAATGGGGTTTCCCATGTTGAAGTGAGGACAAATGTACGATATCCATGCAAAGCAAAAGGGAGCATCTCATGCCAATCTTTATAGGTAACAACCATTTTCTGGATGATCTTCTTGATGTTTTTATTAGCAGCTTCAACAACCCCATTCATCTTTGGCCTGTAAGGAGACAAATTGTGATGGACAATATTAAATTCTTCACAAAGTTCTGTCATCATCTTGTTATTCAGATTTGAGCTATTGTCAGTGATAATCCTGCTTGTCACACCATACTGACATATAAGATTATTCTTGATAAAGTGTACTACCACCTGCTTAGTAACATTGGCATATGAAACTGTTTCCACCCATTTGGTGAAGTAGTCTATTTCCACCAAGATAAAATGATGTCCAGTAGACGCCTTAGGTTCAATTATTCCAATCATTTGAATACCCCACATATAGAAAGGCCACGAAGAAGAAATAACATTAAGAAGTGTCGGAGACACATGAATTTTTTCGGCATAAATCTGGCATTCATGGAACTTCTTTTCAAATTTGTAACAATCAGATTTCATTGTCAGCCAATAGTAACATGCCTTAAGCATCTTTTTTTCCATCGAATGTCCATTGGCATGAATTCCAAAGGAGCCTTCATGAATTTCATGCATCAACATGTTTGCTTCGTGTCTATCCACGCATCTGAGAAAGACCATGTCATAATTTCTTTTGTATATCACATCTTCATTGAGGAAAATGTTTTCTGCCAACCTTCTCAATGTATTTCTATCTTTGTTTGATGCACCAGTCGGGTATTCCTGAGTCTGGATAAAATGCTTGATATCATAATACCAAGGTCTTTCATCTGATGTCTCCTCCGTTGCAAACACATGAGCTGGTCTATCCAAACATTGAACTGTGATATGAGGCACATTGTTCCAAGTATTTACTTGATACATAGAAGCCAGAGTGGCTAAAACATCCGCCATCTGATCCTCATCTCTGGGAATATGATGGAATTCAACTTTATTAAAGAAGGATAATAATCTTCTAGCATAGTCTTTGTAAGGAATTAACCAGGGCAATGAGTATCCCATTCTCCTTTAATCTTATTTATTACCAAAGTTGAATCGCCATACACATCTAAAATTTTGATTCTGAGATCTATAGCCTCTTTGAGACCCATGATACAAGCTTCATACTCTTCCATATTATTGGTACAATCAAATGACAAACTTGTAGTAAAAGGGATATGTGACCCATGAGAAGTGATAATTATGGCACCAATTCCTTTCCCATAAGCGTTCATAGCTCCATCAAACACCATACCCCACCGGGATTCAGGGTCAAGACCTTCCTCAAGCAAAGGTTTATCACAATCTTTTATCTTTAAAAACATCACATCCTCATCATGGAAATCATATTTAACAGACTGATAATCATCAACCGGTTGGTAAGTAAGATAATCTGCCAATACACTACTTTTTATAGCGTTATGAGTATGGTATTCAATATCATATTCATATAACAGCATATGCCAACGAGAATTTCTTCCGGTAAGAGCAGGCTTTTTAAAAATATACTTAATTGGATCCATTTTGGAAATCAACCAAGTAGTATGATTCAACATATATTGCCGCAACTGTTTTCTGTCCAAGCCAAAGAACAAAAGGTTTTTTCCAGCATAGAATACCGTGATAAATAGTCAATAAACTTCTTGTTGAGATAATAAATGGCATATTCCTTTCTCCCTATTTCATCTTCTTGTCCAAAAATACAGCCCATATAATTATCTAACACTATTAGATACATAATCAGTGGTCTTCCTTCAACAGGAGGGAGCAAGATAGGAGGTTCAAATAGATACTCTTTAATACTTTCAAATTCCCTTTGGCAATCATTTGTCCATGCATAACCTTGATCTTTCTTTATCAACTTAAAGATCGGCTCACACATCGCAGTCAAATGAGAAATAAATCTGGAAATGTAATTCAATCGCCCAAGGAAGACTCTAACTTGCTTTTCAGTTCTTGGTGCAGGCATTTCTTGAATTGCCTTAACTTTATCAGGATCAACTTCAATTCTTTTTTGGCTCACAATGAAACCTAACAATTTTCCTGATCGGACACCAAAGGTTCATCTATTTGGATTCAAGTGGAGACAATACTTCCTCAAACATTGAAACAATTTCAATAAATCCTCTATATTCCCTTCTTCAGTCTGGGATTTAGCAATCATATCATCAATATATACCTTAATTTTCTTGTGTATCAGATCATGGAATGGGGTTATCATAGCCCTCTGGTACGTTTCACTAGCGTTCTTCAACCCGAAGGGCATCACTCTATAATAGAATATTCCCCAGGGTGTGATAAACGTTGTTTTTTCCATGTCCTCAGAAGCCATTCTGATTTGTTTATATCAATAAAATTCGTCCATGAACGAAAATACTTTGAATTTTGTTGTACTGTTAACCAACATATCAATATGTGGTAATGGAAAGTCATCTTTTGGACTAGCTTTGTCTAAATCACTATAATCAATGCACATGCGAACTTTTCCGTCTTTATTTGGTACTGGGACAATATTAGAAATCCATTGAGGGCACACTGATGTCACAAGAAAACTGGCATTAATCTGCTTTAAAACTTCTTCTTTAATTTTCAGTGCAATATCAGGCTGAGTTCTTTGCAATTTCTTCTTGATTGGCGGGCATTCTGGCTTTAGAGGAAAATGATGTTCCACAATATCAGTATCCAAAACAGGTATGTCTTGGTATGACCAAGAAAATATTTCCACATACTCTTTCAACAATTCAATCAACCTTCTCTTTACATCAGGATGAAGCAATGCTCCAATCTTGACTTCTTTCGGATCTTCCTCTGAATCCAAATGAATCGTCTCTAACGGCTCTTTATATGGCTGAATGGTACTTTCCTTGCGCTCAAGCAACCTTGAAACCTCTTCTGGGATTTCATCATATTCCTCTTCTTCGGCCATATATGCAGGATATTCAAAGTTGGGAGAGGGTGCATGGTCATTATACTCAATGAGTATTTTAATTAAACTGCACATATGATTTATGATGGCTTTTAGAAACTGACACATATAGCAAGTGATTATGCATATTCAATTACAATTATTATTTTTTTTGAAAGGATTTTTCTAATTACCATTTTCCAAGAAAAAGCAGAAAATAAAGACAATTTGAGAATCAAAGACAACTTTTATTAATGATTTTAAAGATCAAAGCAACAGATATGCCCATACAATATCAATAATTTCACATTGGTCAGAGTGAAAGATTTTTGAAAAGATTAACAAAAAATAAATTACTTTGAAATATGAATGCAAGAGGGAACATCAATAGTGATCAAATTTTGGACTCTGACTCCATGTGTCACGTAGTTCGGCATCTCTTGCTCTACTTCGCCTTCCTGAATAGCATTGATCCTAGGAACAGTTGGGTGAAGATAACCTCCAATGTGAAATATGTCTTGATATTTTCCTAAAGCATACTTCGGCTTTATAACCTAACATTTATTATTCTTTATAGAGAATCCCAAACCATCTCTATTCTTATTCACAGGTGGATCAACAATATTCCCCCATGCTTTGCTAGGGCCATTATACACTACCTGTTGAGCATCCTTAAATGAGGCTATAGAATCATCATTTTTCCTTATATTATCAATGGAAAACGCTTGGAACTGAGTTCCAATAACAGCTTCATCCGCTTCCACAACACTGAAAGAGGATAAATGAGATATTAACAAAGCATGTTCTCCATTTATGATGACCACCTTTCCTTCATGGACAAACTTCAGCTTCTGGTGCAAAGTTGAAGTAACAGCTCCTGCCTCGTGGATCCACGGTCTCCCTAGTAAACAGCTGTAAGCAGGAACAATATCTATAACCTGGAAAGTAATCTAAAATAAGTGATGGCCTATATGAATAGGAAAATCTACTTCCCCGATGACAAACTTCATCGATCCATCAAAAGTTTTCACAATTATGCCACTCGGGCGCATGGGAGTTCCTTGGTACTTCAACTTCATGAGCGTGCTCCTCGGTATAACATTTAAAGAAGACCCATTGTCAATCATCACATTGGACAATGAATCGTTCTTAAAATTCATGGAGATATGGAGAGCCAAGTTATGACTCCTTCCTTCATCGGGGAGTTCGTCATCACAAAAACTCTGGTTATTATAGGATGTAATATTCCCGACAACACTATTGAATTGGTCCAAAGGCATATTTATTTCCATGAAATCTTGATTCAATACTCTCATCAGAGATTCCCTGTGGGCAGAAGAGTTCATTAGCAAGGCTAGAATAGATATCTTTGATGGAGTCTGCAACAATTGATCTATGATTTTGTAGTCGCTCATCTTGATTATCTTCAATATATTATCCACCTATTTTTACAGAGTAGCATGGCTAGATTCCCCCACTGCTTTCTTAGGTTCAGTATTTTCAACAACCCTTTTATCATCATTAACATTCCCTCGAATGATAGGTGCAAAAGCATGGCCACTACGGTTCACCCGGCTGGCTTCAGCAATATTCTTGACATCGGACAAAGGTTGGATGGGGACTTCCACACCATCCTCCAAGATTGTAGCATTGCATTTATATGGCACGACTTTGTCTGATTCATAAGGAACAGGACCCGGCAAGCAAATCACCACTGGAGCAACAACTGGCTTGCTATGGTATTCAATCTCTATAGGGGTAGGAACACCAAAAAAGCCACAATAATATTCACCCCTTCTTCAGAATACCTATACATCACAAAATCATTGTTGGAGAACAAATCTTCATATGCGGAAACATACTCATCATCTGACACAATCTCAGACGAGCAGTCTTCAATCATGTTAATTCCATTGTAACCATCTCTATTATCCAAAATTTTGATAGTAACATTGTCCAATAACAACTGAACACCTTTTTCCACAATGGAACAACCACGAGAGTCTCTGCAGCAAATCTGCAAGACACATACTAATTTTCTTCTTGACCATCCATGTGATAGAAAGTAGCGTGTAACTGTATCAAATTGTCATTCATATGATTCACGTCAAAAATACGGAATTCTCCAAGACATCCAAAGACCATATTCACAGTTTCTTCATACTCTTCCCTTGGCCTAATTATATGAATGAGGCCTTCATCCATCGTTTCCTGAAGATCAGCTTTTATCTTATCACATCCCTAGATATTTGTACTGCAAATACCACACCCAACGTTGTCGTGCGTAGAGTAGCTAAATTCGTAGAGGTCAGCATGCATTTTTACCAAATCACATCTAACCAGGTTGATATCAAAAATCGGAAAGTCCCCCGGACAACCAGCAACCATGTTTATAACAATTGCTCCTCCATGCTTAGGCAAAGGATTATCTTTCTCGTTAGGGCCAACATCTTTAAAGGATAAGAGGATAGATTTCACCATCTTTTATACTTCGGATTTCAAAGGATAACAGTTCTCAATGTTGTGCCCTGGGGCTCCTTGATGAAAAGTGCATGTCTGGTCTGCCTTATAATACCAGGGTAGAGGTGAAGGTATAGTAGGGGAGGCCTAGTCTGAACCAACTTCTTTTGAATCAAAGTCGGGAATAACTCTGCGTAACTCATTGGAATAGAGTCAAAAGCCTCTCTCTTCTGACTTTTCCCTTGATTTCCCTGGGGAGGTGGTCTTTGATAGGCGACAGTGGTTGGAGCTACATTGACAACTAGATTCACAGAAGCAACCCGTTGCTAGTACCGATGATGTCTTCTTGGTGGCATAATCTTCCTTTCCCCAATAACAGCATGTGTTTCGCTTTATTTCTTTCGAGAGAACATGTATGATGACTTCTTTGTCCCTTCATCCTTTGTCAAGTGCCCTTCTCTGCATCCTCTTCTAAACGAACACCCATGCTCACCATTTCGGTGAAATCACTCGGTGCACTGGCAGCCATCCTTTCATAATAAAATGATCCAAGGGTTTTCAGGAAGACCTTGGTGATTTCTTGTTCTCCCATAGGTGACACCACCTAGGCAGCTATCTCGCGCCAACGTTGCGCATATTCTTTGAACGACTCCTTGTCTCTCTGAGACATTGCCCTTAACTTGTCACAATTAGGTTCCATGAACATATTGTACCTATACTTCTTGATGAAGGCTTCCCCTAGATCATTAAAGGTGCAGATACTTCTATTGTCCAGACTCATATACCACTTCAGAGCAGCACCAATTAAACTATCTTGGAAGAAATGAATAAGCAAACATTGATCATCAATATGGGTGGACATCTTCCTGATATACATCACGAGGTGGTCACGAGGACAAGAGTTTCCCTTATACATCTCAAATTCCTGAACTTTAAACTTCGTTGGCACCTTCATATTGGAAACTAGGCAGAGTTCACTGACGTTCTATCCAAACAATTCTTTTCCTCGAAGGGCCTTTATTTCCTTCTGCCTCTCATTGAGCTGGTCTTGAAAGTCATCTAACCAGTCATAGAACCCACACTTTCACTCAGTGGAGGAACAGGATGATAAACTTCATCATTAACAAATGGCATAACATTCACCGAAGGAGGCGCAACATAGTGAATCTCATTTCTAGCCACATGAGTAACATGCACCACAAGAGGTGCAGAAACAATAGTAATTTGATAAAATGGATCAACTTGAGTATCTAGATTGTAACCCTCTGGCATGAAATTTTATGGCATTCCCCACAGGTAACCCTGAGGTATACGGGTGCAGTAGTAACTGGAGTAACAGAAACGGGAACTGATGGTCCTTCAGAAGCAATCATTGTTTGTTGTGGCTGAGGTAGAACAAGTGGTGGCTGATTTTGAGAAGTCACCAATGATTTCATTAAAGCAATTGGATTGGCCATACCGACCTTCAAAGCAGTAACTTCTTTGTGCAGTTCGCGATTCTCTTGTTCAAGATTCTCCATTTTCTTCCTGGAATTAGCCCGAGTATTATACCAGTGAGACATCTTGTTGAACGAAGTATAGAAACACGGTAAGACACCTGGATATGAACGGAAATGCAAGAAATATGTGAAGGATGATGCATGATATGCAATGCACATGATTTATTTATCTTTATTAATAATTCCAAGGGACTCAAAGAATTATAGACGATTCGCAAATACTAAAGTACTAACACATTTTGAAATACTGAAAATCTCATTATAATAACTTCAAAAATGGATTACAACTTTTAGTACAAGTTTCAACAATCCTAAGTAAAAGAGAAGATAGAATCTAAAACCCTAAGAAGGAAAAGCTAATGAAGATCACTCCACACACTGGCGCTTTCCTGTGAGTCTTGCAATCTGATCCTTCAACTGCTTATTCACTTCTGCATATCTATCAGCAACCTTTTCCAATCACCAGAGTCAGGAAGTGAGTTCCTAATTTTTGATCGAGCTCTAGAGGAAAATAAATCCCCTTGCCTCTCCATCATCTCTACAGCACGACTCTCAAGAATCTCAATTAGGTCATCCTTCTCTTTCAAGTCTGCTTGTTATGACATCTCTAAAGTCTGACACTTATTCTTCCAAGCCTCCTTCTCCTGCTGCATCCTAACTAGGCCAAGCTGAAGTTCTTCCACATCATCTAAAAGGGGAGGAGTGATCTTTACAAGCATATCATATATGGGTTCTTCACGGGAATATGGCATCTTTAATTGAATTTCCCTTTCTTGTACCTACCGGAGATATGGCTCCAAAGAAACATCTCCTCTAGGTCCCAAGTCTTTTCTACTCTTCCTGTGAATATGACGCCAAGCCTTTGCAATTCCCCCTTAGCTTCCTTATGGTCCTCTCCTTATTTGAGAAAAAAACCACTCATATAAATACTATTTGGCTTGTCACTCATTGGATACCCAAGCTGATGTCGTGCAAGAACGGGATTGTAGTTAATCCATCCCTTTGTACCAAGAAGAGGTACATTGGGGAAACTACCACAACTATCGACAATCTCCATATCATAGTAAGTCTGATGATACCAAAAAATATGGGAATGAGTGAGGGCCATAATCTTTGGAGCCCAACGAGGTTCCTTCTTGACATCCCAGAAAGCATCAGACCGAGGTAAGTGGGAAATAAAGTACTAATACAACAAAGACATGCAAAAAATGATCATTCTTCCATGATAAGAATCCAGAAGATGAATGGAGTAATAAGCATCTCCTAATAATATGGATAAGAATACCTAGTAGATAAGAATACTCCTTCAATGTAGGCATCAGCTGATAATCAGGTAAAGTAAAACACGGATACATCGGATCATAGAACTGGACCAAAGTCGAGAGAATACCCTCCTTCATCCTGAGCTTTATAAGAGACGCGATGGATCCATACTTCTTTCGAAAATCAGCAGAACTCTCGATCTCGGGAATTAAACTCATCAAATCATCTATCTTAGGATCCTTGAAACTGTACTTCTGAGTCTTTCTTTTTCCAGAATCCATGGTCAAACAGTACCTGAGACATTCACAAAAAATCCAACTTTAAGTCCCTTGAAACACATGTTTTAAAGGATGCTCATGGGTGCATGAATGCATGATGTAACAATCACACACAAGATCACAAACATGGGGGGTTCATAGGTTTGACGTCACGAGCATGAGGTCAAAGATACTACCCACAAGGTATGGTCTAATAGTTTATCACTTGTTAAATAAGGATCTAAGAGGTTCCCAGAGTCTACATCCTTCCTTCGGATATTACCAACATCCCAATTAACTCGGTAATTAGTAATATTCTCAGGAAAAATTTGTCTGAGTGTAGTATCGCGTGACAACTAATTCTGGATTACTATGCCATAGTTTCTACACTACACCTAAAAGGCCAAGATGGGTTAAGGGTTCTATGATCCTTGGTTTCAGCAGGCTCCCAGGTCAAAAGCAGCACATCTTTTTGATTACTCGGTAAATGATACTACAGTCAAACGGGCCTCCACTGAGTGGGGGATATCATGTCTCCTTTTTCGGGATTACTCCCTCAAAGTTAACATGACTATAACGCCAGACCTATATTAAGTTTTACCAAGTCTGGGTAGAGGACTTATGAGAAATCACCAAGCACCCTGAAAACTAGGAAAATCCAGACAAACATATATATAACACATAATATACAACAAATAATAGCATATACACATATAAACTAAGATAGGCTCAACCCACTTAGGGATGGACCAGCAATTTGTCGATCTTTCTCCAGTGAAGTCTCCATTTTTTCTATAGCGGTAGAAATGTTAAGACTAAGCCATTGGATTGACTTGACTCGCACAGATCAAATAAAAATCACCACTGCACTTTATTATTTCCAAAGGAATGGGAAAAGAGCGAATAACTCAAAAAGAGGGGGAGAGAATCTAAGTTCGAGGGTTGGTTATGAAAAGGGAAGGGATTAGCACCCTAAACATCTATGGTACTTCTCAGGAATCTCTTTGAAAATTTGTGCATTTTGGCTATAAGAGTTGTATAAAAAAATAAATTATGGAGATAAGAAAAGAAGTATTTTTTAAAATTTTTGCACCCTCCGCGGTTGCAAACCTTTAGTGCCTACGTACCACCTTTCGTGCAATAAGGGATTAGGGTACTCCTTGTTCACCTTTAAAAATTTTAAAACACAAGTGTGTTGGTTAATTTTAAGAGACGAGACATCATCGTCATCTCTGAATGGAAGAACATACTTACTACCCACAATTATGAGAAATGAGAATTTGCGTCATCTCAAAGTGGAGTATATATAGCTTGGATTTTAAAATCAACAAAGCCTCACTCGACACCCAAGTTGAAAATATCTCACTTTACGACATACCATAGAAGTATAGTAGCTTGCATCACTACAAAGATCGACAAGAGTCTAATCTTTTGAGAAAAGTTGTAAGGTAAAAAGCCAAAGTGGCAAAATGGCTTGAATGAGATTGATTTACTTTTAGTCTTCTCACAAAAATGTCAAAGTATGATTAAGTTATTTAAAATTTGATTAATAAAATATTTTGAAAATGCATGGACATAAGTCCAAGTTTACTGTGAAAGTGGTTCAAGTTTAGAAAACAAGAATAATTTTGAAAATGAGGGAGAAGATTTTTGAAATTAAAGAATGTGGGAGGAGATGAAGGGACTATCCTAAAGCATAAGGTAAAAGTTAGGGAAAAGAACTGTCTGACCAACAAGAAGCCAACACGTGACACAATGAGTCAATGTAGAATTCCCCTGCTTTGGATTGAAACCAAGAAAACAAAGATACTAAACCTCTTAAGAATACCAAACTTCAAATGCATTAAGTCTTCACAAAAATTTGGAAGAGCGACGATTGTATACATATGAATTCTCAATCACAGACAAAACATATAATCAGAATAACCTGCACACAAAGAAAAGAAACAACCCAATGTCTCGGGGTAAACCCTAAGAACTCCAGACAAAATAATAGTAGAAGTTACAAGGTCTCAAGGGTAGTCAAAGTCTCTAATCCTAAGTCCAAGAAGACCACAACTCCAAAATGCCAACGATAGTAACCAAATAGTCCAAGTAACATTAAAGTTTTTTATTGTTCAAGTTGGTTATTAGGTATCTTCAAAAAGAAAATGAAAACTCAAGTGAGCAAAAATAAAAATGACAATAAAGATAAATTCTCAAGTGAGAAAAGAAGAAAATAGCATGAAATGTAAATGCTAAAATAAATTGTGTGTAAAGGTAAAGGCTAAAGTAAAAGCATCAAAATAAAAGTCAATTGTTAATGGGTTAGAAATTAGAGGTTAGTTGAATGACCATCTTGAATCTTGCATTTGAAAACTCATTAGAAGATTGATAAAATCAAATCCTATCAACAACAAGTTTCATTTTCTTTTTTTCAAGTATATCATTCATTTCAAAATCTCAAGGCAATAACAAATGATCAACGGTGTTTAAATGATTCACTTAGACCAAATTTTATGAAACTTCATCAGATGATTGATAAGACCAAATCCTCCTAACAATGAACCTCAAGGTTATTGGATCATATGTTTCAAATTAAACATGCTTGGGCTTGCAAATATAGGTTTAGGCCACGAATGATCATTTCTTAAATCGGGACAAAATTTAGCGTTATGTTAAGCAATGGTAAGTGGACTTATATAGAAGTCGCACCTATTTTGAGGTCAGTCAATAGCAATTTATGTGCCATATGTTTGGAGAGATGATATGTAGATCATCCTCTAACAACATGTAGCACATGTAAGAAAAGGATAAGATGAAGGGGGAGGGGAAACATTTGAATCAAAGATTTTGATCAAACTATCATTAAAATCATCCATCCATTTTAGTGGAGTTGAACTCAACACCGAAGATCCAATAATGTTAATGAAGTTCATGATCAACAATCACATAGCCAGAATATATTAAAAAAATAAATTGCATTTAATGAATAAAAAAAAGGAAAAAATGATTTTTAAAATGAAAATAAAAGGTAAAATAGAAAACTATATTCAAAGTATCAAAGAAAAACTAAAAGAGACCATAGAAAAGTCAAAAATGATCTCAAATATTTTGATAAAATTTTTGGTAGTTTTTTTAAAACAGAAAAGTATTTTTTTAAACTAATTAAAATCACTCAAATAAGTGAAAAAAAGATTAAAAATAATAGAAGTCAAAATAAAATTCTAGAAAAATTTCAAAAACTCAGAAATAAGGAAAGTGATTTTTATAAAAAAAAATAGAATTTAAAAATATCAAAAATCATTTTTAAATAATTAGAAACAAATTAAAATAAAGGAAAACTTATAAAATATATCAAATCTGAAAATTAAATCATGAAAAAATAAAAATCAGAAACAGAATATTTGTAAATTTTTTTGTAAATTTTTTCATTATTTTTAAGTCAAAAATGAATTTTCTATGATTTTTTGAAGTTTGAATCAATTAAAATATAAAAATCAGAAAATAAAAATAAAACAAAAAGATATAGACCATTGGATGAATGTCAAAATGTATTAGTAATCAGATCCAAGGGATCTAGCACGTTGTCCATATCATGGTCCTTAATGAATAAACCACTGGATCAAATATTAAATCAGATTTTGAAAAAAACAAGTGGCGCCTTATCATTGGTTGAGAGATGACATGTTGGTCATCTTCAACCTCCAGCCACGCGAATTGCAGGTCTCTCATACTATAAAATCAGGAGCTCAGACATATGCCATTTGCTTCATCTCATCAAGACGAATACAACCATACCCTCGCGAAAACTTTATTTAAGGTGTAGCTCAGTCGATTTGTAAAAAACCAGAAGGAAAAAGTTGAATTGGGATTTGAAAATTCATGGCAAAAACTTACTTCTAGTTGAAAACAAATGATGTGACTAGTATCATAATTATGAGAGCTTTATTGTAGTAACAAACTTTGAGAGAATTGATGAAAGAATCTACCTATTGAAGTTCAAATTTATAGCTCTGAAACTTGACTTGGCTAGCACGATTTAGGATGCTTTAGGGCTTGGTTCTTCTTCTGTTAGCTTTGGTGAAGTTCAAAGATGAAGAATTAGCAACAAAAAAATGGATTGAGGAAGGTTGTAGAACCAAATTCGAAGTTACAAAAAAGTGGGTTAAGGAGAGAGTTTGGCAGGGTGATTCTGTATGTTCAAGCTTGAGAAAATGAGAGGAGCGGGGTTCTCTATTTATAGGGAAGCGAATGGTGTAAAGAATTAAGAGGAAATTTGAAGTTTGGAGGAAAATTGGATCAAGCTCTAAAATGAAAAAAAGTGTGACCCCATGTGCATCAAAACTCAGTCAATTCCTGCATTTTGATCCTTAATTTAACTTTTGGAACTTTTTAAACATGTTTAAATCAAAAATGTGTGTAATTTTGTGTTTAGAAGCCACATTATGAATTTCAAATTTTGACTTGGAAGGAAACTTCAGTTTCAAAGTACCATCTTTGAATTCATGATGTCCATAGCTCAAGGGGTCTTAGGACATAATTCTTGAAGCATTTGAAAGTTAAGGTCGGAATTTTTACAATGTGCAAAGAGAGAGAGACCATTTGGATGCTTGAGCTAGAAGTTGTGATGAGTCAAAGTTGAGAAAAAGATATTGACTTTTTGTACTTAGAAAAATTCTAAGTTTTTCTTTAAAAGTGACCTATAATGTTTTGAGTTCAAACAAGGCCTTCCTCTAAAATTGAGCTTTGATCATTGATGCTAGCTTGAATTAGACTTCTTAAAAATCATACTGAAATTTGAATCACTCAAAAATACCAAATATTGAAAAAGTCGTGGCCTTGTAAAATTGGTGAAAATTCATGAGGCAACCTATAATCCTTTAAGTTCTTAGGGAATCTTCCACTCATTTTCAAGCTTTGCACATAAAATAAGAGTTGAAGTTCACATCCTTAAGATAATTTTGGAAAATGAATGGGCTCAAGGAGATAAAAATTGACCAAGTTATGATCTTTTGAAGTCACATAAGGGAATTTGATGGTCTATCTATAGGACATGTAATCTTTCTCAATCATTAGTAATATTCCACACAAAGTTTTCTTGAAACTTTTAAATTAATTTGTTAATAACCCTTTAAAGAGAAGAATATATTTGGAATTACTCAAAAATCTCAAAATATAAACAAGATATAGCCCTTAGAAGTTCAAAACCCTAGCTCCTCAAGTACCAGAATGGCTTGGAAATCCCTTCAAATTTTAACAAACTTTCTTGCACAATTACTTTTTCCATGTGAATAGAAGTTGTTGTGGATGATAATAAGAAACCATAGCAACAATAAAAACTTCCAAATGTTAAGAATTGAGAGAGTTATGCAGTTGTGATCAAGGAATCAAGAACTTGTCCAATTAAGTCAAGCTTCTTCAATCAACCCTTGTATCTTTTGACTTTATTTGACAAATTGAGGAATGATGAATCATAGTAGACCTTGTCATGATATTACTTTAAAGCATCTTCAATGATGAAGCTTGAATCTCAATGAAGTTTATTGAAGAAGGCATGAAAATAAGCTCATGAACCTATGAATCAACCTGATGAAATGTGTTGTGCCCTCACCTATAGTATCATCAATTAGAGCAAACAATAATTATATTTTTTAGTTAAAATTTAGTCAATACAAAACAAATATAATCACAATATACAAATCAAGGTGCTTGGTGATTCCTCATGAGCAAACCTAAAGATAGGGAAAAGAACTAAACCCTAGTGTGATCTTGTTGTGATTGATTTGATATGAGATGATAGAGGAATCTTAGGGGGGGAAATTGGGATACAACACTATCCTACCATTAGTTAGTAGGAAGCCCTATCGTTGGATGTGGAAGGACAGGTGCGGGTCATCGTACAATCATAAAGGCAACTCGTAGGGGCACTTTAGAAATTTATCGTAAGGGACTAAGATCGTTTACCGAAGGCAACATCATAAGCGTCATCGATGGACTACGATCTTTTTAACTCAGGGTCTTTGCTAGAGCATTCCCATGTTTGAGGGACATAAATATTTTTTGAGGCAACGAGTGAGGTTATCCTAGAGGTGCGTGTGTGAAGAGTGATTCATGTTCAGTTATTTTAATCTTACAATTAAGGTTTTCTATGATTGTTTTTTATGTCTTGTCATACAAACCCTAATTACTAGCGCAATAATATAGAAATACTGAAAAGCAATAAAGTGAGGGAAATAAAATTCTACGCTATTACAAGGCTTCGGGAGTGGGGGTACAAAATAGTAAAAACAGGGGGAAGAGTAAACCCTAATTAAACTATTACAAACGTAAGCAGTTACATAATTGGAAAAAGAACGTGAAAGTAATAAAGTACGCGAAGCGGTAAAAAAATAAAAGAAAAGAGAAAATTGTTTTATGATCGTTTTGATGAAAAAGTTTTATGATTAACCTAAAACCTAATTGATTTTAATTAATAAAAAAAGGTTAGTTAATTAAATTAAACAAAACCCTAAAATCTAAGTTGATTTTAATTTAATTAAGAAAACCTAAAAAATTAAATTTGGGTTGATTAAAAACCTAAAATTAAATTAGGGTTTGTTTAGAAAAAATCAAAGGTTTGTGAAAAATGTTAGGTTTTATGAAAAGAATAAAAGGTGTTAAAAAATAACCAAATGGTAGGGGTGGGTGTTGAACCCACGCCCTCGAGATTTTCCAGCAACATAATCACCATCGGGCCAAACACGCCTTGGTGTCAAGATTTAGCCTCGGCGCGTTATGCAATAAACCTGCAAAACATGAAATATTATGAAAATAAAGTGGCAAAATTCTGGATCAAACCCAGGCCCTTTGACACAAATGACTTAACGCGTGCGCTTCTACCGTTGGGGTGGCTTTACATCCATTAATTTATGTCAAACCATAAATATATAATATAAACAAAATGCTTGAACCAGAGAGGCATCAGAGCCATAGCTCCGGTCGTCTTCTTTGGTGACCTTCTTTTGCCCAACCTGCAAAATAACCAAGATTAGTAATCCAAAAACATCCTACCCCCCTAAATCGAGGGCTGCGAGTTTGATGGGATGACTATTTTGGTCTAAAAATCCATGGTTTTTGAGTTATGAAGAAAAATGCAAGAATCGGCGTAGCTATGGTGATTCACGATTCTAACCGCATGGGACCTCCACGATTGTTCTATCCTGCACTACCAGACCTCATGAACACATTAGTGATATTAATACATGTTAAAGCAAACAGAAAATTAAGATATGAAGGTTATGAAAATTATAAAATCGAATATGCCATGAAATGAGATTTCATGCATTTGGGACCATCAAAATTGATCCAACCTTACTCTGCGTGATTACTGGGAGTGAATAGAGTGGTTGTTTGTAGTGAAAGGGTTTGTAACAAGGGTTTCAAGCTTTTAGGGTTCTTGAAAATTTTTGATCTTTTTTGACAAGTTTGTGAGGCAAGTTTTTCGTGTCCTTGTATGAGAATGAATGGGAGAATATATAGGTTGAAATTAGGGTAAAGATATGGGCTTGGTCTTTGTGTAAGAAGGCATTGTCTTATTTAATTTAATTTTGACTTTGAAATGAATAAAAAATAAAAAATAAAAAAAATAAATCAAAGGGAGGTGTATAAATAAATCTTGAGGTGCACATGAGATATAGGACACGCTTGACCTCTAAAATAATAGCTCAATAGCCCAAAATATCAAGTTTGCTCGATTTGAACTTCATGCATTTGCTCAAATTTTCCCAACTTGCATTGGTCATAAATCTCTCAATTTTCATCTTTTGAAAGTGATATTGGACTTTTTGGAAAGCTAAATATGTCATATACAATCTCTATTTTTTTCATTTTTGCATTTGGATAATTTATCTTGATGTAAGTTTCCTTGACAAAAAGTGTCTTTTTGTTGGCTTTTGAAATGACTTGTAATGTTTTGGCCCATATCTCTCAAATGAAGCATTTTTTGGACTTGGGCTTAGAGACAAGGTTGTAGAGAATGGAACTTCTTTCTAGATGGGCTTTGGTTGGGGAAGAGTTGATAAAGTATGTGAAAGTTATGTTTGGTCAAAGTTCAGTTGACTTCTCCTAAGGAAACCTTAATTTGGCAACTTTTAAATTTTGATTATTTGAGGGATTTTCTTGAGGAATCATGATCAACCTTTGATCAAGTGATGAATTTTGCTTCACAATATTGATGTTGACCAAAAATCTTGAGGTTTGACTGTATGTTGACCATAGTTGACTTTTTACCCAATACAATAGCTTTTCAGTCATCTGAGCCATTGACTGAGCAAACTTATAGTGAAAGGTTTAAAACTTGGTATTAGCATCCTTAGAGACATACTAAGAACCATGAAAACCACTTGAGACCTTAGAAACCCAAATTTCCTTGTGAAATATGAAACCCTAGTTGAAACTCCATTGCCTAGGAGGAGAATTTGTCTGATCAATCCTTGAGCATTTGAGAACCCTAGGAGAATGTCTTGAAGAAAAATGGGAGGACACATTTTGGGGTACAACAGATTGACTATACTGAAAACTTTGCACCAGTGACCAGGTTATAATCTATTCGTCTTTTAATAACTTTTTTAGTAAAATATGATATTATTTTATATCAAATGGATGTTAAGAGTGCATTTCTGAATGGCTACACAACATAAGAAGTTTATGTTCATCAACCTTCTAGATTAGAAAGTCATAAAAATCCAGATTTCACTTACAAACTTAAGAAATCATTGTACGGTCTGAAACAAGCTCCCAGAGCTTGGTATGAAAGACTTAGAAACTCTCTTTTGAAAAATGGTTTTACAAGAGGAAAGGATGACACATGTTTTTTTTGTAAATCATACAAAAATGACATTTTAATAGTCCAGGTCTATGTGGATGATATTATATTTGGTTCTCCTAATGCATCTCATTGCTAAGAATTTTCTAAGTCTATGCATACTGAATTTGAGATGAGTATGATGGGAGAATTGAAATAATTTCTAGAAATTCAAATTAATCAAGGTCTAGAAGGAACATATATTCACCAGAGCAAGTATACAAAGGAGCTTCTGAAGAAGTTCGACATGGCTAATAACAAACCAACCAAGACTTCAATGTACCTAACTTGCACTCTGGGAAAATATGAGGAAAGTAAATAGGTAAAAGAAAAGGTATACAAAGGTATGATTAGTTCTATCATATACTTAACTGCTTATAGACCTGACATCTTATTCAGTGTATGCATGTGAGCTAGATTTCAATTAGATTCTAGAGAACTCCACTTAATAACTGTTAAGAAGATATTTAGATATCTGAAAGGTACTACTAACCTTGGTTTAATGTGTTAGAAATCATAAGACTACAAGTTAGTAGGTTAATGTGATGATGATTATGATGGATATAAACTTGAAATAGAAAGCACCAGTGGAAGTTGTCAATATCTGGGTGACAATCTAATCTTATGCTCTAACAAAATACAATCAACCATTGAACTACCAACAATGAATATTATTACATCGCAACATATAGATGTATCCCTCGAATCCTCTAAATGAAGAATCAACTAGAATATTATCAACTGAAAGAGAATAACATTCCTATATTTTGTGATAATACTTCTACTCTTTATTTGTCTAGGAATCCCATTTAACATTCTATGGCTAAACACATTGAGATTAAAAATCACTTTATCATAGGCTACATTCAGAAGGGTATTTTAGATTTAAAATTTATTGATACAGACCATCAATGAGATGATATATTTACAAAACCCCTTGTTGAAGATATATTAATTTTTATTCTGAGAAATTTGAAAATGGAAATTTGTCTTGATTAATTGATAAATCTTGGATTGTCACTATTACAAATAACATGTTTCACCTTGGACACAAAATGTATTTAACCTCGGATACAAAGGCGAGGTAACGAAAGGCGTCATAATAAGCTGCCACTTTACTCCTCAGTTAATAAAAAATCGAGGTTTAAGTTACATGCATATGGGTTTGATCCCCAGCATCTGCATATTTATTATTTTCAAAACTAGAGCATCATACCTCTCGATTTATCAATAAAACTGAGGGGTAGGATTATTTTTTAACTCATTACATTGTTTACACAGAAAATTAATAATTTAATTTGTTTACAAACTACATTATTTACCCTAAATATTACATTTTTGTTTACCAACGTTTTTGGTAATCAATCACGAGTTTAGAAATCAAGTGAAATTAACTCGAAATATCTCCAAAGCAATTTGTGAAAATGACTTGTATGACACACATGCATGTAAATTGAATGCATTGTCATTTGGAAGATAACAATGTAGAAATAAAATTTAAATGAAGTTAAGTTGTGATAAATGACAAGATAAAATGCAGCAAATGACATTAAACAAGAGTGAAAGCGGAACAAGAAAAAGCAAATGTTGCATTTAAGCAAACAAGAAAATAATGAAAATACCGGACACATACACATACATGTTTTTCACACACCATTTCAAACTTTGACTCAGGTACTCTAGTGGTATGGAGAGTATGTATAAAATTTTGCGACCCTTGTTACAATGTATGAGTCTGTCATTTACAACCCATGTTGAGTTATAACTGATTCAAACTTCCCCACGAAGTTCTGATAATAAATGCTCAACATGTTGTCGATATTGCTTACAAAGGACTTTAAACTTGTAAAAATACTAAGTATTTAACCTTTTGTGGTTCAGTCGACTGGTATATTTGTTACAATGAGGGTCCTGTCGACTTCCCTTTTTGAGATTCTAGACATGTTTCCAAATGATCCTCATCTTGTGGATCTGTTAATGAAATTCTTCCAAACCATATCTTCCTTCATCGACACCTTGATTGATGTCTTGTCGATGCTTCGTCATTAATGCCTTTAAAACACTTTCATTAATGTTTTCTAATAGTAAATGTATTACATTCTATGTTGACTTTCTAATAGCTAAAAATTCAAGTGTAACATATGCCCCCCAAAAAATGTCACTTTCGACCAACATCTGAGGAGAGAAAGGTGGTATTTTTTGTAACCACTTTGTCACTATTTCTCATGCTATGTACACGCCATCTCAGTCATGCCTTTTGTCAGTCATCATGACTAAATTTTTACCAAAACTTCACATCTCAAAATATGCAACCGGAAATCCATCATAACCCCTTTTTTCAAGGTCATTAAATATCCACTAACAACGAAATTATAATTTTATTTTTAATTTCATTAATCGCATTTTCCACAACTCGAGGCTATTCATTGGCTTCGAACATGCCACTTGTCCATTTTTCTGGAGGGAAAACGTTCCATCACATTTTCTATTTCTATTAAAACTCTTATTTTCTCCAACATCTACTTTCTTCTTTCATCTTCCATAGTGAACATTGAAGATTTTTCAGTCTTGCAATCCATCCCAAAGAATAACGTGTATGAGTTTGGGGCGGCTACATGTAAGTTAAGATTAGGGTAAAATCTATTTAACGAGTGTTTTCATAGTAAAATATAATTATTTTATCTCTCAGTTATTGCAAATACCAAAGTGATAGATCATTTAGCTTACACTTATAAAGAAATAAAAATATAAACTGGAATAGATGAGATTCAAAGCATGTCCTTAATTTTTTTCCCTTCGGTTGTATTAAAAACCGAGGGAACATGTGATTTTTTTTAAATAAAATTAAACATGTCGTGCCTTGGCGTAATACCTCAGTTATTTTTTGACTGAGGTGAAAGCTTTGTCATGTATTGTGAATCTTGTTGTGAATTACGACAAGATTCAATATCAATTTGTGAGGCAAAGAACAGTAACAATCAAAATAAATGGTCTATAACAATAATAATCCTTACACAGATAATATAATAGAAAAATGCGAGAAAAACACGAAGTTTTGTTTACCCAGTTCGATCAAACGATCTACTCTGGGGGAGAGAGCATCTCTCCAATTAACTATACTCAAAAAGTTGTTACAAGAGATTACATATGAGTTATAAGAAAATGTTCTCTGCCTTCAGGTTTCCAATAACAACTCTGAAGAAACCCAAAATTAACCCTATTTTCTACCCAAGTGTTTCCCAACCTCTTCAACCTTCAAAATATGAATAACACAAACCCAAGATGTAAACAAGTGGTTCCCGATTCCCAATTCCTAATTCTCTTACATAACTCCAAAGGTTTTCCAAAAACCTTGCCTTTCTAAGGTTTCCATGAGAATAACCGAAACCCTAACTTTAAACCCCATCTCTCTCTTGTTGTTGTAAGCTCTAAGAATGTCACACTTTAAACACAACTAAGATATACATATTTATAATAGCAAAAACCCAAGCCCAAAAAACACAACCTACTAATTATTAGAATAAAATATTATTAATATATTTTATAGTAATTTAGACTATTTCTAAATTAATATATGTACAATATTCTAACATTAAACAACGAATTCGCAAATCGAATCGGTCAAACCCGAAATTCACGAACTGCCCAAACGGAAAATTATTGTTGTTTTTCGGCTTCTTGATTTTTTGGAAATCTCGAAACATGTTTTATTTCTCTTTATCAACAAAGGTTTTTAAGGTACATTACAACAATCTCCACCTTGACTTTAAACCGTGTTGATACCAATTTAACCACCAATAACATTGCTGCTCTCTACCAGGTTGAAACTCTAATCAATAATCTTGATCAAGTTCAAACAACCCTTGAATCTTGATCTCGTCACTTGCATCCACTTGTTTCCAATTATCTTTTTCTGCCTAGGTGATTTAACATGCCTACAAGTATGACTTTTCAACCACCCTTGACTCCACTTGTTTTCAAATGCATCCATGAAGGTTTTTATTCTTTAATTTTGAAGTCCTTCAGCCACATTAAAAACATAATATCCAAGGCGAGCATAACCATTCCTTTGAGATGCTACAATAACCCTTCTTACTTTATCATGATTAAAATGATAATCAGAGATCTTTGTAATTGTTCCCTCATTACTACTAGCATCTATAGTAGGAAACTCCACTTCAAACTGAGTTTTATCTGTTATAGTTTTTACCAGACTTCTCCCTTGGTTTTCACTATTCTCCCTCTGAAGAAATTATCTACTAACCAAGTAAGTTGTTTTAACATCATCTCTTCTTCAAAAACTCAATAGCAACACAGCGGTAACATACATATTTATCCCTTGTTTTCTGCAAAATTCATTATACTCCTCTGAAACTTTCTCAAGACATTCATAATGCCTTAAACTCAAATCCCGGAGTTCTTCCATGTCATGAAAGTCTCCACTAGTTAAAGATGAATGAATAACAATATTTTAACCTTATAAAAAATATATAGACGACATATTTTAGACCATTTATCAATAATCAATTCATCACGCAAAATCTTCAGCACTCCATGTTCAACTCTAGTACAATAGCCTAGATCATCAACATACTTATAGATAACAAATTTCTCTTGAGTTCTAGAACATACCTCACACTGTGAATAAGAAGTTCACGATCATCAAACATTTTAAGTTTTTCGTACCAATACCATGAACCTTGCAAGTCGTATTATCACCTAGGGAAACAACTCCACCTTAAACCATCTTCAAAGTTTCAAAGTATTCTATTCTTGGACACATATGATAAGAGCAACCTGAGTCAATGACCCAACTATCTTCAGTTTCCAAACTCGATACTACTAGTGCATCGGAACCCTCATAACTTTCCTCACCAAAGGAAATTGCAAATTGAACAAAATCTTTATTGACCTTTCTCTCAAGATGTCATACCCCAATTTTTTGAGCTAAAGATCCCATTTTTCATCTGCATCGTTCATAGCAAGTGTTTACGAGTGGTTTGATCTATTTTTACCAATTCTCAAGTCAGACTTAAAAAATTCATAACTTCTTTAGATTTTGATATTTTAAGTGGTTCTTTGTACCTATGATTCTCCTTGATGTCATATACAATTTTTATTTATAAGTCAATAGCTGATTATGCTTTGAAAAGCCATAAAAAAATAGATACGTTAGAAGTCGTTTATGAATTTAGTTGAATTTGATTTTTAGTGTTTTATTCATGATTTCTTTTCCATTTAAAAAAATCACAAAAAAATGTACTTAGCATCATGTTATTTTTTTATTTATTACTTTTACTTCTTTACTAAAAAATTATAAAAAATATGTTCTTTTATTAATTTAAATTTATATATTGGCATCATTTATTTCAAAAAAAAATCTAGAAAATTTTATATAAGTCCTTTTACTTTCTTATATGTATTTCATTTTTTATCTTTTAATTTGTACTTTTATTTTCATTTATTTTAATTCAAGAAAAAAATCATAAATAGTTAATTTAACATCTCTTTTATTTTCTATTTTGTATTTATAATTATTACTAACACTTTTAGTTTCTTTTATAATAATTATTATTATTACTTTGTCCTTTTGTTTTTTTTGTCAATAAAGAAAAGTTGGGACCATTATAATGTAGTATAAACACTTCACATAGATTGTCAACTTGTACTTATCAATAGTCAAGAATCATTCTCACACTTCAAATGGATTGCCAACTTGGACTTATTAATGGCTAAGAACCATTCTCATAAAGTCACATGGATTATCACATCAACATTCCTACCTCATTCACCCTATAAATAAGACATCTCTTTCTTTCATTTGAGACTAACAATATCATAAATCATTCACTAAACTAAGCCAAAACTCTCTTCATTTTTTCTCTCTTCATTTTCTTTCAAGTCATTTCTTCCTTTTATTAAATAGGTAGGCTATTATACTTGTTCTTTATTTAATTCTATTGCATTTTTACTCTTTATTTATTTATTTAGTACCATAATTTTCACCATTTTGGAAGAAAACTTCATTGATTCAAAATCAAGAGTTGAAAAGTGTTCTTGAATCTCCAAAAGCAAAAGTGCTTTATTGTTGTTTAATTTTCATTTTTTTCTGTAATTTTTTGTTATTTATTTACTTATTTTAAACATGGATCATTGGTCGAGATATTGAGTAGATAAATTTTCATTATTCATTTGTTTAATTTCATAAAAAATTGAGAAAGTTATGATATTTATACTATTTTTATTATAGACTTTATCTTATTCTTCTTTATCTATTTTATTTTTATTTTTATTTTTAGTTGGATCAATTTGAAAAGCATTTGAGCTTTTTTAATTCATCTAAGTTTGTCGGATATTTGATGAACTTTCATCATTTTCAATCTACCTCTAAATGGTCCTTGATCACTCAAGGTACTTGGGATCGATAATAAGTTTGTCATAATGTATCTTCCTTGACTTTGTCTTGATCCCGCATATTTGTTAATTATACTATATGTATAAGAGAATGAACTTCAAAGTGTAATTTCTCTAACATGTATGGTGTTGCACCCCAAAATTTACCCTCTTGATTTAGGCTTATGTTTCATCATGAATATCATATTGCATTGCATTCATATATTGTGATAGGGTCAATACTTTGGTTATCAAGTCTTCCTCAATCTTTGAAGGTTTATTGCATTGACAAGTTTCTCAAGTAGAACCTTATCATCTAAACCTCTGGATCTTTCAAGCTCAAAAGTTATTGCATATCTCAAGATATTTTATCCATCTCTTTGGATCATCATAGGATTGAAGTTTGTGTTTGATTATAAGAGGAATCACTCTTTGGATTCACCAGTGGAATTAGGGTTTTGAAGCTTGATCAGTTATCTCATAGTACAGGGTACAAAACTAGGGTTTTGGATTTAATCATGATTTCTCTGACTTTCTCACCCAAACTTATTTCCATGATTCACTACATGTTATTAAGCATCTATGTTTGAAAAATTGAAGTTCAATTTGGATTGGAAATGGTTCAATTGATCAAAAGGGGCAAATTGGTCATTTTGACCAAAGTTAATAAAATCAGGAGTTGACCAAGTGGACTTTTGGTCAACCATCAATTTAAGCATCCTCTTTTCATATTCCATACCCAAATTCATCTTTGAATCATGAGAAATTGTGAATATGAGTGTAACTTGTTCAAGAAGTAACTTAAAAATTGGAGAAAAAAAATTAAGTGGCAAGATGACTTCTCTTGGGCAAGCCACGCGCATAATTTCATCAAACACTTGGCATGCCATTTTGTGGAATCAATTTCTTGTGACTCAAGCCTCAATTTGAAAAATTAAAAAGAGGATTTTTTTGCCTTCCATGAGAGCTTCCCATTGAGCCTTGAATCATTCAATTTGGCCAAAGTTTAAGTGAGTTGCAACACCTCAAAGTTGGTACCTCAAGGCTGACTTCATGCACACCATGCAAGCCAGACGAGTGCGCGGACCAGGCAAGCCAAATCACACTTTTGCCTCAAGTTTTCAACATCATTTTCCATCAATTCAGCCTCAATTTGAAAAATTCAAGGCCCTATGATGTTCTATATTATGTGAACTTTTGAAAGGCCCCTCAGGCATTAATTTCGCACGAGCCAATTTTGAGAAACTTGATTCACAAGGAAGTTGGTCAGTAGGTTTGCCAAATCCAGTTTTTGGTGCATATTTTGTTTTGATCCATTACATGTCACCTTGCATATACCATGCACGAATTACCTCACTCCTTTTTTTTTACCAAAATAAGCCAAACAAATACCATTCCATGTGCACATTCATTTGGCTCTCATTTGCAACTTTTAGCAACTTTGCTCATTTTCAAATTTACACACACCATTTACACCTCTATCCATCTCATCATTTGGATTTTGGATGATATTATCCCACCCTTTATTTTCTCACTAAAAGACAATGCAAAGGCAAAATAAAAGAAGAAAACGCATGCTGCATATTTTCTAATTTTTTTTGTTTTTTTTTAATATTCATGCTAACGGATTTGTGAAGGCCCAAAAGACCTGGGTACCCTCACTCCAGGTGTTCTATATAAACCCAGAGCCTCACTCTTTCTCTCTCCACGCATTCATTCTCTCAAAAGATCAGAAGTTGCTATCTCTCTCTCTCTCTCAAAAAAGTTTTCTGCTTCGAAGCTTCTTTATTCTCCATTCCATAGCTCGATTCATGACCATTTTCACATTATTGGAGCAATAGAAGCAAGGGACAAGGGTTTTCACTTTGTTTTCGAGGACATACTTGAGTTTACTTCTCAACTCGAAAGGTATTTTCAGATCTTGATTCTTCATAATTTTGCTTGTTTCATGTGATTTAAAGCATGTGATCATGTTCATAGCTGGCCAGATCTTACATCTGATATATAAACTTGTTTGATTTTGAAGCATATATGATTTTGTGAACTTCTTGTTTTTCACGGTTTAATGATTTTCTCAATTTTCTTTCTCTGATTTCTACTTCTATGATCGATCATTTTGAATTTTGTGAAAAGCATGATGTAGTTGATAGTTTGAACTTTGATTTGTGATTTGAATCATTAATTTTGGTGGAGGAACGGGGCAGAAATTGCGAGTAGAACATAGGTGTCTGAAACTGAGAAAACGCGCGTTAGGGATTGTCTTGAGGAAGAAGATGATGGCGTGGCTGGATCTGATTGGTCCATTGGATTTTTAATGTAATTTTTCATATTTTTATTTTTAATTGTTTTCTCTAATTTTATTCATTGGTCAAAAAAATTTAAAATATTCTAAAAAAAAATATTACCATAGGTTGATTTTTATTTCTAGTATTTGTCATATTTTTTTTGGAATTTTTAAAAATGTTTTGATTGGTTTAAAAATTCATAAGTTTAATTAATTGTTTGTACAATGATTATTTTTATTTTAATAGTTATTTTGACCTAAAAATTCAACAAAAATTATCTTTGACTCATAAAATAATTTAGAAATTGATTCTAATTTTGGTTTAGCATTTTTTTTCTTTTTTTTTTATTAGGAATTTAATTTGAGAATTTAATTTGAAATGTTTGCTTCATAATTTTTGTTTTAATATTTCCTTTAATTCAAAAATCCTCAAAAAAATCATATAAGTTAGTTTTTAATCATAGTATCTGAATATAATTTTGTTTTGACCTTTTTATGACTTTTGGATAGGGTTTGCATTTTTGTCACTAAATAATAGTTTAAATTGTTTAATTGTTTGTTTGATTTTATTTTAATATTTCCTTTAATTCAAAAATTCCACAAGAAATCATGGATGCTGGTTTTTAATTCTAATATTTGAATATAATTTTGGTTGGATATTTTTCTGATTTTATATTGGAGTTTTATTTTTAGATGTGATTATTTGTTTAATTGATTAATGGTTTGAATTTTGATTTTACTTTTGACCTTTCTTTAATCCTAAAAATGTGAAAAAATATATATTCTTATATTTAGGGTTTCCTTGTGATTTGCATGATCTTGGTTTGAATTGTTTGAATTTTGATCTTACCTAATTAATATTTAAGATTAAAATTCAAACAATTAGGGTTTGTAGCTTATATTGCAAGTTTCAATTTCAAAACCAATTTGCCTTGGGTTTCCATTGGAATTTGGATCTTGTTTAAGGTTCATGGATGTCTTGAGGATCTGAAAATCATTTTTCTTGAATTATTTGACTTGATTGGATATTTTTCCACAAATTATTTTGAAAGCTTGTCTAGTTTGGTAGTTTTGCCAACTAGTTTTGATCTTTGGGCCTCATTAGATCCTCTCCTCTACTATCCATGAACTTCAAACTTGTTTTCTTACCTATACACATCTCAAGTATGTTATGTAAGTTTTGGTTTGAATTATTGAAATCCTTTTCTATTTTTGATGTATTTTTGAAGTGAAGGTACCCAATTAATTTGCATATCTTGTTGCAATTTGCTTGATGGCTAATGAACTTGAGTGAGGCCTATAATTGGGAACCTAATGATTATGTTGGTTCTGTTTATCCACATAAACTCAAGTCATTTCACTTAATTCCCCATGTTTGAATGATTGAACTTTTGGATGCATGTTTTATGACTTTTTGCTTTCTTGTTGATTTTACTTTGAAACTTGAGCTTTCAATTTGAGTTTGAGGTCATTAAATGGCCAATGATAACATGAAGGGAAATTATACTTCAATGATAGTCTCATGAAGACTTGAGAGTAATTGATCCTTATTACTTAAGTTAGTTCTAATCATGAATAGAGTTTGGCTTTTTTTCTTTTATCCGTGTTGAATTTTTGAGGCATTTTGAATGCACTTGTGCAGCAATGATTTAGAATCAATACTTTAAACTTTTGATCATGTCCTAGTCATGTTTTGGAAGCTTTACTTCAAATCTTTTATTGTTACAAACTCTCATTTTGTCTTTGTTTGACTTTCCTCCATGATTAGCTTGAAATATATGTCTTTGATGCATTGTGTGGGATTCCTCTTTCATTATGCTTGTGAACTATGATGAAGTATTTGAGTATGATTGAATTGTGGTTGCTACTGACCTTCATGTTCTTTGATTGTATTCTTCTCAAGCTCCCATGATCCTTGATTGATATTCAATTGTCAATTCAATATGGTGATAGAAAGGAGCAACATTCCCCTAACTTCTGACTAATTTGTGCATATGCCTGTTTCTTTTTGTTTATCATATCTAATGTTTTGATAGTTGCTATCATGTTTCCTCACTTCATTATGGTGTCATCCTCCATCCCTTATGTGAGTCCTAATTCTATTTATGGGAATACTAACTTGGTTGTTGAATGTGCAAGGTATTCTGAGAAAAGCTTTCCATTTTTGACTTGAGGCTACTGTGTTTCACTTTATTTGTGGAACACAATTTACTATATTGGTACTACTATTGTTCTTGGCATATTTGATAATCTATGCAGGATATATGTATGTGATTATGAATGTTATACATTGCCCATGGGATTTGTACATATCTGAAAATCTCAATACTTACATCCTGATGGCATAATTTCTGACTTGATTTGTCTGCTGATGTCAACTTGCTTGAAGTTCTCTGGGTTTCTTTTATTCTTGCTCAGTTGCTACGGATAGTTATCCATTTGGTATTGCACTATTTCCTTTCTTCTATTTTCATAGTTCTATGTTGCATGATGGGACCTCTGTTGCTGATATATGTCAGGAGGCCCTATGTTTCGTTTGATACATGTGTTGTGTTTGTGTTTGTTTCTTTAATTGTTGATCGATGAGTCACTCAATTTAGAAATTGAGATCACGACTTCGCTCTCAGTGCATGTTCCCTATAGGATGTTTATTATGTTTGTTTCTTTTATTATTGATTGATGAGTCACTCAATTTAGAAATTGAGATCACGACTTCGCTCTTAGTGCATGTTCCCTATAGGATGTTTATTATTTTATTTCTTTAATTGTTGATCGATGAGTCACTCAATTTAGAAATTGAGATCACGACTTCGCTCTCATTGCTTGTTCCCTATAGGATAGTTTTGTTAAGCTTCCTTTGACATGTTGATTAAGGTAGGAATCCATGTATGCTAGCATAGGTTAGGAATTTCCTTTATCCTTAACCTTAGGGTCGATCATTGTATGATAACACTAGGGATAGTGCTAGGAAAGTTTCCCTTAGTTGTTTTTCCTTTCCTTTGCATTTTGCATCTTAAAACAAAAAAAAAAATCTTGGAAAATCATAAAACACTTCTAATAAACTCAAACCCTTCTTCAAGGTAAAAGATACAAATCAATCTTATTTGTTTGTGCGCCTCTTGGCTTTGTTTTTAAACCTAGTTTATTGATGTTTCTCCATCTTTGTCGTGAAACCTTGTTACCTTATAGCCGATGTTTCGCCATCGCGCATTTGTTTGAAGCCGATGTTTCTCCATCGCACATGTTTGTTATCCTACTTTGATTCTCAATATCATTGTCAGGTGTGATGTTTTGTCATCCGGTTTATTGATGTTTCACCATCTTTTCCATGAAACCTTGTTATCTTATAGCCGATGTTTCACCATCGCACATGTTTGTTATCCTACTTTGATTCTCAATATCATTGTTAGGTGTGATGTTTTGTCATCCGGTTTATTGACGTTTTGCCATCCTTACCATTCTATGCTATCTTGTTATCTTATAGCCGATGTTTTTCCATCACACATTTATTTGAAGCCGATGTTTCTCCATCGCACATGTTTGTTATCCTACTTTGATTCTCAATATCATTGTCAGGTGTGATGTTTTATCATCCGATTTATTGATGTTTCGCCATCTTTGCAAAGAAACCTTGTTATCTTATAGCCGATGTTTTGCCATCGCACATTTGTTTAAAGCCGGTGTTTCGCCATCGCACATGTTGGTTATCCTACTTTGACTCTCAATGTCATGGTTAGGTGTGTTGTTTTATCATTTTGTGTTTCGCCATCTTTGACATGTTACTTTGTTATTATTTAGCCTATGTTTTACCATCTCATTTGTTTGTTGTTTTATTTGATGTTTTGCCATATTGACTGTTTTGTTGTCTTAACTAAAAAACCCAAACCAACCAGAATATATGAGCTGAACTACGGTTGCTCTGATTCCTTAAAAGGGATACGTAGGCAAAGGGGTAGGGCCCAACCGAGCATAACTTTCATTTTCCCTACATTGTTTTTCTTTCTTTCTCTTTCACATGCATTCCCTTTTTTAGCTTTAAGCCATAGACATAGGTTTTGACCACACCCATTAGATTAGACAACAAGAGTGGATATCGTAGATTACTACGGGCGTGTGGGGTGCTAATACCTTCCCCTCGCGTAACAGACTCCCTTACCCGATCTCTCGATCGAAAGACCGTGATTTCTCCCTTTCTTGGTTTTCTCGATGTTTACCTTTCCCTTTCGGCGGGATAAAATACGTTCGGTGGCGACTTCATTGATGTCTCGTTACGGAGACGACAGTTCCGCCAGGTCGTTTCATATGGGTACAAACATTGTATGCTCCATATAAAGTTACATTTATCCCAAATCAGATTATTAACTTTGTATTATACTAACTTTACTTTAATATCATTTATATTTCCGCATTTTATATTTTTCCTCTCTTTACTTTTATGTCATTTATCATCCATAACGTTTTATTTTCTTTACTTTGTGCATTTTTTATTTGCTCACTTGAGCACTTATCTTCTATTTGCTCACTTGAGCTTCCTTTTTTTTTTGTGCTTGTTATAAGCCACTTAATAAAGAAAAAAACCTAAAATTGGTTCTTTAATTCTTGGACTATGGTTACTATCCATTTTTATCTGATGAATGGTTATTATTCGGTCTTCATCTGATTATTATCTTTATGTTTGAATCCAAGGAAAATGATTAATTCATTTACTTCATGTCATCGAGTGTATCTTATATGATTATGCAAATTCTTTCATCCATCTTTAAGTTTTGCTAATCTTAAGTTAGATCTCCAAAAATCTCATTTTTTAAACTTACACTCTTTTAAGCCAAAACCTCGACATTAGGTCATTGCATTTTCAAAATTCCTTTAAACTAATATTTTAGCAAACAAATAATATTAATACACACATATAATAAGAGGTTCCTGTAGAGTACTACATATGCATTGGGTGCTAATACCTTCCCTTTGTATAATCAATCCCCGAACTTTAGATCTCTCTATTGCACTTGCTTTTACTTCTTGCATTGCATATTTACTTATGGGTTTTATTTTGCTCTTTTCCCCTTCCCTTGGAAATGATAAAGCGCATTGGCGACTCTTTCTTATTTACGAGTCAAGTTAATTAATAGCTCGATCTCCAATTTTCACCGCTACAGAATTGGCGACTCTACTGGGGATATATTCTAAGAGGGTTAAGTCTAACTTGTTATATCTGTGTTTATGTTATTATCACTTATTTATTGTTTTATGTGAATTTGCTTGATTCTTTAGGTATTTGGTAATCTCTTATAAGTCCTATACTCGAACTTGGGAAAACTTAAGATTAGGATGGGCGGTATAGTCATGTTAAATTTGAGGGAGTAATCCCGAAAAAGGAGGCATGAGATCTCCCACTCAGTGGAGGTCCCTTTGGTTGTAGTATTCGTTTACCGAGTAGTTGGGAAGATATTGCTGCTTTTGACCTGGGAGCCAGAGAAGTTGAGAATTCGTCGAACCCTTAGCCCATCTTGGCCTTTTAGATATAGTGCGGAGACTATAATAGAGTAATCCAGAAGTAGTTATCACACGATGCTGCATTCAGACGAGTTTTTCTTGAGAATATTGCTAACTACCGAGTAATCAGGAAGTTAGTAATATTCGAAAGAAGAATTTAGACTCTGGGATTTCTTAGAACCTTGATCTACAGGTTATTTGAAAAACCTTAGTACATACCTCGTGGGTGGTTCTTACCTTTGACTCCATGCTCGTGACGTCGAACCTTTGAACCTTGCTTGTGATCTTGTTTGTGATCGTTGCATAACCATACATTCATGCATCCATGAAACTCTTTTCCACTTGGTTTTCAAGAAGTTTATAGGTCTTTCTTTTTAAACATCATAAGTTTCATCAAATTAAATGGATCTTGGGTGTTGATGGAGTGAAAATCCTAATCCACCAAAATGGATGATTGACTTTGATGATGACTTGATCAATGTTTTGATCAAATTTATAATTCACTTTATTTATGCTTTGATGTTTACAATTTAATATCTTAAGCTCCTTGAAAGTTAAATAAAAACCAACATTTTTATCTTTTGAATAATTCATGCATACATCTAGGTTGTCCAAGAAATTCATTTCAGTTGTCTCCTTATTCAGTTGTTCGTTTACCGTCAAAATTGTTCTCAACACTTTAGACTAGAAGCATGTTTCAGAAAACTATGGAACAAATTCAACAAGATCAAGATATGTTAAGGGAAGAGGTCAGCTGGTTGAAGTGTCAGATGGACCAAATTATGGGAATCCTACAAGTCTTGTTGAAAAAAGAAGGCAACCCTCCACCGACCGCAATAATGCAAGTGGATATTTTTCCAACCTCATCCATTGTTCCTTCAACTCGGGTGCAACATTCATTAATTAATCATGTATCGATACAAGGTCTATACCCAAAGGATCTTCCTCAACCTCTGTTTGCAAATTTTACTAGACCATGTACCTCATCTATCCTTCAGCAACATGTCTGGATCCCTGAGCTAGTTAATGACAAAAACAAGGTGGTCAGTGATACTATTGGATCAGTTCAGAAGAGTCCAGTGTTCATCTCAAAGTTAGGCAAAAGAAGAGATGATAAATAAGTAGTGAGATCCTTGAGAGGAAATAAGATTCCAAGTACTTACATGGGGTAGCCACTTGATATGCTTCCAAAGGCTTTACATCAAAAACCATTATTTGTTCCTCCTCGAAACAACTTGAATCATATTCGCAACAGGGGTCACTTTGATCCTATTCCAATGTCATATATTGAATTGTATCCTACGTTGGTCTAGAAAGGCTTGATCATAACTAAGGCTCTGCCTCCTCCTCTAGATCCTCTTCCAACAGGATTCCGGTCCGATCTTCATTGTGAGTTTCACCAAGGTGGTGCAGGCCATGATTTAGAAAATTGATATGCACTGAAGGCCAGAGTACAAGAATTGGTGAAGGAAAAGATTCTAAATTTCAAAGACACAAATCCTAATGTTGTCAACAACCCTTTTCCAGGACATGTTAAGTGAAGCTTCAGTTGGTTTAAGTCAGTTTCCCCTCAGCGAGTGTTTCAACAAGGACATCTCATCCAGCTTCTGATTATTGCATTAGACTTTGTTTCATTTTTGTTTGTACTTTCCATTTAATTATGTTGAACTATTTGTCTTTTAAATTGTATGTTCGTTGTTTTATCAATGAAATGATCATTTTACACCTTTGAATCAATTTATGGTTTCAATTACTGCATTTGTATATCTCTTGTTTTACTTTATTTACTAAACTTTTATTTATGCAAATATTGGAGGGAGGATGATGAAAACGAAATATCCAAATTGTTTAATGGTATCTTTGCAATTAAAAAACTTAGCTAATTATGTAACGCATTGTTTCAACTCCCAAACACTAGAGAAATAAGGAAGTTAATCCCTCGTTCACCCAATTGAGCCTAGAAGTTGGAGTTTCTTTCTGTACTAAAAACCTGCAGTCTTAACCTGGGGATGGGTAGTTCTCAATTAACTGATTGTGCATTCAAATACAATAGAATTTTACAAATACACCTTTCAATAAAGGTTGAAATCAAGCTTTCCTTCGCACGCATTAAAGAAGTGTCGAAGATATCTCTCAAATCAAAAAGCCAATGGTGGTTCACTGTAATCATTAAGCTAGGCAGTCACTATCTTTACAAAATAGAATGAAATGAAAAATCAAAGAAAAACCCGCTAAGTCAAAACATGTTAAGGAGACTTAGGAAAAATTGGGGTATCCCGCTGATTATGATTTCAAAATAAACAATTCAGGAAAAAGTTAGGGATGATAAAAGAGGTCACCACAATCCTCAAAATTAGTTGACCAAAGTCCTCAACAAAAATAACAAAAACATTTAAGATAGAATTGATTGTCATCTCAAAGAATCACTGAGCTTTTGAGCCATCATATCATACCAGAGCTGCAATTCCAAAAACTCTTGAAACCAGAATGCATAGGTTGATTTAACTGAATGTAGGACTGAAGAATATCACGAAGAATGGGGAGGGGTACAAATAAAATTTGAGCTTTTATCCTTTGCTTCATAAACCTTGAACCAGACCACAGTATAACCCTCGAAAGACCTAATTGATGCTAGGTTACTTTCGAAAGCATACTACAACAAGGTTGTGTCAACTGACTCCCAAGTTTCCACTAATATTTTGCTCTTGGCATTACGCTATTGCTTTATATTTTACTTTAAACCATTGTTCTTTAACCATTGATCCATTAGTTCATCTTTTAATTAAAATATTTAAACCACTGTTTTTTAGCCAGTGAACTCTTTGCTCTTTCAGTAATGATGTCTTTCCAATAATGATTTTGATTTTAATCTTTTTGCATGAGCTTTGCATTTAAATTACCATTTTTGGGTGAACAATTTGATTTTCAAACATGTTTTCAATATCAAGGAATTTTTAAACTGTCAAGAAACTTGGTCTATATTTTAATTAGGGGCAAGTATCTTCACGGTCATGTTGGAACTTATTCTCGGATTTGTTTATTAGTAACTGCTTCCCTTACAAGTTTGTCATAATTTCTTCTTCATGACTCATACATGGGAAAGCATTTCAAGCACACATTGAAGCAGTCATTTTAAGAATCAGTCAAACTGAAGCAATGATCAGTTAACCTGAAGCAGTTATCAGTCAATCAGGGGCAGTCCCAAAACATATTTCATTAGTCCTTCCTGAAAGGATCAACAGTTTTATACACTTGGCAAGTTGTGACAAAAGGTTGTTCGAGACACCTTCTGAGAAGTAGAGTTGGCAGTGTTCCATGTGTTAAGGAACAACGTTCCAATCTTCCCACATAAAAAAAGTATAGCTCAGTCGTCATAATTATTTGCATTACATGCATTGATCACTCATACATCATGCACAAGCAAAATTCAATATCATGTATAGCTCGAAGAGTGTTTCACACTTGTTTGTATTTCCCGGTGTCTTATTGTTATCAACATTTTTCCTCATGGTCAAATTCCAACTTACTTGGCACCCACCAAAGTAGATGTTTGTCCGTCTGTTTTATTTTTCGTCTGAAGCTAATCATTGGATGTTACATCTCTTTTACCTTCATTCAAAGCAAATCATTTAATGTCATGATCGTCTTTTAATCTAAAGCTAATCATTGGATGTCACATCTCTTTTCCCTTCATTCGAAGCAAATCATTGAATGTCATGGTCGCCTTTTAATCCAAAGCTAATCATTAGATGTCACATCTCTTTTCCCTTCATTCGAAGCAAATCATTGGATGTCATGGTCGTCTTTTAATCTAAAGCTAATCATTGGATGTCACATCTCTTTTCCCTTCATTCTAAGCAAATCATTGAATGTGGTGGTTGTCGTTTAATCTAAATTTAATCATTCGATGTCACATCCTTTCCCTTCATTCAAAGCAAATCATTGAATGTCATGGTCGTCTTTTAATCCAAAGCTAGTCATTGGATGTCACATCCGTTTTCCCTTCATTTGAAGCAAATCAGTGAATGTTGTGGTCGTCTTTTCATCCAAATCCAATGATTGGATGTCATAAATATTTTTACCTCCATCCAAAGCCAATACTCGGATGTCATGGTCCTCTTTCATAATTTTGTTGTCGTTTAAAGTCAGTGATTGGATGTCACTATCCCCAGTAGAGTGTTTTTCACCTCATTCAACGTCATGCTTGGATGCCCCCTATATTATTTCCAAGGATTTTCTCCTTTCAAGTGTTGATGGATGCTTCTTGTCGCCTTGACACAACTCCAAAATATCGTGTGTTTTCCCATCGTGTCTTGCCACGTTATCTCATTCAGTTTACCGTAAATTTTTTGTTTCAAGTCTTATTCCCATAAAGTCTGTTATATATCATATCATATCATATACAAAAAAAAAGTGTCAAAACAGAATTCATTATACTCATGCACATCATATCATACCAATTATGCAGCCTCTTAGGGTAAAAAAATTGGGTTTTACATTGTATTTAAGTATCTTCATATCTCTCGATAGAAGAAACTTAAATATGGGCAGCTGTCATACCCTAATTTTTGACCTAAAGATCTCATTTTTCATCTGTATCGTTCATAGCAAGTGTTCACGAGTGGTTTGGCCTATTTTTGCCAATTCCCAAATCAGATTTCAAATATTCATAACTTCTTCAAATTTTGATATTTTGAGCGGTTCTTTGTGCATATGATTCTCCTCGACGTCGTCTATAATTTCTTTTATAAGTCAAGAGCTGATTATACTTTGAAAAGCCATGAAAAAATATAAACGTTAGAAGTCGTTTATGAATTTAGTGGAATTTGATTTTTATTGTGTTTTATTCATGATTTCTTTTCCATTTAAAAAAATATACTTAGCATCATGTTATTTTTTTATTTATTATTTTTACTTCTTTACTAAAAATTATCAAAAGTATGTTCTTTTATTAATTTAAATTTATATATTTGTATCATTTATTTCAAAAAAAATCTAGAAAAATTTGTATAAGTCCTTTTACTTTCTTATATGTATTTTATTTTTTATCTTTTAATTTACACTATTATTTCCATTTATTTTAATTCAAGAAAAAAATCATAAATAGTTAATTTAACATCTTTTTTATTTTCTATTTTGCATTTATTATAATTACTAACACTTTTAGTTTCTTTTATTATTATTATTATTATTATTACTACTACTTTGTCCTTTTATTTTATTTTTTTGTCAATAAAGAAAAGTTGGGACCACTATAATGTAGTACAAACACTTCATATAGATTACCAACTTGTACTTATCAATGGTCAAGAGTCATTCTCACACTTCACATGGATTATCAACTTGGACTTATCAATGGCCAAGAATCATTCTCATAAAGTCACATGGATTGCCACGTCAACACTCGCACCTCATTCACCCTATAAATAAGACATCTCTTTCTTTCATTTGGGACTAACAATACCATAAATCATTCACTAAACTAAGTCAAAACTCTCTTCTTCTTTTTTCTCTTTATTTTCTTTCAAGTCATTTCTTCCTTTTATTGAATAGGTAGGCTACTACATTTGTTCTTTATTTAATTCTATTGCATTTTTACTTTTTATTTATTTAGTACCATAATTATCACCATTTTGGAAGAAAACTCTATTGATTCAAAATTAAGAGCTGAAAAGTGTTCTTGAATCTTCAAAAGCAAAAGTGATTTATTGTTATTTAATTTTCATTTTTTTCTGTAATTTTTTTTATTTACTTATTTTAAGTATGGACCATTGGTCGTGAGATTGAGTAGATAAATTTTCATTATTCATTTGTTTAATTTCATGAAAAATTGAGAAAGTTATGACATTTATACTATTTTTATTATAGATTTCATCTTATTCTTCTTTATCTATTTTATTTTTATTTTTATTGTTATTTGAATCAATTGAGAAAACATTTGAGCTTTTTCAATTCATCTAAGTTTGTTGGATATTTGATGAACTTTCATCATTTCTAATCTACCTCTAAATGGTCCTTTTATCATTCAAGGTACTTGGGATTGATGATAAGTTTGTCATAATGTATCTTCCTTGAATTTGTCTTGATCCCGCATGTTTGTTAATTCTACTACATCTATAAGAGAATGAATTTCAAACTGTCATTTCTCTAACATGTATGGGTACATACATTGTATGCTCCATATGAAGTTATACTTATCCCAAATTAGATTATTAACTTTATATTGTACTAACTTTACTTTAATGTCATTTATATTTCTGCACTTTAAATTTTTCTCTCTTTACTTTTATGTCATTTATCATCCATAGCATTTTATTTTCTTTATTTTATGCATTTTTTCTTTGCTCACTTGAGTATTTATCTTCTCTTTACTCACTTGAGCTTCCTTTTTTTGCTTGTTATAAGCCACTTAATATAGAAAAAAACCTAAAATTGGTTCTTTAATTCTTGGGCTATGATTACTATCCATTTTTATCTGATGCATGGTTTTTATTCGGTGTTCATCTGAGTGTTATCTTTGTGTTTGAATCCAAGGGAAAAGATTAATTTATTAACTTCATGTCATCGAGTGTATCTTATATGATTGTGCGAATTCCTTCATTCATCTTTGAGTTTTGCTAATCTTAAGTTAGATCTCCAAAAATTTCATTTTTAAACTTACACTCTTTTAAGCCAATACCTCGATATTAGGTTGTTGCATTTACAAAATCATTTTAAACTAATATTTTAGAAAACAACTAATTTTAATACACATATATAATAAGAGGTTTATGTAGAGTACTACAGATGCATTGGGTGCTAACACATTTTCTTTGTATAATCAACCCCGAACTTTAGATCTCTCTATTGTACTTGATTTTACTTCTTACATTGCATATTTACTTATGGGTTTTATTTCTCTCTTTTCCCCTTCCCTTGGAAATAATAAAGCTTGGTGGCGACACTTGCTTATTTGCGAGTCAAGTTAATTAATAGCTTGATCTACGATTTTCACCACTACACAGGACAATCCATTTTAAAGTTACTAATTTTCTGACAGTTAAAACATTTTACCTTTGAGTTGTTAGACCTCTTTAATTTTGACATCCCTTTATGCTCACCTCCTCCTCTTAACACATTTAAGCCTTCACCAATATCTTCAATCTTCAAATCTTTCGACTTTGAGAATTCTTTGGATTTCACCGCTGTCTGGACTTCATCCAAAGTAATAGTATCTTCCTTACCACAAATAAGGGCATCCTTAAAATGTTCAAAGGATCTAGGTAATGAATTTATCAATAGTACATCCTTGTCTCATCTTCCATCTTCACTTCAATATTCTCAAGATCATCAACAATCTTGTGAAATTTTATAAGTTGCTCAACTATGGATTTATGGTCTACCGTTTGGAATGAATAGAGTTATTATTTCAGAAATAACTTGTGAGATAAAGACTTTGTCATATACAATGATTCAAGTTTTACCCACATAGCAACCACAGTTTTCTCCATGGAGACTTCTCTTTGAACTTTATCCCCGAGGCACAAGATAATGGCACTCCTGGCCTTATCCAACATCTCGGTCTTCTGTAACTTTGTAATTTCTGCAGGCATCAATTCTTTGACCTTCAAAGAATAGATAAACTTCTCTTGAATTAAAATTTCTTGCATCTTAATTTTCCATAACCTGAAGTCGTTGTTACCAGAAAATTTCTCGATCTCCCATCTACCAACCATGATGCGCAATACCTCTTTGCTCAACGCTCAATGCACCACTTGTTGTGAATCTTGTTGTGAATTGCGATAAAACTCAATATCAATTTGTGAGGCAAAGAATAGTAGCAACCAAAATAAATGGGCTATAGCAATAATAATCTCTACACAGATAATATACCAGAATAAGGCGAGAAAAACACGAAGGTTTGTTTACCAAGTTCAATCAAATGATCTACTCTAGGAGAGAGAGCAAATCTCTAATTCACTATATTAATAAAGTTATTACAAGAGATTACCTATGAGTTACAAGAAAATAGTCTTCGCCTTCAGGTTTCCAAGAACAATCGTGAAGGCACCAAATATTAACCTTATTTTCTACCAAAGTGTTTCTAAACCTCTTCAACTTTCAAAATATTAATAACCCAAACCCAAAGTATAAACAAGTGGCTCCCAATTCCCAGTTCTCTTAGATAACTTCAAAGGTTTCCCAAACCATTTCCTTTCTAATGTTTCCCTGAGAATAGCCAAAATCCTGTGTTATGCCTTTAAACACTTTCTCTCCCTTATTGTTGTAAGCTCTAAGATTGTCACACTTTAAACACAACAAAGAGATACATATTTATAATAGAAAAAACCCAAGCCCAAAAAACAGAACCCATTAATTATTAGAATAAAATATTATTAATATATTTTATATTAATTTATACTATTTATAAATTAATATATATCCAATATTCTAACATTAAACAACAGATCCACAAACCGAACCGGTCAAACCCGAAATCTGCGAACCGTCCAAACTAGACATTCTTGTTATTTTTCGGCTTCTTGATTTTTTTGAAATCTCGAAACATGTTTTCTTTCTCTTTATCAACAAAGGTTTTTAAGGCATATTCTAACATCATTAAATGTATTATTTGTAGTAGTGTGTGTAGCCTCTGGATGGTAAAATGTGACTCTGGGAAACTTGACTTTGAACCAGTTAGCCATGTGAAGTTAGAAGGCTCTTTGGGTTAGAAGGTCCTAAGTTAGAATCCCTCTGTTACTTTCTATATTCAAGACTCTGAGCTATTAATGGTTAAATCTGAGCGCTTTTGTTGTGGATGAGAAGTGTGACAATTGTCCCACTTCTTCCTTAAGCCGTAAAAACGCTTGAAATACCTTTGGGAATTATTTCTTTTTTGGGTAAAATAGAATCATGTTTTTGGCGTCCCCTGTGTCATTAATACATTAGAATAATAACCATCATCCTTATTCAAATGTTCCATGTTATACTTTTTATTGTTTTCAAGGTATCGTTTGAGTTCTCTTTCATTTCATTCCTGAACTTTGATTTGTTCAAGTCTTTTCTCATCCTCTCCTCCACCTTATTTAAACATTATATCCTATATAATGGGTAACGAAAACTTATTATTCACACTCTATGAGAGGGTTGTTAACTGTGATGATCTGAAAGAGCAAGGGGTTGATATTCAAAGGACTGTTTCTTTTCAACAATGAAAAAACTACTTTGACATGCTTTAGAGACCTATCTACCATACTCTTGTCAAAGTGTTTTGGGTGAATGCATCCACTAAGAAAATCAGTCACGATACTTTAGAAATGCAATATGATGTCTTTAGATTCCCAATCACTATTACTCCATAATTTATTGCTATGGCAATAAAA
Organism: Vicia faba; assembly: GCA_948472305.1. Classification (NCBI taxonomy): domain Eukaryota; kingdom Viridiplantae; phylum Streptophyta; class Magnoliopsida; order Fabales; family Fabaceae; genus Vicia; species Vicia faba. The sequence goes on from OX451735.1 coordinate 410,763,794, forward strand.
TGTGAAGATAATGGCATTTGTGTTAAAAAGTACAGAAACAACTTCACCTCTGAAATTCTTAACCATATATTTTCCAACCATGAGAAGCTTTCTTGTACCTCCAACCTCAAACCCATGGCAAATCCCTTGCATCAACTTCTGGTGCAAATTTCCTGCTAAGGGAAAATAATTGGGACTTGTTCATTATTTTTTGTACCTTCTGCTTACAAGGGTTAAAGTTAACCTACCTCTCACCAAAGGTCAGAGGCAGAATTCCAAAAAGATTGAGTTTGGAGCTAGAACCTTTGGTATCCTCCTTTCCTAATCACTGCCTTCTTATATTTTGTTTGTCTCTAACATTTCTCTTGTTATGTTTATCTCTTTCAATACTCATATGTAATTTTGAATGATTAATTAAAAGTTTCTTTCCATTTTCAATCAATATTACTTCTTTAGTTATTTATTTTTTGATTGATGACAAATGGGAAGAAAAATATATGAATTTGATTCATGTTTTATTCATTTATAAATCCGAAAATCTTGGACAAAATTCACATATTAATTTATGATATTAATGTGCTTCATTTAATTTTATGCTTAATTAAAATTTTCCTAAGTCTTAAACTCACGTGGAGCTTACAAACCTCACTCTGTTACTTAAGCTAATAAATTTTTGATAGTCTTAAACTCAAGGGGAGCATGCAAATCTCACTCATAATGATTAAGAAAAGAAAAATTTGTAAGTCTAAAACTCATGGGTAGCTTACAAACCTAAATATGATTTTTAGTCGATTGCTGATTGAGTAAAAATTGTTCATCAAAATACTTGTGTTTGTCATCATCAAAAATGGTGAGATTGTTGGAACAAGTTTGGTTCTACATCTACAATCCTTAATTTTGATGATAAAGAAGTATAGAAAACAATTTTGTAAACTAATTGTTTCATTAAGTGTGTAGATAATGAAAGTGAGTTTTGGACTCTGAACGAGCAAACTTCGAGTAAAATAGACTCTGACTCTGAACAAAGCTAATTTGAAGTCTGAACAATCACTACTACAAATAAATTATTTTATGATGAAGCTTTCACCATGAACATGCTAAAAACTGGGAGTATAGGTCATGGGAGCGTCGTGTTTGATTATTTTAAGAAAATAAATAACTTTTTCCCTCGGTGTTCTCAAAAACTGAGGTAACATAGCTATAAGTGAGCGCCATGTTTTATCCATAAAAAATAATAAGCCTATTATCTTAGTTTTTTTGGAAAGCCGATGGAATATATTTATAAGGGACCTCGCTTCGAATCCCTATTACTGCATTTAAAGTTTTTTTCAATGATTTCTCACTTGTCGTCTTTCCAGATTCCATGTTTTTATTTGTTAATTAGTAATTCTAAAAATATTTGTTATCAATAAACAAGAATAGGCAATAACAGAAAAGGAAATATTTCATTGATAATAAAAAATAGAATAACATATAACTATTCCACATATTCAAACTTCTGAGTCCACTCAACTTAAACATTATCCTTATTAACTATCTATAACTAAGAGAAAAGTTCAGAAAGAACTCTTCTATATGGTATGAGGAAAATCATTTCCTCCTGAGAGATGCTTATCATTTCCTTTAAGAAGTTAAAAATGGTACGAGGAAGAGTAACTATGACGTTGTAGGTATGGAAGTACAAGAGATACTTGTTATCCCAAGTAAACGTATTCATTCGTTTCTCTCTTGGATGGAGATTTGACACTAGAAGTTGATACCAAACTTTTGCAATTGGGAGTAGAGTAGCAGGACTAGTGAGCCAATTGTAATTGGCATAAATTTGATGAAGGTGGGTTAAGTAGACATTTTTGAATCTATAACATTCAACACAACTACCAACCTATTCACATTTTATTGTCTGAGCAATAAGTGATGGATTAATGGTGATATTATAGCCATTGACATAAGACTGTATTGACTCATCATGACCACATGGCACAAAGGAGTCATTTAACCAGAACTCTTTAACGAGATTAGTGCAGATGGGGCCATGAAGAATGTCAAAGTAACCATTCAACTTTTGGTTGGAAATGGTTTTCCTTAGATCAAAACCTTTGTTTTTTAAGTCATCAAAATAAAAAAACTTTTCATTAATAACAAACTAAAGATTTTCATCTATTTTTGAATAAAAGAAAAGACTTTGAAACTAGGTTTGAATAGACAAAGAGTTAGAAATGAGACGTTGAAGATAGGAATATTGTTTAGATAGCTCAAAAGCCTCCTTTAAAGTCCAAAAGATATGTTACATTTTGAATATAGATGATCATTGTTATTCTAGTGATATGATTCTAATACGTGCCACGTTTTAGAAATAAAACCACATCTTACCTTGGATTTTCTTATAACCGAGCGAAAAATGATTTAGGAACATTTCTTTTTATTATATTTTTATTTGTAAACTAAATGATATATCCCATCGATTTTCTTAATAACCAAGGGATAAAATAATCAGATTTTATTATAAAAACACACTTTAAACATATTTTATCCTAATCCTAACTCGTATGCATCATTCTTTGGATGAATACGAAGCTTTTAAAAAGTTTTCTATGATGGATTGCAAGTGTAGAAAAACATTTTCCAATGGTAGGAATAAATATCTCCTTTAGAAGTTGGATGCATTCAATCCATATAACATATTTCAATGTTTGGAACAAAGATCTTCTTACAACAAATATTTGTTGTTCTCCAAGAATCTGGATTTGTTGTAATATTGTATTATAATATTTTGTGTAAACAATGTAATGTATAAAAAAAGCTTTTCACCTCGGTTTTTATCAAAGTCGAGGGTATAATTTAGCGTGATAATTGATGATATTGATCATCGTCCTTAAATAAATATGTGTCGTCCATTTCATGAGTATCAACGCTCAAGACACTACCATTAATGATCTGCGTGAAACCTAAAAAATTACATTATAAAAGCATTATGATATCTAAAATTAATAAGAAAACATCATGAAACGCTTGAAACTATTTACATCCCCACTTTAAGGTTTGCAGGAGTATTTGCCATGAAGAGTTATCTATGATGGATTGCAAGAGCAAAAAATTATTTGAGTTTAAGGTTTGTGTTCTTAAATATTTATTTAAGCCGAAAATCATTTATTTATCTAACTTTTTTGTCTAACCCTTTTGTTTATATCAGAAACAAATGCAAGCAAAAGCCATTGATAATATACTTACACCCAACATTAGATCTTCCCCAAATATCAATGATTCAAAGATCTAACATATGATCTTCATGGACAAATTAATTTTTATTTTAATATTATGCATAAATAATGTAATATTATAGGTAAACATTGTATTTTGTAAAGAAATTTTTTTATTAGTTTTTTGTTTAAACAATGTAATGAGTTTTAATTTAAAAAAATCCATCTTACCCCTCGATTTTATTAGTAAACTGAGATATATGAGGCACTAGTTTTGTAAATAATAAAAGTGCAGATGGTGGGGTTCTAACCCATGCACAAATAAATTTATCCCTCGGTGTTTTATAAACCGAGATGTTAACTCATTACTTTTTATGATGCCATTCGTTAAAAGCATTTTTTATTATAGTGAACATAAAGTCTAAACAAAGCGGAATCTGAAGTCTGGACAATGCTAACACTGGACTCTGAACTTCATCAAATTCTAAAGCGAAGCTGAAGTCTGAAGAAGTGTTTCTCTAATGGTCAAACATCTTGATAATAAATACAACGCTCTGTATCAAGCAATCCATAATCACTCTGATAAATCAAGCCTAATTTTAACTAGACTCTGAAGTCTATATCTACAAGGCTCTAAACTCTAGTCAAGATTTAAATAATCTTAAATCTGAAGAAAATGGTTTAGAGAATAATAATTGAATGAATATTCTTGGAGATAGTACATTTAAAGAGACAAAATCAAATATTCATTAAATGGGAAAATATGCTGGTAATCTTAAAGGACTGTACTCCAACAGATCTCCATATTTTGCGGCTCAACCTCCCACCACTGTGAAATTAATGAAGTTTCCATTTCCACTCTCCAAAGGTAATATTTATCATCTTCCAATCCCATCCTCCAACGGTCCTATTCATCATCTATTTAAAGAGGACAATGAAATTGAAGAATAAGAAAAATATACAGATAATTGTGAATTGCAAAAAGAAATAAGTGTGAATCATTGTGAAAAAGTCAAAACAACACAACACAAAGAGAAACAAAGAGAGAAACAACACTCATTACACTTAGATATTTTTATTGTATATTCTATTAAGTGTAAAGTATGTAATTCAAATTATGTATCTGCTTGTTTAGAAGAATCTTTGTAAACACATAATCTTTGTATTGTAACCCTGATTGAATTTCTTGAGGGACTAGGTATAACATGTAGCATTGAGAAGTCATTGACAATTTATCTTTGAGATTGTATTCCTTGAGGGACTAAGTCTAGTACCTAACCTTGAGAAGTCATTGACAAATGGTATTTGAGCGTAATCTGATTGATTAGTGGATTAAGTCCTTATTGAGAAGGAAAACTCACTTTGACGAGTGGACTGGATTAACTTTGTTAACAATGAACCAGTATAAAAATCCTAAGTATTTTTTATCATTGTTGAGTTTTCTCTTAGGGCTGCAAAAAGTTATCACATTAAAAACCCAATTCAAACCCCAATTTTTTGTGTTTTATTGAACCTTTACATGTGTGGGTATCTATCAATGTCTTTATATCATAAGTGTGTTTGTGGCCCACTTCAGAGCATAGAACTAAAAAACCACATTTAGCTTTGCATTCTACCCTTACTCTATAACTCTCATTTTTCCCAAAGGTAATTTTCCTACCTCTTAATACTGAACACTCACAAATTGCATCTCTAAAATAAACTTGAGAATTAAATTCCACACCCCACTTAAACTGGTAGTCCTTATTAAGCTGATTTTTCCTAAACTTTTCAAACTTAGGCCCTTTACCTTTATCATCATCAGATTCATATGGGTCTGAGTTGTCCAGTTCATCACTAACATATTCATCATCTTTAATTTTCTTTTGGAACTACAAATTAACCCTGCAACTAAGTTAGATTCATTTAGGGGTAAATTAATACTACTACAAAAAACACATTTCACCTCGAACGCAAAATGCATCAAACTTTGGCTACAAAAGTGAGGTAACGAAGAGTGTCATGAAAAGTTTCCACTTTACCCCTCGGTTTATAAAACACCAAGGGAAAGGTTATTTGCACATGGGTTCGAACCCCAACATCTGCACTTTTATTATTTTAAAAACTAGCTCACCATACCTCTCGATTTATCAATAAAACTGTGGGGTAAGATATATTGTTTTTTAAAAAAAAAACTCGTTGCAAACTACAAAATATTAATAAATTAATTGTTTATGCATAATATTACATTTTTTACATAAAATATTTATGTATAAAGATATAACAAATTTTGAATCCAATTCATTGTCATCACTGTTAGTGAAGATCCGATGTTGGATCCTCATTTCATTGAAATCTTAGGGAAGAGAAAATGTTGGGTGAAATATATTCCAGATGCCTTTTGCATTCATTTGTTTATGATGTAAGACAAAAAAAAAGAGTTAGTTAAATAAAATAAATATATGATTATAATATATGATTATTTAATAACACAAACCTTAAACCTAATTTATTTTTTGCTCTTGCAATCTATCGTAGAGAACTTTACCAAGTTTTTTATGCTTCAAATTTTTCATGTTATATGTTTCAATAACAATTATTGATATTCAAAATGCTTTTATAATGGATGTCTGTTAATTTCACACGAACCACTAATGGAAGTGTTATGAGCGTTGATACTCATGAAATGGATGAAAACGATATGTTTAAGGATGGTGATCAATATCCCAAATAATCATGCCAAATTATCCACTCGATTTGACAAAAATTGAGGTGAATAAGCTTTTTTAAAACATTAAATTATTTACATGGAATATTAAAATTCATCATCGTTACTATTATTCCATATTTTGTTGCATATCTTGAATCAAGAATGAGCTTCTAATCTTTTCAAAGGTTGAACTCCTTTCTTTGGTTAACTTGAATCAATAATGAATTTCTTCACTTGCAATCCATCATAGAGAACTTTTCCAACCTTCTTTAACTTAAAGAAAAGATTTCATTATCTTGAGCAAATGCTTTCATAAGAAAGAGAATAAAATATACAGTGGTGGATGTAGATAGTTTGTTATGGATTGATGTATTAGCAATATCTTGAGTGTTGTTCCTTTATGAATGTAGGGTAGAGATTCATCATTGTAGTTGTGTAACATATCCCCTCAGTTTTGTCAAAAAATCGAGGGGAAAAGTATTTTCTTTTTTAAATAGAAAAATAAAATAAAATAATTAAACCCCTCAGTTTTAGAAAAAAATCGAGGAAATAAATTTGAAGCAAATAATGCTAAATGATAAAGAATTGAAAGTAACACGTCATGTTTCTATTTCAATTTTATACCAGTCACCATATTTTGTGTGCAATTTACAACATGTTCAGGAATAAATGTCTCAATATTGTCAACTGAGGAAAACAATTATTTTCCTTAATTGACAACATTAGATGGTTATTTCAAAAATACAACAACATCAACATCAACATCATTATGTGAGATAGATTGCAAAGACAAAAATATTTTATTCAAGATAGAAGAATAGAGAATATTAAAGATTCTTTCTGTCTTGCAACACATCCCATAGAATGATACATACGAGTTTGGGGAGACTACATATAAGTTAGATTTAGGATCAAATATGTTTAATGAGTGCTTTTATTGTAAAATCTGATTATTTTATCTGTCAGTTAATAAGAAAACCGAAGGGATAAATTATTTAGTTTATACTTATAAAGAAATAAAAATATAAACTGCAATAGTTGAGATTCGAAGTGTGTCGTGAATTGTTTTTCCCCTAGGTTATATTTAAAACCGAGAGAATATATGGTTTTTATTTTTTTAAATAAAACATGGTATGCCTTGGTATTATACCTCAGTTTTTTGTTGACTGGGGTGAAAGCTTTGTCATGAAATGTATTATTCATAGTAGTGTAACATCAAATCCATTTGTAATAGTAGTAGTTCTCTCATTCTCAGTGTCATCAAAGACTTCAACACCCTCATCATCAATTGCTTCTATATCTGACATCTCATTAATGAACTGAGTTGCCCTTACTTTCATTTTTATATCATTCACTTCATGTTCCAGATAAATGTCGCCATCAACTTGACTTGAACAATCATATGTTACAAAATCATATGCATCATCATTCTTTCTTAACTAAATCTTTTTAATTTATTTCAACAATTTTAGTCAAAACCTTATAAATTACTTCTTTATAACCCCACCCCTTCACCAAGTTATAAATTTCAAACATAGTTGATTTCTCAATGTTTTGCCCATAAGCTATGGTTTGAATTCCACCTCTGTAGAATAATTCGTTCTCGTTATCCATTACAAATTCATCTCCATGGTGAAAATCAAAATTAAAGAGTCTCATGTCCTGTCAAAGAAATTGACATATTAAACATTACAACATTAGCACATTAAAATCACTACAAAAACAAAGTTCAAAAAACCTAAACTTAAACATTGGAAAAGGACGACTTCAACCCTTTTGCTTCAGTTAAAGCTTCGATCGAAGCTCCAATGGTGTATTCCTTCTTTGTGCTTCTTCTTTGTTCTTCATTTGTTCGTCATCTTCATTCTCCAATGGTGTTTGTTATCTTCGTTTGACGATTGGGAAAACAGTGGAAACCCTACTTTTTATGGGGGATAAACCATAATGTTTCAGTATTTATTGACATGTCAAATTAAATTAATTAAAATAATTTAAAAAATGCCACCTAGACTAAATATACAAAATCTTTAACATTACAAGGGGAGAATTAAAATAAAAAAATTTAGGGAGGGGGGAGGGGAGTGCGGTAAATGAAAACTCGCTCAGATTACATGGGGAAGTATATTTAACCTAAATTTCAATATCTCAATAATAGAAAATATTTCATATCTCAATAACAACAACAACAAACATATCATTTATCTCAACAAAACAACTAAAATAAAAGCTTCATTAACATTCTCAACAACAACAAATAAACCTTTAGGATTTAGACAATAAACATCAACAACAACGTAAACCTAACATATCTCAACAACATTATTGTTACATGCATGATATAGATATTTTACGTACCAGAAACATGATGAAGAAGTCAAAGAGCTAAATATCATATGCGTTTCCTCTTTCCATCTTGTAAATTTCGTTCGTGTTCCCCCTTCAAGTTGTTTTCTTCGTATTTCATTGTTTTATACGAGCTAAAGAAAATTTGATAGAGTTCGACCATGTTTATCGAAGAACTAGTTGGGAGAAGATATGATGGTAAAGAAAAGAAGATGATACAATGGTGAACGAGTTGGGGACGATAAGCGTTTATGACTCTCTTTGTTAATGGAAATTATAAATATGTTAGGGTTCAAAGTGATTTCCGTAACGCTTAATGTGATTTTCGTATGAGAAGGGAAATTAAAGAGACATGATAAGGTAAACTTTATTTCTTAAATAAGGTTTATTAAATAAGGGTAAACTATTTCACCGCGGTCAACTGTAGTAAAATTTTATTTATTTGTCGGGGTTAATATTCAAATCCAAGAACATTACAATATTTTTTTACGATTGATATATTCAATGTGGTAAAATATAAATTATTTTTAATTTAAAAAAAATAAAGTTGCTTGATTAAAATGTTACAATGGTATTTCACCTGTAATAATAATGAGGTCGTAGTATCAATTATTTGTAATTGTGATTATGCATCCTTATTCAAATAAATATTTGAGAGTACAAATTTATTAAAAAGAAATTCTTTGAATACCATTGAAAAACAACTTACAAGTTGCACGTCAACTATCAAGTCATAATTGCTCAACGATTTAGTTTCTAGCTAGTAAGAAAATAATTTTGTTTTTCTCTTGGTTATAAATATGAAAGAAGTTGCATTATATTTTTCCATTCATATACTACTATACCTATTTCTTTTTAGATTCCACTTTGCTTTATTACTATATATATTTTCTTCAAACTTTACATCTTTTTCTCTCCAATGGATGAGATAGGAAGCATACTCCACTTTCTTCAAAACAAGACCATTTTAGTTATTGGTGCCACTGGTTTTCTTGCAAAAAGTATATATAATATATATGTTCTCTCTTTCATCTCTTCCTTTGATTCTAATATGCTCATATTTCTTATACATCATGATTCTGTACATTTTACAGTATTTTTGGAGAAGGTATTGAGAGTTCAACCAAATGTTAAAAAGCTTTTTCTTCTTTTAAGAGCTTCTGATGACAAATCTGCAGCTTCTCGTTTGCAGAATGAGGTAAAAGAATGCATATTTGTAATTGAGTTTAATCACTATAGTCTTATCAAATTAAAATTTATTTTAGTATTATGATGTTATGTTTTCTTTAGCGGTAATGTTTATTTATTAATATAAATAAATTATTGTTATTGTAAATTAATACTATTTAACAAATATAATATTTATTAATATTACTTCTTATATCAAATTGAATAAGTAGTACTATCATGCAACATGTTCGAACTCTTACGGTAAAAATCAAATATTATTATATATAAAAAATTTCGTCACACAACTATCCTTGATTTAATCTTTTTCACGGACTCTGGGTATTTAAAGTGTCACATTTAAACTGCTTATGGAAAAGTGATTTCAGATTAATTTGAAAAATCTGCCACTTGTGAAATTTTCACACTTTGCAACAAGTTTTCTTAAAGATATTTTATGGTGTAGAATAAATTACTTATAAAGATTCAAAATTTTATGACAAGAGGGACCGCAATAAAACACAATTCCCTAACGTTATTAATAAGGCAATCGAAGAAAAAAAATGTTTGGCCTTTATTTATAGATCCAACGTTTGATCTAACAAGATCCAACAAGGAGACTATTTTTTAAAATAATTATTAATTTGTAAATACCAACACTTAATTTATATTAATACATAAATATTTCTTACTATTATATTTTTTTGAGCAAAAAATATTTTTTACTATTATATTTATGTCTATGATTTTTAATTTTCTCTAAATTATTAATTATTTAGGCACACACCTTTTTCTTCAATTTTACAAATTAATTAAGCCTGTCACTGAAAGGGGAGGTACGAGTGTTGGTGGGTATACCCTTATACACTTATATAATAGTTAATAAAAAATTATTTATTTCAAATAATATAATGTATTTATAAATAGTATTCACACTTGTTTTATATATATATATATATAGAAAGTAAACGAACAATAAATTATACCACTATTATTGTTTTTATAATAAAATTAATTATTTTAAAAATTATATTCATAAATTTATGAGATTCGACATTATTATTTATTAATTAAAATAGTATTTTTTGTTATAAATATATTATAAAAAATTAGATATAAAATCACATGGTATGTCAATATTTTTTTTAAATTTTATTTGAGATGATTGTGAGTTTTTATTTTGAAAATTGTTAGAATATTTATTTACATGAATACATATCAAAGTAGGAAAAAATACATAAAATTTTAGTTCATGTAATTCAACTACGTTTGTGACAAGCACTTATAATTTATCTTATTTATTCATTTTAAGTTACACATATTAGAATTTCTTTGTTACAAACATATATATAAAAATACTAATAATCTAAATTACAAAATAAAAATGATTAAAAAAATATGGTGGAGGGTAGCCCGTTCTGGATAGGGCACTATATATATATATATATATATATATATATATATATATATATATATATATATATATATATATATATATATATATATATATATATATATATATATATATATATATATATATATATATATATATATATATATATATATATATATATATATATATATATATATATATATATATATATATATATATATATATATATATATATATATATATATATATATATATATATATATATATATATATATATATATATATATAAGTGATGTATATTTATGCTTTAAAAATGAATGGTAGGTATATTATGCTACAAATCAATAAATTAATATGATACGTTCCTAATTTAAATTTTCTGACTCGGTTCCAAATGAATACATGATTAATATATTTTTTTTTTTGTTATTTTAGATATTAGCGAAGGACTTGTTTAATTCACTAAAAGAAAAATTGGGTACAAATTTCAAGTCCTTTATTTCTGAAAAGTTGACTATGGTGGCTGGAGATATCGCTTGTGAAGACTTGGGTTTGAAGGATTCCATTTTAAGAAGAGATATTTTGTCTCAAACAGATGTTATTATTAATCTGGCTGCAACTACTAAGTTTAATGAAAGGTACATTAAAGTTTATTAACTTATTTTTTATAAAATCATATATATTTTACAATTTTGTTTATTAATTATTATTATTAATATTATTATTTATATGATATATAATACAGGTATGATATAGCATTGGATCTAAATACATTTGGAGTTAAGCATGTAATTAGCTTTGCCAAAGAATGTATAAAACTTAAAGTGCTTGTTCATGTATCAACAGGTTAATTAGTATATTAATTGATTAGTTAATATAAATATGAATTAATATTCAGTATGTTTTAGCATATAGTATGATAAGATTAATAATTGAATAATTTTTCAGCTTATGTATGTGGTGAAGGAAATGGGTTGATTCTAGAAAGTCCCTATGTTTTTGGTGATTCACTAAATGGTGTTGCTGGATTAGATGTTAATGCAGAAAAGAAATTAATAACAGAAAAGTTAGGTGAGTTAGAAGAAAAAGGAGCCACTGAACGTGAAATTAAAGTGGCCATGAGAGACTTAGGTATTACAAGGTTTGTTAATATCTCTACACCAACTTATATTTCAACTTTATTTTATGTCTTTTAATTTTCCACAAGATCGTCGTCAAGATTTGCACGTCACATATTACTAGAATTTAATGCATATAGCCCAGACACTTCATATTGCCGTCCTATAAAACTCCATTATTATGTAATAAAAATATCCCAATTAATTTTAAAATATCTTAGGAATTTGTCTATTTTTATGTAATAAAAATTATATTAAATAGAAGGCGAATTACATACGGTCACACTATTATTTTTTTCTAAAAAAAATCTTAGATAAAAACAAACATGACAACTTAACTAGTATTATAAATAACAAATCATGATTTTTTATTAATTAAAAAATTTAAAAAAATATTTTCTCTCTCATTTATTATCATAATTATTTATAAGTATTCAAAACCGAATCAACTCAATAGAAAATCGTAAATGGAAATTGCAAAAAAAATGTGTTTGATTCATATTTTAATAAAATTGTAAAGTTTGATTTGATTTACAGTTTGTATTTTGCAAACCGAAACAAACTAAATTATATTATAACTTAAATTTTACTTAACTCACATCTATCCCAAATATAAACATATTATATCTTAACCTTACGATTACACTTAGAGTTTTAGTTTCAATCTTCTCAAATATCTCCTAACATTATCACGTCTTTTTCACCATATATATCTTTCATTTTCTTCTCTAATCTCTACTTTATTATATTCTTTCTTTTTCACCTTCTCATTTTTATGCAACTGTTTCCCCTTCTAAATTCATTTTTATCACACATATTCTTCTCTAATCTCTCATCGCTTACGTTTTTTTTTTTCATCTTCATTAATCTCACATCTCTTCTATTTTTTATTTTATTATAATATTTTTTATATTGTTTTATGCTATTATTTATGTTTATTATTCCACTTTTGTCTTATCTAATTTTTACATATTAAATAGAAAATTGTTGTCCAAATATAACGAGTTTGGTTGTTATTTTGTAGTGTATGAGTGACTAAATACAAAGTTATGTTGTCATCTATATATATATATGTATGGTTGAATAAAATATTTATAAAAAAATCCAACCGAACCAAACCCTATTGGTTTGATTTGGTTTGATTTTTCTAAAAATCAATCGACTAAAATCAAACCGCACATTTTTTTTCTTATAGTTCAGATGACTATTAGTGTCAAAACCGTCTAAATTGCACTAAGAACACCCCTACAATCATTCCATCATTCATATTAAAAAATAAATTAAACTAAAATAAAATTAAAATTAAAATTTTTATTTAAGTAAGTTTTTAGTAGGTATTTCTCTTTTTTTTAATGACTAAACCATCCTATTTAAAATTACATCCATATCTCTCGGCAGTGGCAGAAATTTTAGATAATTTAGGTAAAAATTTTAACATTTAGGTAAAAATTTTAACTGCTAGCATAATATATAAATAGTCATAAAATATGTTAATTTTATCTTTATTTTTATTAATTTTTCCTTTAATTTTATCTACAAATTGACTATTAAGTTGAAGAACAATAAAGAGAATAGGAGCTAAACCCAAGCGCTGTGTCTGGATTCACTGGAGCATAGAATCTTCCCAGTGTTTTGGAGACACAATATTACCATGTGCATGTTATTTGGAGAAATATTTAATCAAGATGTCAAAAATGTGAAAATATATTAATTGTCATAAGACGTATTTACACGTTAAACTATTTTATTTCAAATGATTTTAGAGGTTACTGAATCACATCAAAACATTCACTTTTGAGTCTCTTAAATGAAAAACTCGAGTCAAATACACATTTGTAAGCTTTCTTCTATCCAACTATACATTTAAATATTTGTCGGCTTTAGTGTCGATCTTCTTCTCTGTTGTAGATCAATCAAAAAATTCATAAACTTTTAATTAAAATCTTAAAACTCCTTACATTAAAATACGTGTTTCCAAAATATATTCAAATATGTCTTGCGACCAATAGGAACCTCGTCAATTGCAAAAGAGAATCATAAACTCCTTTTTAAAAAAAATTAATAATAATTATATGTGAATGAATTTCAGGGCAAAAGTGTATGGCTGGCCAAACACATATGTATTCACCAAAGCAATTGGGGAGATGTTTGTCGAAAAATCGAAAGGAAATTTATCTGTTGTCATTTTACGACCAGCCATTGTGACAAGTACACTGAAAGAACCTTTCCCTGGTTGGGTCGAGGGTGTCAGGTAAAATATCAACACTTCAATTCAACTACCTTAAACATATAAAATCTCAAAGTGAAAATGTTTGCTGATAAATCATATTTTTCTTACAGAACCATAGACAGTTTAGGTGTTGCTTATGGAAAAGGAAAACTAACATGTTTCCTTGGAGGTCTCGAATGTGTTGTCGACGCAGTATGTTCTAGTCCTTTAACCCTTAAATCCGATATTGTATTTTTTCTTTCTAATGATTTTTCTTTGGAATACAGATACCAGCAGACATGGTGGTGAATGCAATGCTAGTAGCTATGGTGGCTCATGCAAATCAACCTAGTGATGATATCATTTACCACGTAGGTTCCTCCGTTAGGAATCCAATGAGATACCTTAATCTAAAGGATTATGGATTCAGATATTTCACAGCCAATCCATGGATAAACAAAGACGGAACACCTGTTAAGGTTGGAAAAATAACTGTATTAACCGACATGGATAGTTTCCAACGATACGTCTTCATTCGCTACCTTCTCCCATTACAGGTTCTTATTTATATATTTTTCACACATTATAAAGACTAATTTAATGGTTACATTATAAATAATTTTTAACAATCTTTTGCATTTTTTATTATAGGGACTGAAACTGGTGAATACAGCATTTTGCCAGTATTTTCAAGGAACTTATGTTGAGCTTAACAGGAAGATTCAAGGAGTGATGCAGTTGGTGGAGCTTTATAGACCTTACTTATTCTTCAAGGGCATGTAAGAGTTAATTAATATATAAAATATTGTTATTCAAGTTGTGATGATAAAAATTAAGTTAATTATGATGTTGTTGTAAATTTTTTTATGGCACACAGATTTGATGATATAAACACAGAAAAGTTGCGGTTGGCAGCAAGAGAAAGTGGGACAGAGACAGATTTATTTTACTTCGACCCCAAAGATATTGATTGGGAAGATTACTTTATGAACACACATCTCCCTGGTATTGTCAAGTACATTTTCAAGTGACACACCAACATTTGGTTCAATTCAATTTTATTTTAGAAAGACAAGACAAAACTGCATAACATTATTGTGTGTGTATTCATCAAAACAGTTATGTTGCTCAAGGGATGTGTAATTGATATTAACTAGTTTTCAAATAAGTTTGAAATTTTAATTGATAGTGTTGCCAAATATCATCAGATAATTATTCTACAACTTATTTCTCACACTATTGCATACTCAGATTTTTTATAAATAAAATTATTCAATATTTTTAATAGGGTCAATACTTAATTTTTTTAACAAAAACAAAACAAAAACAATTTATTTATTCATAGCCAAACAAATGTATTGGTTGGGAGCATGTGCCTTCAATGTCTTCTTAATAGTTTCATTCATGGATGCCATTTATCCCAAATCGAAGTGAGACTCATGCGTTATTCATATAAAAGTCTATTGAGATATCATATTTTTTTAGACCACGATTTTACGACGTAGAATAGTTTCCGCTATAAATTCCATAAATTATAAATTATTACATTTATTTAAAATGAGTCAAACTATTTTAAGTTATTTTATCTTTTTTTATTATATTTTATGTGTTTTTTAATTTAATAGTTCGACGCACAACGTATTTGACTCACCCGAGAAACTAATAATAATAAAATAGTTTATTATTAGACAAAAAGTGAACATGGAGAAACATGATATCATCTATTAGGTCTCTTGATAATTTGTAGACATCATATTACATATGATTCACAACAAGGTCCAAGAAGCTAGGTCGTTGGAGACCAAACGAATGAATTCAAGTTACAACTTTTCATGTCTACCATATAGGAAATTTGAGAGGATCAAATGTCGATCATACATTGTTACTCAAATCCTACTAATCAATACAAAGATGAGGCCTTGCACTATCCAATTGATTCTTATATTGTTAGTGCGTGAGACATTTTTAGTGAGGAGAGAAAGAGAGAATAATAAAGGAAATAAGGATTCTATTATTCACTTAATAAATTATACTAAATAAAGATATATACTATGACTATTTATATACAATTCTAATTGGGTTTGGGCTAACACAACTTGGATTATATTTAAATATTAAATCTAATCAAATCTAATATAATCTATTTTAATATTTCAACACACCCTCATAATCCAAGTTGTCGAACCTACGCTAGTCATAGTCGATCTGAACTATTCATAATTTCTTTCTCAAATTCAGGAATCTTTCGATCTTCAATCTTTTGGTGAAAAAGTCGGCCAATTGTGCTTCACTTGAGCAATGCCTAACTTCAAATTCACCTCGATTTACCTTTTTCGTCAAGAAGTGAAACCTAGCTTCGATATGTTTACTTCTTTCATGCAGAATTGAATTCTTCGCCAGATTTATGGCTGACTTGTTATCGATTTGCAACACTAGAGGTTTCTTTACTTCAACCTCCATTTCTTCCAGTACATATTTGATCCAAATTGCTTGATATGCAGCGTAGGATTCTGCTATATATTCAGCATCACATGATGACAATAACACCACAAGTTACTTTTTCAAACACAATGAGATTGGTGCACCAAATACTTGAAAGAAATATCCAGTTGTGATTCTTTGATCTTCCTTATCTCCACACCAATCAGTATCTGAAAAGAAATTAACCATTACTTCTTTGTCTTCAGAATCTCGTCGAAATAGTATTCCATAGTTTATCGAAACCTTCAAATATCTCAGGATTCTTCTTGCAGCCTTCATGTAAGTTCTCTAGTTTTAGGATTGGCATTAATTTTTGTAA
Source organism: Vicia faba (assembly GCA_948472305.1). Classification (NCBI taxonomy): domain Eukaryota; kingdom Viridiplantae; phylum Streptophyta; class Magnoliopsida; order Fabales; family Fabaceae; genus Vicia; species Vicia faba. The sequence goes on from OX451735.1 coordinate 410,780,689, forward strand.
AACAAATAAGACAACGATATGTTAGATAGAAGGTGTTAACTTGCTAACGGGAACATGTTGAGTAAGAAGTCTTATCTTATGTTAAGACATGTTGAGATGAAAAGTTCTCATCATCTGGTACAATATGTTGTATAAAATGTCCTATGAAGGAGTATACGACATCGCTTTAGTTGAGCTAGATAGTTAGATTCTGTTATGATTTAACTGATGCAGAATATTCTGGGAATATTATGAAATCCTATGTGCTATTGTTTTATAGGTCAAGAAGAATTGAGTTAGAATATTGAAGATTATACAGTTTCTAAATATGGAGATATTTTAGGAAACTAATTATTGAATACCTTGTTTGTAGCAGAAGTTTATGCTGATTTGTAATAGCTGATATATTGTGATTGAAGGTCCAAATCCAGTTGGGAATAGGTTATAAATAGAATAATTTGTAACCTAGTTATGTACGGGTTCAAGACAGAGAAGTCTAGGGCTTTGTCATTGTCGCCACTCTCTAGGAGAGTCAGTTTAAGTGAATCACTCGGGTTGTGAGATGGTCATTGTGTTCTCACTCAAAAGATGTAAAGTAATGAGTTGGGTATTATTCTTGGAGGAAGCTTTTAAGCAACTCCAAGTTATGTTCTTAGTTAGGAGTAAAGTTGTAAATGGTGGAGTTTAACTTTAGGTCTTGACTAGGTATTGTCATGGAAGTGTGTCTTCTATTTTGCTTTCATGGAAGTGTGTCATCCTGTGTTGTTGTCCAATCACTGTCTGTGATTGATGAGGGATTGAGAAGGGCCTCATACCTAGGTGAGTCTGAGGTAGAAATATAGCACGGGTAGTGATAAAGTGAGAAGTTGTAAACATGAAAGTTTAGCTTCAAATTGATACTATCATAGTGGATTTATCCCTGGCTTGGTATGCCCCCAGAGTAGGAGAGTTTCCCCAAGCTGGGTTAACAATCTTTGTGTGTTGTTTATTGCTTTTCAGTATTGTTTCAATATGTTTATACCTTACCTGCTTGTTTATGTTCAGATCAGATGTCTCGACATCATATAGGACACCTGAGGTCTGTTATACTAGAATTTCACTTCATATGTGACACTCTTAGTTCACTCATATATCTGCTTACTAATCCTATAGCTGATAAGTGTAAATTGTAGCTATTTTTGTATATACTTTTTGTTGCGCTTATCGACTTTTTGTTTGTTAATATTGTTGAATAATCCTGACTTTTGTGTAAATTCGTTTAGTTCATGTTTAATTATGTTTTTGTGTATATAGTGTACCGTTTGATGTTTTTCTATTCATTTTATAGGTATTGATGCATATTTGGAGCATGAGCAATAAAGTGTCGAATACACGGCTTCAAACGCGAGATTTTGAGCAACTCATCAACAAATAAGGCTCAAAATCAAAAAATAAAAATCATAAATTTGGTTTATATTTTGTCATTGTTAGAAAGAGTATTGAATAATCTTTCCAACGCTTCGAACCAGGCGCGAATCAGAGTTACGGTTCAAAAGTTATGGCCGAAATAGTGCAGAATATTGTGCTGATTTTTCAACCTTCTGTCATCCGTCGTCGGGCGAAACTTTTGGTCGCCAGGCAACGCTAGGCGAGCTGTAGCATGGGAAAAACGTTGTTTTGGTCGCCGGGCGACGCTTTTTGTTCGCCAGGCGATGCTGGACAGTCAGAAATGCGTATTTAGGTGCAAAAACATATTTTTTAGGTTATGTTTTGGGTATTTTTGGTCCCAATTCATCTAACCTCCATATTTGGTCTTGAGAAGCTATAAAATAACATTGGAGCTTGCATCTTGATGATCCGGAGTCAGATTTCTCATCAATCGATACTGACAATCTGTGAGATGTTTGGTTTTTCTCCATTTCTTCTTTATGTATTTCTCTATTTGTTGGGTATGTTTGTATATTTACTTTGAATATATGTATATTTGTTGATCTTGGTATTGTATAAATCTTGCTTTACAAATCAATCTTGATGTCTTCTTTGATCTTTTTGCTTTATGTTTGGATTTGAGTTGTTATAGACATATACTTCACAAATCTTGATTAAGGATGGATATATATTAGTTTCTAGATTTTAGAGATAGATTTAGAGCTAATATTCACTTTGGGTGTTAAAGCTTAATGCCTCCGTTTTGTTGTAGCGTGCAAGACATTGTCGATAGAGTAATACGGTTGGTCTCGCAACTTGGCGTTAGACATAACCTTGGTTGTGGGTACATCTCGTGATGTCCGTGATGATTTTGACGAGTACAGTAGGTTGAGTGCAACTGATCAATAGGTTTAAGTTTGTGACGAGTAGTGTAAATTCCTGCCTGTTAGGTTTCTCCTTTCTATTTAATGTATTTATTTTCTTGTCAATAGTTTTTACCCTTTCCTTACAAACAAACCCATTTAAAACCAAACTCATAAACGTGAGAATTTTTCGAACGACAATTCAATAACCAATCTTTGTGAACATGATAAATTCCCAGATAAATAGTTCTAAAACTTTTGTTGCTTGCTGCTATACCAATTCAACAATAGCAAAACCTATATCAGGTTGATTGTTACACACATATCTCAGAGATCCCACGATTTGCTTGAACAATGTTACATCGACTTTATCTTCCTCCCCATTCTTCTCCAACTTCACATTTGGTTTGACGGGTGAGGATGTATGATTCGAATCATCCATTCTGAATCTCTTGAGTATCTCTTTGACATACTTTCTTTGATGTAGAACCATACCTTTCTTCAACATTTGAAATTCCATGCCTCAGAGATAAGATGATTTTCCCAAATCCAACATTTCAAATTCCTTTTATCATCAGCTCTTTGAATTTCGACAAGTTCTCCAAACAGTTTCCAGTTACTAGCAAGTCATCGACATATAAGAAGATGATTATTATATCTTGTGCTACAGCCTAAATATAGACATCATACTCAGATTTGCATTTGACAAATCCCAATTCGACTAAGTATGACTTGATATTATTGTTCCATGTTCTACGTGCCTGCTTGAGGCCATAGAGCGCTTTGTACAACTTATAAACTTTACTCGCTTCCTTCTGAATCACAAACCCTGGAGGTTCTGTGACATAGACCTTTTCATCTAAAGCACCATTCAGAAATGCTGATTTCATATCTAAATGAAATGTCGACCAGCCTTGATTGCATGCCAATGCTACCAATAGTCGAACATTCTTCAATCTTGATACCGGAGAAAATACTTCAAAGTAGTCGAGTCCTTCTCGTTTAAGAAACCCTCGAGCTACTAATCTTGCTTTATGTATTACTATTGAACCATCAACACTGTGTTTCAACTTGAACACCCACTTCACTTTGATAGCTTTTGTATATGCTGGCAATTCGACTTACTCCCATGTTTGTTTCTTTCAATTGCCTGTAACTCTTCGACCATAACTAATTTCCACTGTTTAATCTTCATAGCTTCGGTATGGTTGATTGGTTCAGCACCTGCAAGTATATAAAAATGAACTAATTCTCCATCTGGTGTGACTTCATCATCACCTACTACCTCATAATTATGAAGTCTTGTTGGAAAAACTCTATTTCTTTGAGGTCTTTGGCCTGTTTCAGCCAGTATCTTCAACTTCGACTGTTTCTGGAATGTCATCATCTGTTTCTACTTCGACTTTGACTGGATTCTTAACAATTCCTTTAAATTTGACTTCATCAGTTTCTTCGCCAAAATCGGAGCTCATCAATGGCTTGTTAATTGAATTACTAGAATTCCAATCCAAGGCAGAATTTTTATCAACCACAATATCTCGACTTAACACAATCTTCTCATTAATTGGATTGAATAGCCTGTATGCACCAACTTGTGATATCCTACCTGAATCATAGGTTCACTCTTGTCATTAAGCTTCCTTCTTCTTGCATCAGGAACGTGCTTGTAACACACAGAGACAAACACCTTCAAGTGGCTCACTGATGGTCATTTGCCACTCCACACTTCTTCAGGAACCTTGTTCTTCAATATCTTGTTAGGACATATGTTCAGGATATAAACTGCAGTCGAAACAACTTTATCCCATAAAGATTTTGGCAAATTCTTTTGCTTCAGCTGCATTTCGCCATATTCAATATGATTATGTTTCTTCTTTCTGCAATTCCATTATGTTGAGGCTTATAAGGAGTGAACCCTTGGCGTGCAAGGTTCACTCCTTCATCCTTTCCTGTCGGTCCCTTGTCTTTTCTGTACCAATATTTCTTCGATAATTTCATCCTCCTCTTTTCGAGGATTCAAAAGTTCTCTCTTCGACCTGATGCTTGTGAGGGTTCGACCAAGACTTCTTTCCCTGAGTCTTGTTGACATTGCCTTTGAACTTGTTGGAACCACTATTCCTTTTCCATGACTGAGCTTGCAATTTCTGTATCGAGTCCTGAACTCCTTTTCTTTTGACAATCTTCATCTCATGCACCTCCAACGAACCAACCAAATATTCCAATTTTAGGGTTTCAAGTTTATTGGATTCTTGAATAGCTATTATAACGTGATCAAAGTTATAGGTTAACTTTCTCATTACCTTCTTAACTATCATCTTATCAGTTATGGTTTCACCATAATCCTTCATGAGATGGACGGGTTTCTGAACCTTCGACACATATTCGACCATTCTTTCGTCTTCTCCCATCGACAACAACTCATATTGTCGATGCAAGATTTGTAACTTGACAAACTTGTCTTTCTAACTTCCTTCATAATACTTCACCAAAATATATCATGCCCCATTCTCCGTTTCAGCATGAAATATTTTGTAAAAGTTAGCAACATCGACCGCCGTCTGAATGCAATAAGCAGCCTTGCAATCTTTTTTCTTGACTTTGTTGTGGGATTTTTTCTGTTTGTTGGTTGCATTTTCATCCAATGCAGGAACACCATCGGTCACCACTTCTAGGATTTCATGGAAGTAAAAAAAGGATTGCATCTGTTTTTTCCATCGGATCCAATTTTTGTCGTCAAGCATTGGAAGATAATTCGGAATTCCCTTATCACTAGCCATCTTCGCAGTGGTTGATTCACTAGCCCTGGAAACACGATCTCTAACGTGAAGTTCTTGAAAAATCGATCAAGAACAATAACCAGAAGCTCTAGATACCAATTTGTTAGTGTGTGATCCACTTTTAGTGAGCAGAGAAAGAGAGAATAATAAAAGAAATAAGGATTCTATTAGTCGCTTAATGAATTGTACAAAATGAGAATACATACTATGACTAATTATATACAATTGTAATTGGGATTGGGCTAACACAACTTGGATTATATTTAAATATTAAACCTAATCAAGTCTAATCTAATCTATTTTAATTAATTTTATCTTGTTTTATTATATTTTATGCATTTCTTAATTTAATAGTTCAACACACAACATACTTAACTCACCTGAAAAACTAGTGGTAATAAAATATTTTATTATTAGACAAAAAGTGAACATGGAGAAATATGACATCATGTATTAGGTCTCTTGATAACTTGTAGACATCATAATGCATATGATTCACAACAAGGTCCAAGAAGCTAGGTCGTTGGAGACTAAACGAGTAAATTCAAGTTACAACTTTTCATGTTTACTATATAGGAAATTTGAGAGAATCAATTTCGACCATACATTGTTACTCAAATCCTACTAATCAATACAAATATGAGGCCTTCCACTATCCAATTTATTCTTATATTGTTAGTGCGTGAGACACTTTTAGTGAGGAGAGAAAGAGAAAATAATAAAGGAAATAAGGATTCTATTATTCACTTAATGAATTATACAAAATAAAGATACATACTATGACTATTTATATACTGTATTAGAGGATAAATCTCAAATACAATAGTTTTTGGATCTCAACTTCACATCTAATACAATTAAGAAGTACTTAGGGATACAACTTAAACTCATAGATGTTGGAATTAACCCCGGTCTTAGACATAATCTGAATCAATATCGATGAACACAACTCAATCTTTATGATTGTTCACTCTTCTCGTTCTTCACACTTCACTCGACTGAATCAACCACACCTTGGTTGCAAGATGATCCCACTACACAAACATTATGAGAGAAGATAATTGAGAGAAAAGAGAGAAAAGAGAAATATCGGTTTTGGAGAGAAGAAGAAGATTTTATTGATTCTTATTGAATTTCATGTTCTTTACAATGATAAGGTAGCTCCCTATTTATAGCTTAGTATGCGTGTTCACCAAACAAACTCTAACTAACTAAATAACTAAACTATTACACAAAACAAATTCTAAGTTTAACTAATTCGACATACTTCAACAACTACTTGATGTATTCGACTATCTATTGAATACAATTTATACAAACTCTGTCAAATACTGCTTCGGCATAAAGAATTATATATTCAACACACCACCTAATTCATTGTATCTAAGCTATATACATTCATCATAGTTCTCAATCTCTTGAACAATTTAACCTCAACCTTTGTCATGATGTTTGTAATTTAATTCTCAGTGCTGCAGTGTTCCAAGTTCAGCTTTTCATTTGCTACTTATTCTCAAAGATAATTGAACCTCATCTCTATGTGTTTGATTTTTCCATGTGCTATCGGATTCTTATTGAGAGCAGACATGTTATCGATTTTCATGGCCATTTCTCCATGATTCTTCCCTGTAATATCTATGACCAAATTCACTATCCATGTTGCTTGACATGCGTAAAGACAAGCAAATATGTATTCTGCTTCACATGAAGATAGTGCTGTTTTTGATTTTTTTTTATCGAGTTCTAAGCAACTGGTGCACCACCTGTTAGACTTGCATTTTTCAGCTAGAAGAAATTTAACAAAGAATGTCAATTGAAAAGACATTTGTTGTTAAGGAGACATTAATGAAGTTTTTTAAAGAGAACTAAATATGAAGCATCGACAAGGCATCAAACAAGGTATCCACGAAAGAAAACATGGTTTGGTGGAGTCTCAAAAATAGATCCACAAGATTAGAATCATTTAGAAACATGTCTAGAATATAGAAAAGGAAAACTTGCAAGACCCTCACTACATCAAATTTATCAGTAGGCTGAACCACAAAAGGTTAAAGACTTAGTATTTTTTACAAGTTTAATATTCTCTATAAGCGATTTCGACATCACGTTGAGCAGTTACTATCTGTGATACAGTGGGAGAACTGACTTGAGGTTTTGCGTTTATGTTTGCAAATGTTGCGGTTTAGCAAGAGTCGCCACCAACTTTTCTTTTATCCAAAAGGAAAGGTAAAAAAGCACAGGAAAGACCTTTAGAGATGTTTTCTGGGGTTCGGGGGGTAGATTATGAAAAGGGAAGGTATTAACACCCTTTTCATCCATGGTTTTCCATGGGCTTTTAGTTACTCGCTAGATCACTTGCTTTTGTTTAAATGTGTGCTTGTGATGTGGGTTTTGAAAGTATTTTGAAAATGTAACTTTTGTAATGGCTCTCGTTTCTATAAGAACGCGTACAAAGTGTTTGTTTCGAAAATAATTCAAAGAGGTGTTTGTGAAATTTGTTTTTGAAGGTGATTTTGAAAAGGTGTATTCTTTGTAATGGTTCTTGTTTCTATAAGAACGCGTACAAAGTGTTATCTTTTGAAAATGTTTCAAAGTGAGAGTGTTGGTGTATAAATGTTTTTGTTGTGAGAAAGCGAGCAACTAAGAGCGAACCTACCTACTCAAAAGGTCTTAGATGTGCTTTTCCTCCTCCTTTGGATATTTCTATCTTACCATTAATTTGGTAAGAATCCCCATCGTTGGATGTGAAGGGACGGGCGTTGGGTCATCGTATGACCATGATAGCAATATTGTGGGATGACTTAGCATTTTTCTTTGGGGACTAAGTTCATTTCGAAAGGCAACTTTGATAGCATCAACGAGAGACTATGATCTTATATTTTTGTTTATGCTAAGACATCCCACATGCATAACATGGCCATTTTTAGCAACAAGTGGAGTTAACCTTAAGGGTGCATGTGTGAATAGTGTGTTTGATTTGCATGCATTTAATCTTTGATTAGGATTATCTACTTGTTGATTTTATCTCTTTCCATACACGCCTAATTACTATACAGTATACGGAAAACAATAAATTGCAGAAAATGAAATTCTACGCTATTACAATATTTAGGGGATGGGGGTACATATGTACGAATAGGGATTGCAAGTAAAAATAATTCCTAAGTTACTATTACAACCATATTGAAATGTACAATATAAGAAAGAAATAGACTTGTTTAGAAAATGGTTTTTTTAGTCTTAAGTTAATTAAATAATAAAAGAAAATATTTTTATGTCTTTTTATGTTAAAAAAAAAGAGTTAATATTAAAAATGATGAAAAAGAAAATAAATGAAGGATAGAAACAGTGTTGCTGCAAGCGAAAATAACAAGGATCAGAAGTTCTGAAGTCAGCCGCGTGGTAACTCAGAAGGAAGCATCAGAATCAGAAGTTCTGGATTGGTACACTCTGAGGTCCTGTAAGAAATGTTAGAGGACATACACAAGTTCTGGATTTCATTCAGACAGTGGGCCACAAGTCAGAAGTTTTGTATTACACTAAAACAGTGAGCAAACGTCAGCAGTTCAGTACATTGTCAGCATGTGAAAGTGATAAACTTTGAGTGTTTGAAAACAGCTGATGGAAACATCAAAATTTCAGTGTATTTGACATGTGAGGAGAAATCAGAAGTTATGTGCTGTGTTAGGACAGTGAGTGATAAACAGAAGTTCTGTGTTACGTTTCATATAGCCTTCATGTGATGAAGCGCTGCCTTATTTCTGAAGCAAGCATGGTGGTTGTCAACAGGAATTAAGGAAAAGCAAAAAGCAAAGCATGGGCTTAATAGCAAAGTTGCTATCCCAAGACAGTAGAGGTGCACATGATGAAAATCCTTTGGATAAAGACTCAAAAGGTTGTTGTGAGCATTAAATGATGATGAGACTTATCACAACCAGAAATCCTGCAATGTGAAACTCTACATCAAGGCTTAGTTATGGATCAGAAGTTCTGCTTCAGCGTAGTATCCTATCTTCTGATCCTCTTATCTTCTGGCTCCAGCATGTTCTGAAGGAGCTTTCAGACTTTCTAGAAACTTACAGCACGCTCCTTAACTTTCTTTGAATTACCTGCAAACTCTGACTGAGATTTTGTGAAAACTTTCCCAGAAGTTCTGACCAAAATCTGTCTTGAGAATATCCAGAATTTGCTGAGCGTTATGGTGATAATCTGGTCAGAAGTTCTGAATTTGTCATATTTTCTTAAACACTTAGAAAAATTCTAAGTATTTAGAATTTTGACCTCTTGGATTTTGATGAAACAAAACTTCATATTTCAACGTGTCCTAATGAAATATGATTCTTGAAACTTGATTTTGATTCAAAAGTCAAAGTTTGACTTTTCAGTGTGCAAATGACCATTTTGCCCTTATGAGTGATTTTCTTGGAAAATTTATAGTTCAAGTCTTGGAAACTTGATAGAAGCAAACCTGGGATCCAGGGTGATCCCTTGTGAAATGAGATGGAAAATTTTAGGGTGCAACGGCTGCCCCTGTTTAATATTCTTACACCTGAAGAGTTAGATTGGTAATTCTGCCATTCGTGACTTGAAGGTGGAAGATGATTGAACACTAGAGTGCCTAGAAAATTTGCACTCAAAGATGTGTTAGTTGATTATGTGGGGAATGGGCTTAAAGATGCCATTTGGAGAGGTAACGGGTAGTTGTTGGATATGGGCTTAAAGATGCCATCCAGAGGTGATTGCTGGACTGTATCTATAAGCTGAAACTAGATGATTTCCAGCATGGCGTCCGTGTCTGGAACGCATCTGAACTGTATTGGAAAGTTGGGTTGTTTGATGATGAGTCAGTGTAAAACTTCACATGAAATTTTTTGAGAAGGAACCTGTGTAGGGTTACTTCATGATGAGTCCGTGTAAAACTGCATCTTGGAAAGGAGGAACCTGTGCAGGGTTTCCTGACGATGAGTCAGTGTAAAACTGCATCTGGAATTGAGAAGGAACCTGTGTAGGGTTACTTCATGATGAGTCCGTGTAAAACTGCATCTGGAAGGGAGGAACCTGTATAGGGTTGCCTGATGATGAGTCCGTGTAAAACTGCATCTGGAAGGGAGGAACCTGTGTAGGGTTGCCTGATGATGAGTCCGTGTAAAACTTCATCTTGGTAAGAAGGAACCTATGTAGGGTTTCCTGATGATGAGTCCGTGTAAAACTTCATCTTGGAAATAAGGAACTTGTGTAGGGTTGCCTGATGATGAGTCCGTGTAAAACTTCATCTTGGAAAGAAGGAACCTGTGTAGGGTTGCCTGATGATGAGTCCGTGTAAAAATTCATCTTGGAAAGAAGGAACCTGTGTAGGGTTACTTGATGATGAGTCCGTGTAAAACTTCATCTTGGGAAGAAGGAATCTGTGTAGGGTTGCCTGATGATGAGTCAGTGTAAAACTTCATCTTGGAAAGAAGGAACATGTGTAGGGTTGCTTGATGATGAGTCCGTGTAAAACTTCATCTTGGAAAGAAGGAACCTGTGTAGGGTTACCTGATGATGAGTCAGTGTAAAAATTCATCTTGGAAAGAAGGAACCTGTATAGGGTTACCTGAGCTGGTCAAGTAGATAGTTGTCATGGCTGGTTTCAGATATTAATCTACAATCAGTCGTCCACAGATAGTTTTCCTGGCTTGTTACAGGTATTAATTTGGAACTTGAAAAGGTTGCTGGTAGCCATCTGTTGATTGAATTTTTCCTGAAAAAGGAAAAACGTTAGCTGTATGCAATGTCGTGATGCATGAAATGCATGATGTCATGATGTTCTCAAAATAAATAAGATTGTGTCGTATGCACTTATCATGTATGTAAATAGGAGGTATTAAATGTGAAATGTTTATGAATGTATTTTTGTCTGGGAAAATAAATCCTTGACAAATGTCGGGGAGTTTGTTAAAATTTGGACTGTTGTTGAAGAGTATGTGTGTCTTCAAACTTTGCTTAGAATGTTTCCACTGGGGATTCCTGTTTTGTTGTTTGAGGAGAACTCTGCTGAGGAATATTGAAAACCGTGGGGAGAATTTTTATTCCTGCTTGGGAAAAGAGTTCAGGAGTCTCGGTTGTCCGTTGCTCTACTCGGGAATCGAAGTTGAACTAATATCTGTCCGGGTCCAGGTTTTGCAGTAACTTGTCGGGGATTGTAGAGTAGTCTACTGGGGAAAGGGAGTTGTGGTCCTTTGATTTATAGTAGTTGGAGGGGAAAACTCAAGTTGGGGAATTCTTAGTTTGTTGGAGAAATAAACCATGTTGCCGGTCTGCTAGAGAGGTGACGACTTTGTTGGGGAAAATCCTCGAGGACTCCTGAGGTTGTTTTAGCTGGGGAGTGGTTTTTAGAGATTAAACTCTTGCTGGGGAATCATCCTATGAGAAGGATTTTGGGGAGATTTGTCACTTCCCATAGTAGCGAGTGTTTGTGGTACTTCCCGAAAATGTTTGACTGTATGTAACCCTTTGTCGGGATTGACATTCAATGCCCCAAGTGACGGAGATGGAGACTTGCCCCTGGTTACTCTGCAATTCTTGAGAGATTTCTTGAAATCTTGACTGGACTGCCCCAGATGTGCTAGATAATGACATGTTGTGTCCCCTTGTTGATAGGAGATTTGTCAATGGAAGTGTCATCCTTCTTGAATTGATTTTATTCACTGAGAGAGCTTTCGTTCACTGGATATTCATTGTGTGAATTTCTCCGCTTTCAAACAAATAGCCATATACAAATAGTGATATTCAAGTAATGCAAAGTTTATGTTTGTCTTGAAGTTTTGAAAAATGTGTTTTTATCAAGTAAAGAAGTTTGTAATTCAACTTTGGATTTTTAGTAAAGCCTTACAGGAGTCAGGATACCTTTTGTAACAATATGCTTTCGAACTAACCCATGCTTCAATTAGGACTTTTGAACGGTTGTAACGTGGCTTGGTTCACGCTTTAATAAACAAAGAATAAAGGCTCAAATGTATTTGTACCCACCCGTTCTTCGTGATGTTTTTCAGTCCTAAGCTCAGTTAATTGTACATTTGAACTCTAATTGAGTCTAGAATGACGTTTCAGTGATAGTTCAAACAAGTTAAGTTTGTCAGAAGGCAATCATTTTTGCAAAAAAAATTTCATGTTTGTTGAGGATTTGTAGTGACCTCTTTTTGATTTATTATCCTTGATTTTGCCTGACTGTTCTTATTTTTGAGATTATAATCAGCGGAATGCCCTAGTTTTTCTTAAGTGTCCTTCGTAGGTTTTGACTTAGTGGGCTTTTCTCTTGAGAGATAATGACTGCCTATTTGGTAGGGAACCATCATTGTCTTTTGACTCCAAAGGAATGTTTTTGATATCATTCGTTGTATTACGAGATGAGAGTTTGTGATTTTGAACGCGCATTTGAATTAACTGAGAGACTACCCTGCCCCAGGTTTTGATTAAAGGTTTCAATTTGTGTAAAAAGGAAACTTCTACTTCTTTGGATCGAAGGGGTTGACTAGGGATTATCCTCCTTATAACTCCAATGTTTAGGATTTGAAAAAACGCCTGTACATCTTCAACAAGGTCTGTCCAAAAGCATATTGTATGAGATGAAGGCATTGTTTTCGTCATCCTCCCTCTAAAGGCTTGTAACTTTTAGCCAGAGTTGAATGTCATAAAGAGAGTAAAAAGCATAGTTTAAATATATTGAAAACGAATGGATGAATTCAAGACAAACATATGCAATGCATTAATGAAACGAAGTTTGTCATTAATAGATAATTGTTTAAATAACAAAATAGATTACAACTTGAAAATTCAAATGAACAAAAGCTTTCAATGATTCATCATAGGAGCAGTGATCACGTTTTGAGTCTCCGGAGGATCAAACTCGACCTCCTTGGCGTCAATCAAATTCTGAATCTTATACTTCAATGCCCAACAATTGTTAGTATCATGCCCGGGATTGTCATAATGATAAGCACATGTTGCATTAGAATTGTAGTTAGGAGAAGAAGTCTTGGGGTTTGGATGAGGTCCTATCATTGCAATCAGATTCATCTTCAACAAGTGTGGTAGCTCTTGAGACAACGACATGTTGATGTTGGTAAAATGTCTTTTGGGCTCGTCTGGTCTTTGTTGATTTCCCTTTTACTGTTGTCGGTGTGATGCAAAACCAGAGATCAAGATTGCCCCCACGTGTTGGTTATGACGACTCTTTTGACCAGACACTGCATTAGACTCTTTCTTCCCAATGTACGGCTGTTTTTGAACATCAAGAGGTGTTGCTCCTTGGATCTTTCCAATTTTTATGCCAGCTTCGACCCTTTCGCTGGTCAGTATTAGCTCGGTGAACCCGACTGAGGAGCTTCCGATCAGGTGTTTGAAGAAAGGTCCTGTCAAGGTTCCCATAAAGATGTCAATCAGCTCCATGTCAGTTAAAGGGGGCTGCACCCTACCAGCCAGATCTCTCCACTTTTAGGCGCATCCTTTGAAGCTCTCGTTGGAACCCATGGTCATGTTCTGCAATTGCACACGAGTTGATGCAAGATCAGCATTGTACTGATACTGCTTATAGAAAGCAACAGCTAAATCCTCCCATGTGTGGATGCGAGAACTCTCCAATTGATAGAACCATTCGAGTTGAGTCCCTACTAGGCTTTGGAAGAAATGGATCCAAAGCTTTGGATCAGTTGTGTATGGTTGAATCTTGCGGGCATAAGACTTTAAGTGCATCTTAGCGCAAGAGACTCCATCGTACAGGGCAAAGGTAGGGACTTTGAACTTTGGAGGGATGACCACTCCAGAAACCAAACCCATGTCTCCTAAATCCAAGCCAGGTATCTATTGAATCTCCATAGCACTGAGGCGGTCCTCCAACTGTTTGTACTTGTCATCAGTGGGAGGGTATTGTTCCTCAGAGCAGTTAGCTTCGACTTCACCAATCTCCAGACTGTGGTCTTCTTCAAGACTATCCCCCATGTTGGATGGAGTTTAAAGATCTAGAGCTCTCTTGAATGGTCCTCCAGGTCTTCTTCCCAAGTTCAGGACACCTAATGATTTCTTGGACTTCTTCCTCTTGTCTTTGAGAAGGAGAGTTTGCAGGTCTTCTTTCCCCTTAGCCACAGCCAGGAACATTTGTTGGAATTGAGTGTTTTGAGCTTGGAGATCTTTCACAGTTTGTTCCATATCCATCTTACTAAAATAAACAGTAGGAAGATAAGGAGACTTGTATGGGAGAAACCTGTCATGATATGATGCATGATATGTGGATGCATGTTTTCAAGGATCTCGCAGGGTAAACACAAGAAAGGTTAGGAGTTGAACTTTGATCAACAACTTTGTTTGGAGAAATTTGTATCAGTGGATGTCCTTCCACGAGAATTAAGCTTACAATGTCAAGTGGGTCATAGCCCTTGACTCAAGTTTGTTGTACTTGTTCTTTGACGGCGTTTGGTCAGAGGAAAATAAATCCCCCTGCCCCTTGCTAGACGTTTGGTTCATCATAACCTGCATAAAAGACCCTCGAGATCCTTGAAATGGTTATTGAAAATGCTATGGTATGATGTTATGATGTTATGTACAAATATGCGAGGTAAGGAAATTTATATACAAATAATCATATTCACACAGAGCAGACAAGTCCTTAGGTTTAGCCTTGCGTGGAGTTTGTAGGTAAGTACCCTCTTGAAGTTTAGTTGGCTCAACCTGTCCTAGTTAATAGTAACCGGGTTCTAAGGGATCTCAATATCACTGACCTTTCCCACAAGCTTCGTTCAATAAGAAATTGACTCGCAACCGAACAAAACTCAGGGGTCAGGTCTCAATGATTGTAGCATCGAGTATCAACCAATTTTCAGCTTTACACCGAAACGGCTATCTCACTACTTCCTAATGGCCAAGTTGGTCAAGTAAAGTTATAAGGTCAGTTGATGCTTCACGACACCACACGGCGACCCCGTACTCTCCTCGATTCAACTCAAGGGTTACCGGTACCAACCAAAGTGCCACATCAACGTAGCTACTGCTTCAACCATGTCGATATATCCCGCACAGTTCCCTCACAGTCTATTGCTACTTACCTAAAAGGTGTCCCCAAATCCGGGTTTAGGATTTCAAACAAACCCAAACAAGGAACCAAAATGTAAAGCATACAAATCAAACAAAGAAAGCAAGTAAATGTGATCTAACCCTAAGGTAACCCCACTTTTAACAACTTCCCCATAGAGTCGCCAGTTCTATGATACTGTGGGAGAACTGACTTGAGGTTTTGCGTTTGTGTTCGCAAATGTTGCAGTTTAGCAAGAGTCGCCACCAAATTTTCTTTTATCCAAAAGGAAAGGTAAAAAAGCATAGGAAAGACCTTTAGAGATGTTTTCTCGGGTTCAGGGGGTAGATTATGAAAAGGGAAGGTATTATCACCCTTTTCATCCATGGTTTTCCATGGGCTCTTAGTTACTCGCTAGATCACTTGCTTTTGTTTGAATGTGTGCTTGTGATGTGGGTTTTGAAAGTATTTTGAAAATGTAACTTTTGTAATGACTCTCGTTTCTATAAGAACGCGTACAAAGTGTTTGTTTCGAAAATAATTCAAATAGGTGTTTGTGAGATGTGTTTTTGAAGGTGATTTTGAAAAGGTGTATTCTTTGTAATGGTTCTCGTTTCTATAAGAACGCGTACAAAGTGTTATGTTTTGAAAATGTTTCAAAGTGAGAGTGTTGGTGTATAAATGTTTTTGTTGTGAGCAAGCGAGTAACTAAGAGCGAACCTACCTACTCAAAAGGTCTTAGATGTGCTTTTACTCCTCCTTTAGATGTTGCTATCTTACCATTGATTTGGTAAGAAGCCCCATCGTTGGATGTGAAGGGACGGGCGTTGGGTTATCGTATGACCATGATAGCAATGTTGTGGGATGACTTAGCATTTTTCTTTGGGGACTAAGATCATTTCGAAAGGAAACTTTGATAGCGTCATCGAGGGACTATGATCTTATATTTTTGTTTGTGCTAAGACATCCCACATGCATAACATGGCCATTTTTAGGCAACAAGTGGAGTCAACCTTAAGGGTGCATGTGTGAATAGTGTGTTTGATTTGCATGCATTTAATCTTTGATTAGGATTATCTACTTGTTGATTTTATCTCTTGCCATACACGCCTAATTACTATACAGTATAAGGAAAACAATAAATTTCAGAAAATGAAATTCTACGTTATTACAATATTTAGGGGATCGGGGTACATATGTACGCATGGGGATTGCAAGTAAAAACAAGTCCTAAGTTACTATTACAACCATATTGAAATGTACAATATAAGAAAGAAATAGACTTGTTTAGAAAATGGTTTTTTTAGTCTTAAGTTAATTAAATAATAAAAGAAAATATTTTTATGTCTTTTTATGTTAAAAAAAAAAAGAGTTAATATTAAAAATGATGAAAAAGAAAATAAATGAAGGATAGAAACAATGTTGCTGCAAGCGAAAATAACAAGGATCAGAAGTTCTGAAGCCAGCCGCGTGGTGACTCAGAAGGAAGCGTTAGAATCAGAAGTTCTGGATTGGTACACTCTGAGGTCCTGCAAGAAATGTTAGAGGACAGACACAAGTTCTGGATTGCATTCAGACAGTGGGCCACAAGTCAGAAGTTCTGTATTACACTAAAACAGTGAGCAAACATCAGCAGTTCAATACATTGTCAGCATGTGAAAGTGATAAACTCTGAGTGTTTGAAAATAGCTGATGGAAACATCAGAAGTTCAGTGTATTTGACATGTGAGGAGAACTCAGAAGTTATGTGCTGTGTTAGGACAGTGAGTGAAAAATAGAAGTTGTGTTACGTTTCAACTCTTAATCAGCACATCAGTAATTTATTCAGTTTAGAAAATCAGAATGATCACAGCACAACAAATCATAGAAGTTTCAATCCTAAGTCTGAGCCTAGCATTATTCTAACAGTTCTGATCCATAGTTTTTCTATTCATACAATGATATATACAACATTAATACTATGATATTTACATGTTAATGATGTTCAGAATGAAAAGCAAGTAAAGTCAGAAAGACTTACCTGGAGCGTGCTTGGTGCTTTGAGTGGCTGCCTTTGGATGTTGAGTCAACAAGAGAGACGAAAGAGTGGTCGTGTTCTTTGGTTCAAAGGGAAGAACAAAGGTTTGTTTTTATGTATGAGAAATCTGGATTTTTTATGGAGGTATCACAACTTTATTTTCTCTCTTTTTGATGATCTCTCTCTCTAAAAACCAGCCCCTTGCAAGTGTGATAGAGCCACTTATTTGTAGATGAATTTGTTGTGATTTTGGGTGGGAAAACAAATGAGATTTGAACCTCTTTGGCATCCTGTTACTTTGCTTTTTCATTCACAGTTTTCTTATGCTAGTTTGGTGCAATCATGGGATGCAAGTGTAGGCTGAACCAGCTGTTGGTCATAGGTCTGCAACAGGTTGTATAAACAAGGTTTTGGGATTTGGTCAAGTTCTGACCAAAGTGTTGAATATAGCCTTCATGTGCTAAAGCGATTCCTTGTTTTTGAAGCAAGCATGGTGGTTGTCAGCAGAAATTAAGGAAAAGTAAAAAGCAAAGTATGGGCTTAATAGAAAAGTTGCTATCCCAAGACAGTAGAGGTACACGTGGTGAAAATCCTTTGGATAAAGACTCAGAACGTGGTTGTGAGCATTAAATGAGCATTAAATGATGATGAGACTTATCACAACCAGAAATCCTGCAACGTGAAACTCTACATCAAGGCATAGTTATGGATCAGAAGTTTTGCTTCAGCGTAGCATCCCATCTTCTGATCCTCTTATCTTCTGGCTCCAGCATGTTCTGAAGGAGCTTTCAGACTTTCTAGAAAGCTTGCAGCACGCTCCTTAACTTTCTTTGAATTACCTTGGCAAACTCTGACTGAGCTTTTGTGAAAAGTTTCCCAGAAGTTCTGACCAAACTCTATCTTGAGAATATCCAGAATTTTCTTAGCGTTATGGTGATAATCTGGTCAAAAGTTCTGAATTTGTCATATTTTCTTAAACACTTAGAAAAATTCTAAGTATTTAGAATTTTGACCTCTTGGATTTTGATGAAACAAAACTTCATATTTCAACGTGTCTTGATGAAATATGATTCTTGAAAGTTGATTTTGATTCAAAAGTCAAAGTTTGACTTTTCAGTGTGCAAATGACCATTTTGCCCTTATGAGTGATTTTCTTGGAAAATTTGTAGTTCAAGGCTTGGAAACTTGATAGAAGCAAACCTGGGATCCAAGGTGATCCCTTGTGAAATGAGAGGGAAAATTTTAGGGTGCACCACTATCAAATGTTTGTGGAGAAGTTTGAAGTTGTTATGACTCAACATGGGTTGTAAACATAAAGAATGGTGGGTAACGTAGGCACATTAGTGGAAACCTGGAGTAAAACGCACTAGTTTTATAGTAGGTGGAATCGTCGCTGATAGTTATTTTGTAAATAGAATAAATAGCAAGTTCATACATTATAACGAAGGTCCCAAAATTTCATAAATATTCTCCATACTACTGGAGTATCTGAGTCAAAGAGTGAATCAGTGTGTAAGAAACATTTATGTGTGTGCGTCCAATATTTTCATTGTTTCCTTGTTTCCTTAAATGTAACATTTATTGTATTTTGCTTTCGCTTTCACTCTCATTTAATATTATTTAGTGCATTTTACCTTGTCATTTATTACAACTTTCCTTCATTTAAGGTTTGTTTTTATGTCGCTATCGTGCAAACGACAACAATATTCAACTCACACACACACACGTGTGTTCACATAAATCATTTTCACAAATTGCTTTGGATATTTTTCGAGTTAACTCACTTTCTTTTTAAACTCATGATTAGTTACCAAAAACATTGACAAATTGGCACATCCGGTGGGACTCATGAATGATTTTTCTCTGCGTAAAACTTATGAGTTTTGAGGTTTATGTTTTTTAGGAGTGGTAAGAAAAATCCTGAAATGTGTCGTAAATATTAATTCCCTTCCCAAGGTCATGCTCCAAACTCTAAAGATCAACTGGTAACGATGAGTGTCGGGAGTTCTAGAATTCTAAATTCTGTTGAAGAAATGCCCACTGTCATCAACCAAATAGTATGGTTGATTATACCGCCAGATATGGTGGAGGCATCAACGCACAATCTAGGAAACCAAAGGCCTCCTAACCAAATTTTCACGCTGCCTCAGAAAGAGAAGACTTACGACATGCTAACTACAATAATGACATGCATACACCTTAATGCATCAATATACTTATAAAATCCTATGCCTATGATGTCTCTTTTTAATCCATATTAGGCCACAGGGTCCACTATGGGCAATTTTTGTCGAGAAGGACAATCGACAAGAGGTATGGGATACTTACCTCCAATTATGTCACCTCTAACCAATAACTTTATCCAAGTCATGAGATAACAAATGGACATGAGTAATCATGATATGGTCAACATGCTCATGTAGCAGATAGGCATTATGTTTAACCCATTAATAGAAAACACATCCCAATTGAAACAAATGGCTGAAAATCATCAGACAATGAAGTTTCCATTGAAGGTCTTTTATCCCACATGAAGGGAAAGGTAAACATCGACAAAACCTGAGAAGGGATAAGTCACGGTCTTACGATCGAGATATCGGGTAAGAGAGTCTGTTACGCGAGGGGAAGGTATTAGAACCCCACACGCCCATAGTACTCTACGGTATCTACTCTTGTTGTCTATCTTATAGGTGTGATTATTCTATGCTTGTTGTACTATTGAGGAAGAATGCATGCAAAAGAGAGGAGAAAATAATGTAGGGAAAATAAAGTTGTGCTCGCTAGGACCCTAGCCCAATGCCTACGTATCCTTTTTGAGGAATCAGAGTTACCGTAGTTTAGATCACATGTTTTTGTTTGTTATGAATAATGTTAATTCCGCCTTTTGCCGCAGTTTGACCTTTGGAGACTCACGCGTTGGCACAGAAGTAAATTAACATGTCCTTACCTAAAAATAATTTTGAGTTACGCCTTCAAGGCAAGATGCCACATTTGATTGGTTTGTGTTTTGTTACCTTGAAAAAGGGTTTAAGTGTGATTAGCATGTTTTATGATTTGCTAATAAAAACAAAGTTTTAGTTTTAAATGCAAATGAAAATGCAAAGGGGGGAAGAAAAAGAGTCTACGGGAGACTAGCCTATTTCTAATCATAATATTATCATACAATGGTAGTCCTAAGGTTTGGATTAACAAAAGGGAAACGTCCACCTAATGTTAGCATGCATGGTTTGAAACCTAAGGTCTAACTTGCATCCGAAAGGAACAAGCACATCCTAAGGGAACATGGTATAGAAAGCAAATGAACAAACAAGCTCGAAAGAGCACACATATAAAAAGGTAAGAAAAGAAGTGAAATGCTTTAGTCAAGGGGAGCGTATCACCCGAGACAAACAAGCGGGAATAGGATGTAAAAAAATGTGATGTCCAAGGAGACTGAACACCAAACCAAGATATAGGAGATCGAGGTAGGCATTAGAAGGAAATATGAACAATCACGGCGTATCAGCACTGACCAATGTGAACTCCTGACAAAGTGTGGGGGGTTTGATTGCAAAACCCTTTTCCACTTGACGAATCGATACACATGATCTTGGGAACATGTTCGGAGCTTGGAACTTGCGAAAAGTGAGCATAAGAATGACACAAACGAAAACTGGTGGGGGTTGATTGCTAACCCTTTCCACTTGCCTTCCCATGAGGACTTAGGAATGGTTACCATAAAAGAACCTAAAACCATCATCCCGCTACACAAGCACAAATGTAAACACATGTGCGGAATACCTACTTCAAAGGTAGGATTTTAAACAAACACATATAGCATACAGAAAGCACACAATGCGGAATTGCCCTAAATGGGTCTTTAAATAAACTAGAGGGATTCCTGACATGATCAACAACGAAGATCCCATCATACATCTCTACCTTAATTCTCATGGCAAGGAAAGCAGTAACGCCCTACTTCTCATGATCTCTAAAAAGTGGTAAAGAAATGCGGTAAAGTGCGGAAAAGTATAAAAGCGGTAGTGACGGCTACCAAAGAAAGCAAATCTTCGAAAGCAGACGAAAGAGATGGAGAAGTAAGGAGTACGCATCGAGAAAGCTTCACCAAGAAACAAACAAAGTCAGGAACAATATCCAACTAAGATAAAAAGAAAATACGTGTTGAGAATGCAACGCGTAATCAGACGTTACTGCATAAAGCATCACAAAATATCACATGCATCTGGGAAACATATAATATGGTGTTAATTTCTCAGGACGATGAGAAATAAGGTGTGTCGCACCGGAAGTGAGCATAAGCCATATGCTTCGATCACATAACAACTTTTTAGGATACATGATCGAAAACACCAAAAATGTACCTTGCATAATGAACAAACGCGTAAAAAATAACGAGGCGCGATAATATGAAAATATGAATAAAACTAAGAGAAAAACATATTTTTATTAGTTTTTCATGTGAGGAAAATTCTATCAAAAACAAAAGAATTAATTTTAAAATCAATTAAGAAAAACTAACAAATTTTATCGATTTTATAGTTTTTTTATCAATAATCTATAAAAAAAAAAGGAAAATGTAATGGAAATATAAAAAAGGAAATTAAACTAAAGGGGTGTAGCTGAAATCAGGGGGTGTTGTAGAAGAATGCGTAGAGGCCCAAACTGCCAGGGTCCAATCAGGATTTTTGTCCACAAGTTGATGTTGTACAAAATGATGCAATGGGCCAAGAGAGTGGTCTTTTTGTTGTACTAGCTTTAAATCAACAAACATATACGATATTAGACCTCAGAGGGGTGCAACGTGTGGATTGCTTAGAGGCCCAACATAATGAATCCAATTCACAAATGTACCAGGATTTTTGTTCATTGTTATTAAAGAAAAAATTAAAAGAAATAAGAGAATTGAACTCAAAACGGTGCGTCTGGGATAAAGTTGTGACCATCAGACTCTCATACTTCATTCCAAACTCTCTCTCTCTCTCTCTCTCTCTCATTCTTAGCTTACCCTATCAGAATTAGGTATACCGCCGCTGCACCATCACGCCTCTGGCGGCGGCCGTGGTGGCCTTCTTACTCGATAATCCAACCAAATACATCACTCTCTTCATCTTTGTCAACCTTCCACTACAACCTCCACCTACATTCATCGGAAACCCAATCTGCAGCCACCAACCGCTTTATTCCCTCCTTCTATTGCCAAATATCACTTCTGTTTTTCAGGGTTCCTCCTTAAATTTTCTAAATCTAAACGAACAGAAAACCCTAGGAGTTTTAAACTGAAATTAAATGATAACGGTTCCGACTTATAGTTTGAGGCATTAGGGGAATTATTCAGCAAGCCAAGACGCATGATGTGGTAACAAGCTTTATTCAAAAAGGAGAAGAAACGAGGGAGATTGGAACTTACCTTCCGGAGTAGCTCTAATGGATCTTCAACAGTGACAAAACCAGTAGAAACCCAGAGAGTCTTGAATTCTCAGGTACGAACACTCCTCTTTTCCTTTGAACTCATTCTCCTTCTCTGCCCGATTCAATTTTTTTCTTCTGCTACTGTTGTTAGGATTCTGCAAAAATGAGATTGTGATTCGTTGTTATTATTGTTGAAGTAGGAGAAATGGCGATGAATTGAAGAAGGAATATTTATGATGAGGAAGGTGGAGGGGACTATGAAGATTAGAGGTGTTGGTGAGAGTTGAGAGTGAAGCTTTGCGCTTATGCCATGCTCGTATCAGAGAGCAGATTTGAGCGAAGTTGATTATTCTTTCTTGGTGCAGGTGTGTTGCAGAATTAATGTTGAAGAACCAAGAAAAGAAGATGATGATGTTGCAACAGTAATAACCATGAAGGTTGAAGATGTGTTGAGGCTGAAAGTTGTTGACGGAGATGAAAAATGAAGATGCTTAAGGTTGTGGTTCAGAGAGAGTGATGTTTATGAAGGATCTGTAGAGGAATTTGCAGAAGATCATTTCGAGGTGATTTTTTTCTCTCTATTTTCTGTATGAATGAATCATATCCCCCTCCTCTCTTTCTTTTATCTCTTGTTATAGATTTCTGCTGGAAGCTTTTTTGTTAGAAGTAGTTAGTTGGAATTGGTTGAAAAGTTAGTTAGAGAGTTGGTTAGAGGTTCTGTTATGAAGTTTTAGTTAGGAGTTAAATCATGTTAGGCTTGGTTGGTTAATGAAGAAATTAGTCAGAGCTGTTAGACTCGGTTATAAACGGTTGGGGTAAAAGTTAGTTATACAGGTTTCTCTTGAAAATCTATGTTGAGCTATAATATTGATTTCTGATTTAATTTTCTACTTAATCTTTCTGTTTCTTCTTTTATTTAATTTATGTCAATGATATATGCAGGGATGATCGTTCTGATTGAGTGATGTTAATAAACTGGGAAATATTAGCTTGAAGGCCATGTTATGGCTTAGCTGGAAGTTAGTTTGAGTTTGTTTCAGTTGAGAGCTAACTGATTTGTTTGTTATGAGTTGGTTTTTGGAAGTTGAAATTCGGTTAGAAATTCTGTTTAGTTTTTGTTACAGTTAGGAATTTGCTTGAAATTCTGTTAGTTGCTGCAACCAAAGGTTACTATTAGTAAAGTGAGCCGGAAATGAAACTAGATATAGGTGAACTGCTTCTATTTTGGGCTTTCTCTAAACTGGTTTTTGTTTGTGTAAGTGTTTGTTGGCAGCAACTTTTGTAAAACACTGACTTGATAATCTCTTGCTATATGTCTTGACATTTGAAGCAAACTGGTTTTAAATGATGTCAAAGCAGATGTCTTGACATCTGCCTTCTGATCTGAATGTGACTTCATATTTGTTTCCAATATTTTGTTTCCTGTTTTTATGCGTGCCATTATTCAGGATTTGTGACTCATAGCTTGCAAAAAATATGAAGGAATATTTTTCGATTTGTATTATCTTTATGGATTATATCTTGGCCTGTTTTCATGGGAATATTCAAGGGATTGGAATATTTGTTTTTTAGCCCAAGCCCACTGCTGGGCCTTTATAAGGACTTGCATCCTTATTCATTTTACTGCAACTTTTGAAGAAGAATATATTCTTTCTGATTTAGAAGTCTAAGTCTTTTTAATTGTAAGACACTCTAAGTATTGGTTTAATACTTGAGTTGTAATTTGAGTTGTTAATTATAGATCATTCATAAGATTTTAAGTATTGAATGATTGAAGTCTTTAAAACTTAATATGTCTATTTTTCTTCACTGTTAGTGATTAAAGGGATTTGAGGAGGGCCTCATACCTAAGTGTGTCTTAGGTAGAAGTATAGAACGGGTAGTGATTAAGTGATTAGATCGTAAATTGGTTATTTACTGAGGGTCTATGAATTGATACTATTTAGTGGACTTGTCCCTGGCTTGGTAGCCCCAGAGTAGATGTTGTTATACACCAAACTGGGTTAAAATGCCTTGTGTTTTTACTGCTTTTAATATTTTTGCATTTTATATTATCCTCTAATATTTGTGTCGTGACATCTCCTTCGACATCACATATCTGATACCAGAATTTCAATTGGTATCAGAGCAGGAATCCTGCTCTGTATCTGGGTGAGATCTAGGGAAGATACTTTTTAGTACTATGGACAAGGAAGGAGGATTTGTGAGAAGACCACCCATTTTGGATGGAAGAAATTATGACTATTGAAAACCACGTATGGAGGCCTTTCTAAAGTCTCTGGACAACAGAGCTTGGAAAACTGTGTTAAAAGGATGGAAACACCCTGTCAAATTGGGAGAAAATGGAGAACCTACTTCTGAGTTAAAGCCATAAGAAGATTGGTCTAAAGAAGAGGATGAAATTGCTCTTGGAAATTATAAAGCCTTGAATGCTATATTCAATGGAATTGACAAGAACATTTTTAGATTAGTGAACACATGTGAAGTAGCTAAGGATGCCTGGGGGATTCTTCAATCTACCCATGAAGGCAAATCTGTAATACGGTGGGAGAACTGACTTGGGATGTTTTGCGTTTGATCGCAATTGTTACCGTTATAAAGAGTCGCCACCGAATTTTCTTTTATCCAAAAGGAAAGGTGGAAAAGAATAGGAAAGACCTTTGAGATTATTTCTTGAGTTCGGGGGCTAGATTATGAAAAGGGAAGGTGTTTGCACCCTTTTCATCCATAGTTATCTATGGGCTCTTAGTTGCTTGCTAGATCACTTACTTTATTTGAAAATGTGATTTGTTTGAAAATGTGTTTTGTGTTTGTTTTGAAAGTGAGCAAGCAACTAAGAACGTTTCTACCTACTCAAAAGTCTTTGTTCATTTCTTCCTTTCCTTTGATATTGCTATCTTACCATTGATTGGTAAGAAGCCTCATATTTGGATGTAAAGGGACGAGCATGAGTCATCGTATAGTCATGATAGCAATGTTGTGAGATATCTTAGCATATCTCTTTGAGGGACTAAGATAATTTGAAAGATAACTTTTGTAGCATCGTCGAGGGACTATGATCTTGTATTTTTTATTGTTTTTACTAAGATATCCCACATGCATAACATGACCATTTTTGTAAGGCAACAAGTGGAATTACCCTAAGGGTGCATGTGTAAATAGTGTGTTTGATTTGCATGCATTGTTTATCTTGAATTAGGGTTATCTACTTGTTGGTTTTTATCTTTCCATACAAACCCTAATTACTAGCATTTACATGAAAGTGATAAATTGCGGAAAGTAAAATTACTACGCTATTACATCATTAGGGGAGGGGGTATACAAATTTACAAATGGGGATTGCAAGAAATTAAAGTTCTAGTTATCTATTACAATCATATTGAATTTGAATAATGTACAAGAAGTAAAATGAATATAATGTACAAGTGTAAATGGATAGAAAATGATTTTTGTTTGGATTTTGAGGAAAGGGTTTTAACCTAGTTACCTAAAAGAAATTGATTAATTAAATAAAATGAAATTAAATTTAAACTAATTAAAAAAAGAAATTAAGTTTGAAGCATTTTTTAGGGTTTTTTATGAAAGGGTTTAAACTTAATGAAAATAATATGGTAATTAATTAATTAAAAGAAACCTAAGTTCTAAGTTAATTTTAATTAAGAAAAAGAAAATAACTAAACCTAAATCTAATTATTATTTATTAAGAAAAAGAATTAAATTTGTTTAAGAAAATATTTTTTTTTGTCTTTTTAGTTTTATAAAGAAAATAAACATATAAGTCTGTAAATAATAAATAAAAATATTTTTAGATTTTTTATTAATAATAATAATAATAATAATAATAATAATAATAAAGATAATAAAGAAAAATAAAATAAAATAAAATATAAAAGTCAGGGGGTGAAAAAGAAGTTTAGGTTGTTTATTAGAAAAACAGTTTTTGTTTGAGTCTGGCCCATTAATATTTTTTTGTATGTCATAAAAGTAAACAAAAAAAAACAAGATTGGACCTGTGTTGTGATAAGCAGGCATGGGGTGTGGTGCAGCAAAAATGGAAGGTCCACTGCTGGAGGCCCAGCGCGCTAGTTGTTTGGAACAAAAAAGAAAGAAAATGTGAAAAATAATGAAAAGTGGCAGCGTTGGGGCTTGAACCCACGCCCTGGACATGAAACGCGCGCTGTCTTACCACTGGGGTGGATATACATCCGTTAACTTAAACAAAACAATAAATATATAACATAAATCTAGTCCTAGAAATGACTTCATCTTCAACCTCCAGCCATGGTTCCTGTAACTCACTCATTTCTCAATAAAAATGAAAGATGTAAACATGAGAGTTGCTCCATTTTCCCATATGAATCCAACCATATAAATGTCATAAGCTATAAATCAAAGATGAATGAAAATTTCTAAAAGTACCAAATTATGACCTAACTTTTTTCAGAGAGTCAAACCTAAAATTCTCTAAGCTCAATCAATATAAGTGAAATCTATGGACATGTACAGTTTCAGGGCAATGATATCTATATTTTATCTTCACAAATGCAATCTTAATAATGCCTAAATGAAAAGATAGAAGTTCAGAAAAGATACCTCAAAACTGGAAATCGTGAAATGAGTTTGAGCAACTTTGAAGGAGTTGTTATCATCAGGTTAGCTTAAGTGAACCTCCGGGAAGCTAATGCAATGATTAGTTTGGAATGAGGATGGCTGAAATGGCCTAGAGAAGTAGACTTGCAGACTCTTCTTTTTGGTTATGGAGGTTGATGAAAATGGTGTTACAGTTCTGGAACAAGGGCAGGGGTGGACTATATTTGAGGTATAGAAGCTTTGTGATTGATTAGGAATGAAAACACACGAGGGAAATGTGAGTTATAAGTTCAAAGTCAGAAACTGTGCACCAATGGTGTTTTTAGGCAATTTCTGGCTTGCAAGTGTCTGAGAGGGTTTCAGGGTGCTTGAGCTCGTGTATCAGCTTGCAAATAGTATCTCTATTTATAAGCAAATGGTTTTGAGACTTGTAGTTGATCAGAACTCAAATTCACATGTTTAAGTTTAACATGTGATTTTCTTGACAAAACAAGTTTCCATGCCTTTGTACTTGCTATTGTAGATTTGTTACACTTTAAACAAGCTTGATTCTGACTTTGTGGATGGAGTGTACTTGAAGAGAACAAGTTAGGAGCTCAAGAAGCTGACTTTGTGCATAAAGCTTGCTTTACAAGAATGGAAATGGTGACTTTCTCCCTAAAATGGAAAAATGCTTTGGACAATGCCTCAAATTCTTGGATCAAAGATCTAACAGTTGTGTAAACATTTAATTATGGAGTGAAATGAAAGTTATAATCCTGCAAAGTGGGATTTTTACAACATGCTTGAAGATTGGATCAAGTGTTCATCACAAAATTGACTTGTAATACAAGAATGAAACCCTCACTTCATGGCTTCGATTCTCTTAGCTCAAGTATGATCTCAATGAGTTCTTGGACATTTTGGAAATCTTTTAACATCCCATACAATCTTTATGTTGGACATTTTTGAAAATTCAAATTGGAACTAGGTAAAAAATTGTCATGAAGTTAGGTCAAAATTTTGCCTAACTAGGGCAAAATTTCACTAAGTCTTTTAAGTTTCATGAACATGTCTTCACAAAATCATAACTTGAAATCCAAGAATTTATAAATAAAGTTCTGCCCTACGATGTCTTAGATCTCATTGATATCTACAACTTTCATGTTGGAATTTTCCTTTGAATCATCTTGCATCATGGTGGAAATTTGGCTCAAAGTTATGAAAAAAAGTGAACTTTTCAACACTTAGAAAAATTCTAAGTCTTGGAAATTTGACTTTTCAAAGATGAATTTTGACTTTTTGATTTATTTATGAACAATTTTCATATATTTGACATGTCTTGATGAATTTTAATCTTTGAAACTTGATTTTGATCAAAAAGTCAAAGTTTGACTTTTCAGTGTACAATTGACTTTTCATCAGTTAACTGAAATTCAACTATCAATCCTTTAAACTTGAGAAATGTTTTGAGCCATACCATTAGTACAAAATGGAGTATTTGAATCCTTGAGATCATGTCTTGAACAAATAATTCATTGGTTAGGTCAAAAGTCAGAAATTGAACCTTTTTAGTCAAAACCCTAATTTTGACCATTTTGCCCTTCTGATGATCTGATCAAATTTCTTGAGGAATTGTGATCCAAACTTGATAAATAGACATATATGAGTTCATTATGTTGATATGGATAAAAAATTATGAAGTTTGACTGCAAATTGACCACAATTCACTTTTTCCCAATACAGTTGATTTTATGTCAACTAATCAATTAACTGAGCAAAAATGTGATCCAAAGCTTGAAACTTGACATGAGAAATATTGAGGGTCCAAAATGATCCATGAAAGTTATATGGGGCATTGAAAGTCCATTTGTCTTTGTGCAATCTCAAACCCTAATTTGAGTCATCAGTGTTTGAGGAGGTGTCTTGAGCTGATCAAACCTTGTGTAGTCTAGAATCCATGGAGATCTTATGAGAGATTTATTGAGGAATGAGAGGGAAAATTTTGGGGTACAATAGATTCCCCTGTTCAATCTTCTTAAACCTGAAGAGTTAGATTGACGAGTCCGCTATTCGTGACTTGAAGGTGGAAGATGATTGAACAGTAGAGTACCCAGAAATTTTCACTCGAAGATGTATTGGGAATGGGATTATAGATGCCATTTGGAGGAATGATGGTAAATACTAGAAGAAGTATCAGCATAAATCCTTGGTTGATTTGCAGTAAAAACTTGATGTTTTACCCGTGGGAAAAAGAGTTAGTTAAATGTAGTGTATGCATGGCATTCTCAAGATGAATGAGATTGTGCTGAATGCATTTCATATGCATATGCTATGATGTATGAATGTGCGATGCATATTTGTCCGGGAAAATAAATACTTGAATACTGCTGAAGAAATTTGGGAAGCTGAATCCAGAATTGCTGTTGGGGAAGACGGATATAAATATCTTCAAACTTGTTAAAAGAATGCTTCTGCTGGGGATTATCTCTTGAACGTTAACTGTTATCTGGTCGGATCCAGGCTTCACAACAACTTGCTGAGGATGAGGGAGTCAACTGCTATCTGGTCGAATTCCAGGCTTCATATTAACTTACTGGGGAAGAATAAATTAACTGTTATCTGGTTGGATTCCAGGCTTCGCAGAAAATTTCTTGAAGTTGAACTGTTATCCGATCGGGTTCCGGGCTTCACAGATCTTTGAAGTGGATGAAATTAATTGCTACCTGGTCGGGTCCAGGCTTCATAATAAACTTGTCTGAAGAGATAGAGCTGAACTGATATTTGGTCGGGTCCAGGCTTCACAGTAACTTGAAGTGGTAACTACTATCTGGTCGGGTCCAGGCTTCATAGTGACTCGTTGGGGATTGTAGCTAGTTGTTATCTGGTCGGACTCTAGGTTTCACAATAACTTGCTTGAATAGACAAAGTTGAACTGATATCTGGTCGGGTCCAGGCTTCGTAGTAACTTTCTGGGGTAGAGGCAAACTCTAATGGGGAAAAGAAGTTAATCCCTTGCCTGGTTGAGTCCAGGTTCTCTAATATCTCGTAGAGTTTAAACTTTTATCTGGTCGGGTCCAGACTTCAAAGTACTTGGAGAAGTTACACTATTATCTGGTCGGGTCCAGGCTTCAAAGTGGCTTGAGGAGTTAACTATTATATGGTCAGGTCCAGGCTTCATAATTACTGAAAGTAGTACTATTATCTGGTCGGGTCTAGGCTTCATAGTATTTGAAAGGTGTATTATTATCTGGTCGGGTCCAAGCTTCATAGTGATTGAAAGTTGTACTATTATCTGGTCGGGTCCAGGCTTCATAGCAACTTACTGAAGTTAAAACTATTATCTGGTCGGATTCCAAGCTTCACAACAACTTTTGGAGATAGCAAAGACTTTGTTGGCGACTTCATTGGGGATTAGGGGTTGTGGCCCTTTGATTTGTAATAGTTTGAGAGGCAAACTCAAGCTAGAGAGGATAGACTCAGCTGGGGAATCTGTAGTTTGTTGGGGAAATAAACCTTGTTGACGAATATATGATGAACTACTTACGAGGTGAGTTCTTTTAGGAAGAGATCCACAATGCTTCTTCTTGTAGGACCAACTTAGCTGGGGAGAGAGCTGTCAAGATATTGAGACTCTGGCTGGTAATCAACCTGTGCAAAGAGACTTTATGGGAAACTCCGTTGGAGATTGGTTTATTGTAGCCGTTCTTGTGGGGATAATGCTAATGAAATAACTCTGTGGGGATATTTCATGTACATTAAAGAGATGCTTGCTGCTGCTTAGTAGGACACATGTGCCAAATAGTTTTAATCATGTTCATATGCATATGTTCGTTCAATTTTAGTCACTCAACAATTTTGCATTCATAACCAAAACAGAAGGTTTTCACTTCAAAGTATACTTGTATTGATATTTTGCCCGTGAATAGGCGTTTTTTGTACAAAGAGACGAAGATCCTAGTAAGAGGAAATCATCTAAAGGAAAACAAAAACAAATAGCTATGTGGAAATGATTTCATTGCATTCCAACTCCAATATTGCCCCAATGTCTTCGAATTCCCCTTGTCGTTGACAAAAGTTGATTGGATTGATCTTGGACCGTTTGAACCCAGACCTTGGTAATAAAGTCAACTGTGGTGATTCCATGGGACATAGTCATACACTTTCAATCCTTAACTTTTTCCTGGACTGCCCTTTCGGGTTTTCAGCCCACCAGGATACCAATTTTTTCCCAAGTCGCCCTTTCGGGTTTTCAACTTGCCGGGTGTACAATCTTTTACATATATCCATAATTTTTTCCCAAACCTTTTGGTTTGTCGGGATGCCCTTATTTTTCCTAGGTGTTTCAATCTAGCGGAGCTCTTATGCGTAGTATTTTTTAACTATGTTCGCGTTCACAGGATGTGGGAAGCCTTCATCATCCATGGTAGTCAGCATCATGGCACCACCAGAGAA
Source organism: Vicia faba (assembly GCA_948472305.1). Classification (NCBI taxonomy): domain Eukaryota; kingdom Viridiplantae; phylum Streptophyta; class Magnoliopsida; order Fabales; family Fabaceae; genus Vicia; species Vicia faba. Next base: position 410,812,207 of record OX451735.1, read on the forward strand.
TACTCTCTTGACAACAAATGGCCCTTCGTAGGTGGGAGTCCATTTGCCCCTGGGGTCGCTTTGTGGCAGAATGATGCGCTTTATCACCAAGTCACCATCTTGATATACTCGAGGCTTGATCTTTTTGTTGAAAGCCTTGATCATACACATTTGGTATATCTGACCATGACAAACAGCAGCCAGTCGCTTTTCATCGATCAAGTTCAACTGATCCAATCTCATCTGAATCCACTCGTCTTCTCCTAGGCCTACCTCATTCATAATCCTTAGTGAGGGAATCTGAACTTCCACTGGCAAAACAGCTTCCATGCCATAGACTAAAGAAAAGGGAGTTGGCCCGGTTGATGTTCTAGCTGAAGTGCGGTAGCCATGAAGAGAAAACAGAAACATCTCATGCCAGTTCTTGTAGGTTACTACCATCTTCTGCACAATCTTCTTAATGTTTTTGTTGGCCGCTTCCACTGCGTCATTTATTTTAGGTCTATAAGGAGAAGAATTGTGATGCTTGACTTTGAACTGAGTGCAAAGTTCGGTAATCATGACATTGTTGAGGTTAGTTCCATTGTCAGTGATGATCCTTTTGGGGATACCATACTAGCAGATTAGGTTGTGTTTGATGAATCTGGCTACCACATTCTTGGTGAATGAGGCAAATGAGGCGGCTTCAACCCATTTGGTTAAATAGTTGATAGCGACAAGAATGAAGCGATGTACATTGGAAGCAGTGGGTTTGATCTCCCGAATCATGTCAATGCCCCACATTGCAAATGGCCACGGAGCAGTCATGATGTTCAGAGGGATATGAGGCACATGAACCTTGTCAGCATAGATTTGGCATTTGTGACAAGTCCTTGAGTGTTGATGGCAATCAGTCTCCACCGTTGACCAATAGTAACCAGCTCTCAGGATCTTCTTGGTCATGGTATGTCCGCTAGAGTGAGTCCCAAAGAGACCATCATGCATGTCTTCCATAATTTCCTCTACCTCTTTCTTGCCCACACATCGGAGTAGAGTAGAATCATGGTTGCGTTTGTACAGGATCCCATTACTTAGGAGGAATTTGGCTGAAAATCTTCATAAGAACTTTCTATCCTTGATGGATGCTCCTTCAGGGTACTCTTGTGCCTCAAGGTATCTCTTCACCTCATGGTACCATGGCTTTTCTGTGTCAGTGTCAAGCTCGTAGAAGTGCGCATGCTCGTCAAACCTTTCAATTGTAATCAAAGGAGCTTCTTTGTCCCATTTGACTTTGAACATAGAAGACATGGTAGCCAAAGCGTCAGCCAGCTGATTCTCTTCCCTAGGGAAGTGTTCAAATGTGATCTATTCTAAGTAAGGAACCAGAGATAACACAAGTTCCTTGTAAGGGATGCGATTAGGGTGCTTAGTGTCCCAATCTCCTTTTACTTGGATAATCACTAGAGTAGAATCCCTAAACATATTAAAATGCTTGATCCTCAAATCAATGGCATCCCTCAGACCCAAAATGCATGCTTCGTACTCAGCCATATTGTTCGTACAACTGAAGCACAGTCTGGAAGTGAAAGGAGTATAGAAACCTTCATGGGAGGCGATCACATCATCAATTCCGTTACCCAAGGAGTTGGAAGCCCCATCGAAGACTATAGTCCATCGGGATCCTTGTTCAGGTCCGTCATACGGTCCAGGTTTCGCGCAGTCGGTCACTAGCATGATGTTCTCATCCGAAAAGTCAAAGTTCATAGAATCATAATCATCAACAGCTTGACAGGCCAAATGATCTACTAATACACTTCCTTTGATGGCCTTTTATGTTGTGCATTAAATGTCGTATTCAGTCAAGATCATTTTCCATCTAGCGATCCGTCCGGAAAGAACGGGTTTCTCGAAGATGTACTTGATTGGGTCCATCTTAGAAATCAATAGAGTGGTATGAGTCAACATATATTGTCTTAGTCGGTGGGCAGCCCATGCCAGAGCACAACAAGTTTTCTCGAGTAGTGAATATCTGGTTTTACAGTCGGTAAACTTTTTGCTCAGGTAGTAAATAACATGCTCTTTTCGGCCAGACTCATCATGTTGGCCCAAAACACACCCCATAGAATTCTCTAGTACCGTCAAGTTTATGATCAAGGGTCTTCCTTCAACTGGAGGCATGGGAATAGGGGGTTCTTGCAGATATTCTTTGATCTTGTCGAAGGCATCTTGGCATTCATCATTCCATCTGACTACTTGATCTTTCTTCAAGAGTTTGAAGATTGGCTCACAAGTAGCAGTCAAGTGAGATATGAAGCGAGCGATGTCGTTAAGACAACCCAAGAATCCTCTAACTTCCTTTTTAGAGTGGGGGACTGGAATTTCTTGGATGGCCTTTACTTTGGCAGGATCGACTTTGATGCCTTTACTACTGACAACAAAACCTAGAAGCTTTCCAGATCGTACTCTGAATGTACACTTATTAGGGTTCAACCTCAACTTGTACTTTTTCAGCCTCTCGAACAGCTTGTATAGGTGATTGAGGTGTTCCTCTTAAGTTTGTGATCTTGCAATCATATCATCCACATATACCTCTATTTCATGATGGATCATGTCATGAAATAAAGCTACCATAGCTCTTTGATATGTTTCCCCTGCATTCTTTAATCCGAACGACATAACCATGTAGCAAAAGGTGCCCCATTGCGTAACGAAAGTGGTCTTTTCCATGTCTTCGGGAGCCATCCTAATTTGGTTATAGCCGGAGAAACCATCCATGAAAGAAAAGACTTTATGCTGAGCAGTGTTATCGACCTAGGCGTTAATGTGAGGTAGAGGGAAATCATCCTTGGGGCTTGCCCTATTCAGATCCTTATAATCTACGCACATGCGAACTTTTCCGTCCTTCTTCGGCACTGTAACCACATTTGCAACCCATTTGGGATAAGATGTGAAAGCTAAGAATCCTGCATCAAATTTTTTCTTCAGTTCAGCTTTTATCTTTTTAGACATATCAGGCCTCATATCAGGCCTCATGCGACGAACTTTTTGTTTGACAGGAGGAAAATCTTCCTTTGTCGGAAAACGATGGACTACAATGTCAGTATCCAACCCTGGCATATCTTCATACGACCATGCAAACACTTCCACATAATCATGCAACATCTGAACTAATCTTCTTTTGACACTGCTTTCCAGGTTAGCGTCGATCTTGACCTCTTTCTTGTCCGTCTCAATACCCAGATTGATGACTTCAACTGACTCTTCGTGAGGATGAATAACTTTTTCCTCTTGTAATAGAAGTCTGGATAGTTCTCCCGATATTTCACAATCTTCCTCACCTTCGTCTTCGTCTTGGTTAATTAGACATTCGAAATCATAGTCGGCAATAGTAGAGTCATTGGCAATGAGATCCAGAGTGGACGAGGACCTGCAAGAGTGTGTGTATGTGAATGTAATATACATGGCTATTTTGAAAAATGTATTTGAAGAAAAAGAAAGACAATGAGCACAAGGATTTGAATGCAAAAGTCCAATGATTTGTATTGAATGATCATATGATAAGATGAACATAAATAAAACCCTTCATAAATGGACCATAGTGCCTCGGGCCAAGCACATGTCTTAAAAAGTTAATGTTTAATATTACAGACAAAATGTTCTTGAATTAAAGGAAAGAAATAAACAAGTAATTACTCCTCAACGAAGGAGATGGGAACAAAGTCCTTTGTGTGCCAATTATTGAGCTCCGTTGTAGTAGGATATACCCAATCTTCAAATGCAACTTCATCATCAGAATCACCTACAATGTTAACTTCATGACTGCCAATACGGAGAGGGGGCTTCCCTGCACGAGCGTGCCTCACTTCTTTCTGAGCCTTGATAGTGAAACCCAAACCATATTTGTCTGCTTTGTACGGGATCTTGGGGAGTTTCCCCCAAGTATGACAGCTTCTTTCTTCGACAACAGCACAAGCATCTTTGAATGAAACCATCTTTGGCACGGCCTTAATAGCTTTGGACGCGTCAGAGGAGCATTTGGCAGCAGCAACCAATGTTGGAAAAACTTCAAAAGCCTGACACGGGTTTTCTATAAATTCGCCATCCATCTCTACGTACTTGAAGGAGTTGAGGTGGCTTACCATGAACTCCTCCTCACCACAGACAGTGACAATTCTTCCTTTAACCGAATACTTGAGCTTTTGGTGGAGTGTAGATGTTACTGCCCCAGCTCCATGGATCCAAGGGCGACCTAACAAACAAGAGTAGGCAGGATGGATGTCCATGATGTAGAAAGTAGAGTTGAAAATCTATGAGCACACCTTGACCGGGAGATCCACCTCTCTATGAACTGTCCTTTTAGACACGTTGAAAGCCCTCACAATAATATCACTTGGTTTCAAAACTAGTCCTTCACAGTCTAAACGGTCCAAAGCCCCCTTAGGTAGCACGTTCAAAGAAGAGCTAGTGTCAACCAAAACATGTGCTAAGGTAGTCCCATTACATTCAATAGAAACATGCAGAGCTTTGTTATGGTTCTTTCTAAGTGGTGTCAGATCAGCATCCGAGAACCCCAAACCATTATCGACTATCAAGCTTGCCACACAATTTTCAAACTGGTCTGTTGTGGTTTCATGAGGGACATGATCCTTCTTCAAGAATTTGATTAACGCCCGAGCATGAGCATCAGAATAGAGTAGCAAAGATAACATGGAAATCTTGGAAGGGGTTTTCCCCAACTGCTCCACAATCTTGAAATCACTCCTTTTTATAATTTTCAAAATCTCATCCATTTCTCTAGCGGAAGGTTCTTCAACAACAATGTCTTTTGCGGGTATTTCTGTCTCAACAGGCTCAACTACTTTCTCTTTTCCCTTTGGGTCAGCACTAGGTTTAGCAGCGGTGATGCAGACAGGTGCCTTTGTAGAAACTGGTGGTGAGATGTTGGGTGAAAAGATTCTCCCATTTCTGGTTACCTTACTAGAGCCAATAATGTTACCAATGTCATCAGCTTTTCTTTCTTAAATCTAAGTGTCTTGCTTTATTCCATGGTAAAACACATCAGCACCATAATTCCATGGCACTACTTTGTTGGAAGGGTACAGAATTGGCCCGAGAGCGGTAATTATTAGAGGTGCAATAGTCGGTTCATTTGAAATCCTGATAGGACCCTTGGAGGAGATCCTAAGAGGCTTATTTGGGCTCCATTAGTCATATTTTTGGCGGGTGGAGTCTTCTCAAATAGGATCTTATAGCTATTCATCAGGCGTTGAATGCCTTCCTTCAGCCCTTTGCATCTATTGATTTGACTGGCACATCAGTCACAGTCCTTCAAACAGCCAGGGAAAATCTCGACTTTCAACATATTCTTTTTGATAATGTTTAACGGGGTAGTCAAGTCTTCGATAGAGGAAACAAAAATGGTGTCTTCAATAGCATTGACACCCTTGCCATGATTTGGCATAGGCGCGGTGATTACATTCAGAGTTGGAGGAGGATCAAATTTAATGGTCTTGTTGTCTATTAAGTCTTGAATTTTATTCTTCAGTGCCCAACATTGGCCAGTCTCATGCCCGAGACTATTCGAGTGATAGGCACACTTGGTATTCAGATTGTATTTAGGTGAAGTTGTATCTGGATTGGTCGGAGGATCACGCAGTTTCACCAAATTAGCCTTTAGCGGGTGTTGTAAGGCTTGAGATGGCGACATGCCTATCCTTGTGAATTGTCTTGGTGGAGCCCGAATTCGCTGATGATTAAAAGATTGTCCTTGAACATGTGGTAGGTTTGAAATCCGAACAACATTAACGGACGGACGGTCATCCTTCTTGGTACGGTCTCTTGCCCCATACATAACATTGGTTTCTTTCTTCCCAACAAAAGGTTTCTTTACAGGATTGGAGGTGGAGGCAGATGCTATGGAAATCTTCCCGCTTTTGATACCATTTTCAACTCTTTCATCGGTTAAGATCAGATCGGTGAAACTGGAAGAAGAACAACCAACCAACAAGTTGAAAATTGGACCATATAAAGTTCCCATAAACATATCAATGTGCTCCCTATCAGTCAAAGGTGGTTGAACCCTACTGGAAAGGTCTCTCCACTTTTGGGCGTACTCTTTGAATCCTTCATTCTTACCCATTGCATGTCTTACAACTGAACTCTTGTCAGCGCCAAGTCGGTATTATACTAGTATTGGTGGTAGAAATCTGTAGCTAAGTCTTCCCATGTATGGATACGGGAGCCCTCCAATTGGTAAAACCACTCTAGTTGTGTCCCAGCCAAGCTTTCTTGAAACAAGTGAACCCAAAGTTTTTTGTCAGAGGTGTGCGGTTGGATTTTGTGCACATAAGACTTCAGATGAAGTTTTGGACAGGAAACCCATCGTATTTTGAAAAGACTGGTATCTTGAATTTGTGGGGAATGACAACCCTAGATATTAAACCTAAATCATCAAAATCCAAACCGGGGACGGCTTGAATCTCAACGGCCTCCAATCTGTCTTCTAGCTGCTTATACTTGACATCGACAAGAAGATACTGCTCATCAAAATAATCTTCATCATCAGACGCTTGATCATTGATACACCTAGCCTGGGTACTCTTTACTTCTTCAATTTGATTCTCGTCTTCCTCAGATGATTCTTCCACTAACGGTAACTGACGGACCGACTCTCTAAATCTTCTACCCATGTTGACTAAAGCTTTCCTCTTTGGTTTCTTTTTGGCTTCCAACAATGTCATCAACTCTTGTTGCCCCTTTTCCAGGGTTAACAGAGTCTCTTGAAACAAAGAGTTTTGTGCTTGTAGGTCTTTCACTGTTTTCTCGATATCCATATTGCTGAAATAAACAGCAGAAAAATAAGGAAACCTGTCATGGAAAACCTGTTATGTTATGATGCATGGAAGATGCGTATGCAAATGATTTCAAGGATTTATGAAATTTAAATTTGTATAGACAAAGAATGAACAAACGTAACATTTTATTAGTTCAAAATGACTACAACATGCCTCTCGGGCTTACAAAATAAATCTCTAATATAAAAAGGTCGAACGCATCCTCTTCGGCGCAAGGTAGGCGTTCACACTCCGCTCTTCATGTATCTACTTTGTAAGCTCCAAGACCCGTTTCTCACTAGCATAGAATTGAGCTTCGAAGGCATCTCGCTCCTCCTTCAGCTGAATCCAACCCTTTTGCAAGTCTTCGAGAGAAGTAGGCATGTTGGGGTGGAGGACAGTGTATGGGACATCTCCTTCAACCACATGCTCCATGATAACTGGTAGGATGGAGATATAAGGCATCACGAGCTTCTGAGCAAGAACTCATATCCACCTAAGGTAAGGCTCAAGGGGTATGTAATTGTTGTGTCCCAACATCTTACTGTCCACTTTGTTTATCATCCTCCAAGCTCGTATAAACCTCTAACGGTAGCCTTGACCTTCACTCTCGTAGTCGAATACCACTCCTTGGATGAGCATATCATGAAGACCATCTCTTCGTGCATATCTAAACTGTCGTAAAGCTAAGCAAGGGTTGTAAGTGATACCTACTATAATGCCAAGCAAAGGGACATTAGGGAATTCCCCATAACGGTCGATGATAGTAACATTCTCCAAGGATCGAGAACACCAATGAATATCCAAATGTCTGAGCATCATCAACCTATGGGACCACCTCAAACCTTGCTCGTTCTTCAACATAGACCGGGGAAGATGCGAAATAAACCATCTAGCTAAGATAAGAGTGCAACACATGAAGGCCCCTCTCTTCTTCATAGTGCAAGAGTGGAGAGAATGTAGGATATCTCTCAACAAAGTAGGCACCGGGTAGCGAGACATGAAGATTTTGACAGCATTTACGTCTATGAGTTGGTTAGGGTTTGGGAACAAAACCATCCCATAGATGAGAAGGGACAAGATTTATTCAAAATCTTGTAAGTCCAAAGAGTTTCAGCAATCTTGAGCTTTCTCAAACAAGAACTTGGCTATGAACCCTTTGACACCACTCCTTGTTTCCCAATTAGTTATGACATCAGATTGTTGCAAGTGTAGTGCTCAGGAAATCTCTTTAGGTCTTGGATCTCTTTCCGTACCGTTGAAGGGTAGTTGATTGAGAATAGGAATCCTCAAGACTTGAGAGAATTCTTCCAGAGTAGGTACAAGCTGATAATCAGGAAAAGTGGAGCAATGGTGTAGAGGATCAAAGAATTGGAAGAGCACCTTCATCATATCTTCATATGTGCTAGAGGTAACAAAGTTTAGGAGGCGACCATGTCTTTCAGTGAATTAAGAATTCTCAGGGACCCTTGATGCCAACTCTTTGAGTTGAGAAGGAATTCTTACGAGATTGACTTGAATGGTATTCATGCGGATAGAAGCCACGTCCTACAAAATAGAACAAAGATAACTCCCAAAAATCCTTGAAATGGTTAGTGAGAATGCTTATGATGTTATGATGTTTATGATGTTTATGATGTTTATGATGTTATGTACAAGTAAGCATATACACTAAAGGCAAACAAGTCCTTAGGTTTAGGCTTGCATGGAGCCTCATAGGTAAGTACCCTCTTGAAGTTTAGTTGGCTTTAAACATGTCTTAGAAATAGTAACCGGGTTCTAAGGGATCTCAATATCACAGATCTTTCTTATCGGGCATTGTTTCAGCGCAAGCCTCTTTCATGGAGACCGAAATATCCCGATAAGTCCGACCTCAATGAGTGTAGTATCGAGTATCAACCAACTTTAGACTGCACCAAAGCCGGTTATCTCACTATTTCCTAATGGCCAAATTGGTCAAGTAGAGGTTCTAAAGTCAATTAGTGCTTTATGACACCACACAGAGGCCCTGTAGTCTCTTTGACTACTCAAGGGCTACCGGTACCCATAAATGTGTCACACTAATATAGCTATTGCTTAGACCATGTCGGTATACCCCGCATAGTTTCCATAATGTATTGCTACTTACCTATAAGGTATCCCAAATCCGGGTAGAAGATTGAAACTGGCCCAAACAAGGAACCAAAAAATGTAAAGCAAGCAAATCAAACAAAGAAGAAAGTAAAGGTGATCTAACCCTAAGGTAACCCCACGTTTAAGTTCTCCCCAGCAGAGTCTCCAGTTCTGTAATACGGTGGGAGAACTGACTTAGGATTTTTTGCATTTGATCGCAATTGTTGCGATTAGCAAGAGTCGCCACCGACTATTCTTTTATCCAAAAGGAAAGGTGGAAAAGAATAGGAAAGACCTTTGAGATTATTTCTTGAGTTCGGGGGGTAGATTATGAAAAGGGAAGGTGTTAGCACCCTTTTCATCCATAGTTATCTATGGGCTCTTAGTTGCTTGCTAGATCACTTACTTTATTTGAAAATGTGCTTTGTTTGAAAATGTGTTTTCTGGTGGTTTTTGAAAGTATTTTTGAAAAGGCCCCTTTGTTTAGGCAAACTTTGTAATAGTTCTTGTAACACCTCAATTCTACCTGACAATTATATATGCAAATCAGAGTCATAAAATTCATGTAACTGAATCAGGATGCCACAAATTCAACTTTAAAAACACATTGCATTCAGCATGGATACATAACACTTTAAAACTTCGGATGAACCATCAGCATAATAATTTAATCTCTTAATTCAACAACTTGAACATCTACGCAGTGGATTCATAATAACATCTTTGTCCAACAATTACAACAACTTCAAAATAATGCATACTTAGCAACGAACAAATTAAAGTTCAACAACTGAAATAATCAATAACTAAAAGCAACAAGCGTTTATCCCCTCAAGTGTTACGTATCATAGCAATGATAACAACTCGAACTACTGAAGGTATACTACCTTCACTCTGGATTACCTGCACATTACCAACGTAAGGGTAACATTTAAACAGAAGGGGTGGGATATCTTACAATATAATAAAATGTATGGTAAATAATATATTAAATTATATCACATAATATCACCACTTCTCATCTTATAACAACAATAATCGCAACAGAAATACCAAGAATATACACATTTATCGCATCAATACACAACCTCTTTATGCAATCTATTAATGCGACTCAATACTATGCAAATGAATGTGGTACCATTGGAGCAGAACTCCCATCTCAAAATAATTGCCAATAAATAAAGGCATCCACAAGGCATAAGCCTTCATCTTAATATTCTCCAATACGGGACATCTTAATGAGCATAAGCTCCATCTTGAAATGCAATGTATGCGACACAATCATGAATGCAATAACAACACCATAATTAACAACATCTAAACACAACATCATCGTTGGCTAGAAGCCTACATCTCAATAGATGCCAATTATTAGAGGCATCACAACATCATTCATCAACATAATCCATCGACATAATTCATCTCATAATTAATCAACATAATTTCATCAACATAATTCATCAACATAATCTTACAGCAACTCAGCCACAACAATACTATAACGATAGATCGACAATTCTACAACGTTGGCCATAATCCTACAACAAGATATTACCTATAATTAATTAATCATCTAAGGCTTACCTCTAGTTAACAACCTCTACATTTTACTATTCTGTAATACTACATCATTATCATCATTAATTCTTACTGTTACGAACCAAACAATAATCTATAATCATCTTATCTTCATCATACTTCACAAAATCATCATAGAGAGTAACGCGGGAAACTAACTCTAATTCTAATTTGTGTTCCTAGTATTTTACTCTCCTTATCCTTCATTTTAATCCTTAAGAATTAAGTTCATCGTGTTAGCTATCCAACGCTTCGAACGACACCTCAAACGGAGCCCGAAAACTCAAGTTACAGCCTTTGGAAAACGAATATGTCAAAAATCAGACTACATGAGTCGATGCATCATGCTTTGGGTCGACGCATACTGGGTTAAAATTCCTGCATGGGTCGAGGCATACTCCTTTCGTATCGACTCATACTAAGTCTACAACACCACATGTATCGACGCATGCTCCTTCGTATCGACTCATCCTGAGTCCAAAAACCTGCATGTATCGATGCATGACTTTTGCGGTCGACGTATACTGTTCTGTCATGAATATTTTATGCGATTTCACTGCGTTTTCATTACGGTTTCCTTGCCATAGGCCCTAAAATCATCCTCTAATCATAGGTAATCATCAATTATAATTATCCTATATTTCTACATCAAATATACAACATTTGGGAATCATTACTTATCTCTAAATCATTGATCTTCATCATACAACAACATATACATTCAAATCATAAACAAGACAACTTTTCACATCTAATCCCACATACTAATCATTATAAACCCTATTATAGAGTCAGAACCCCACCCTTACCTTGGATTGAAGGTTTCTCTACGATTTTTCCGGTTGAATTGCGTTCAACCTCTTTTCCTTCTTTTATGCAACTTTCACGTTCTCTTTCTCTTCTTCCAACCTTTATTTCCTTCTCTTCTTACTGCTTCTTCTTTTTCCTTACTATTTATAAAAACTAATATAATAACCCTATAATTCTTATTATACCTTAATGGGCTTAAAACTCCTACACCCCTCTTCTACTACTTCTATTCTTTAAAACAAGCTCACATCAAATAATGTTATCATTCTAATATTATTCCACAACTTAATAGAATAAATATACCCAATAACTATAACACGTCAACTATCATCATAACACAACTTCACAAATATTCCAAAAATAATTTAATTAAATAATTAGTTAAATTACGGGCGTTACAACTCTCCCCCACTTAGAATATTTTCGTCCTCGAAAATTTACCTTAATCAAATAACTCAGGATAGGAGTGTCGCATCTTGCTCTCCAACTCCCAAGTCATGCTTTCTCCGGCAGATCCTAGCCAAACCACTTTAACCAAAGAAATATCTTTGCCCCTCATGGTCTTTACTTTACGATCTGCGATCCGTACAGGCATCATCTCCACTGTAAGGTTATCCCGTACTTGCACATCATCCATATGAATAACATGATATGGATCTGAAATATGCTTCCGGAGTTGTGACACATGAAACACATCATGCAAATTCAAAAGATTAGGCAGTAAAGCCACTCTATAAGCACCATTCCCAACTCTCTCCGAAATCTGATATGGTACAATAAAATGAGAAGTGAGCTTCTTGGACTTCAATGCTCGCCCAACACCAGTCACAGGTGTAACTCTAAAAAACACATGGTCACCCGCTTGAAATTATAAGTCCTTTATTCGCTTGTCAAGATAACTCTTCTGTCTACTTTGGGAAGCTTTCATCTTTTCTCGAATCAACTTCACCTTCTCAGTAGTTTCACGAACAAGTTCAGGTCTAAGTACTACACTTTCACCAGAATCATGCCAACATAAAGGAGTTCCACATCTTCGACCTACAACGCTTCAAAAGGTGCCATCCCAATAATAGAATGGTAACTGTTATTATAAGTGAACACTGTCAATGGAAGATAAGTATCCCACGAACCTCCCTGCTCAAGAACACATGCCCTCAACAAGTCCTCTAACGATTGAATAGTTCGTTCAGTCTGACCATCTGTCTGAGGATAGTATGCCGAACTCAACCTCAACTTAGAACCCAACACTTCTTGCAAACTATTCCAAAAATCAGAAGTAAATCTTGGATCTCTATCTGACACAATGCATAAAGGAACACCATGCAGCTTCACGATCACACTAGTGTAAATCTCAGCCAACTTCGACACTAGAAAACAGATGTTAATAGGAATAAAATGAGTCGACTTTGTAAGCCTATCAACAATCACCCAAATTGAATCATGTCCTCTTATAGTATTAGGTAACCCCGTCACAAAGTCCATTGAAATGCTATCCCATTTCCATTCTGGAACTTCTAACGGTTGCATTAACCCTGCAGGCTTCTGATGTTCAACTTTCGACTTCTGACAAGTCAAACATGCATACACAAACCGAGCCACATCACTCTTTATTCCCGGCCACTAAAACAAACCTTTGAAATCTTGATACATATTTGTAGCTCCTGGATGAATACTCAACTTACTTCTATGACTCTCTTCAAGTATCACTTCCTTCATCTCAACATCATAAGGAATACAAATCCGGTTACGAAATCTCAACGCACCTTGCGCATCTAGCTTAAAATCATTATTCTTAGACTGATCGATCCCAACCATCGAATTTACCAGTTTCACGTCCAACTTTTGAGCTTCTCTGACACTATCAAGAAATTCATTATTAATCCTCAACATACCCAACATAACACTCCACGGAGTAACTTCGCAAACTAAGCTCATATCTCTGAAATGTCCAATTAATTCCAACTCTTTAACTACCCTTGTCGACATATGTAAAGTCTTTCGACTCAACGCATCGGTTACCATATTCGCTTTTCCTGGATGATAATTCAAACCGAAATCATAATCCTTTAACATTTCTAACCATCTTTGTTGCGTCATATTCAACTCCTTTTGATCGAATAAATACTTTAAGCTCTTATGGTTACTAAACACTTCAAATCTAGAACCATAAAGATAATGCCTCCAAATCTTCAACACAAAGACAAGTGCAGCAAACTCTAAATCATGCATAGGATAGTTCTTCTCATGAGTCCTTAACTTCCTTGACGCATAAGTAACTACCTTATCATTTTGCATAAGCACACCTCCTAAACCCACCTTAGAAGCATCATAATATACCACAAAAGGCTCTCCTGGATTAGGTAATGTCAAAATCGGAGCCAATGTCAACCTCTTCAATTCTGTAAAACTTTCTTCGCACTGAACATCCCACACAAAAGCTCTACCTTTACAAGTCAACTTAGTAAACGGAAGTGCCAACTTAGAAAAAACTTCGATAAACCTTCTATAGTAACCAGCTAATCCCAAAAAGCTTCTAATCTCAGTAGCTGACTTTGGAGTTTCCCATTGTAACACAACATCAACCTTCGATGGATCTACAACGATGCCACTACCTGAGATCACATAACCAAGAAAACTAACCTCCTTTAACCATAACTCACACTTGGACAACTTTGCATACAACTTCTTCTCTTTCAAAACTTGCAATACTACTCTTAAGTATTCTGCATGCTCTTCTTCTGACTTAGAGAATCAAAATATCATCAATAAACACCACCACAAACCGATCCAAATAAGTATGAAAGATACGATTCATGTATTCCATGAATACTCTCGGCGCGTTAGTAACACCTAAAGGCATCACCAAATACTCATAATGTCCATAACGCGTTCTGAAAGGCATCTTCTGTATATCTTCATTCTTTACTTTGATCTGATGGTAACCCGACCTCAAATCAATCTTACTAAACACATGAGCATCCACCAATTTGTCCATCAAGTCATCTATTCTTGGAAGCGGATACTTGTTCTTAATAGTCACTTTATTCAACTGTCTATAATCAACACAAAGCCTCATACTTCCATTTTTCTTCTTTACCAACAACACTGGAGCTGCCCACGGTGATACACTTGGTCTTACAAACTTCTTTTCAAGTAACTCTTCCAATTGCTTCTTTAACTCTGACAATTCAGATTCAGACATCCTGTATGGTGCCATAGACACAGGTATGGTACCAGGTACAAGATCAATTGCAAATTCAACTTCCCTCTCCGATGATACATCATAAATTTCATCAGGGAAAACTTTAGAAAATTCACACACCACCTACAATTCCTCAATTATAGCTTTAGTCTCTACAGATAGCGACGCCATCAACAAGAACATATGTGCCTCTTCTTGCATCAACTTCCTCAACTTTTTAGCAGACAACAACCTATCTTCCTCTTCTTCAGGAGTAAAAAACCTCACAGACTTGTCATAACAGTTAATATGAACACAGTTATGCTCTAACCAGTTCATACCCAAAATCACATCCATATCTCTTAACGATAAACAAACCAAATCAACAGCAAAGTCTCTATCGAAGATCGACAGGGGACACTTTAAACACAAAAAATAAGTAGTCACCGACCCCTTGGCTGGAGTATCGACGACCATTTCTCCATTCATAGAAGAAAACATAAGACCCAATCTTTCAACACAATCAGCAGCAATAAAACAATGAGTAGAACCAGTATCAATAATAGTAATTAAAGGAGTACTATTAATGAAAAACGTACCTCTGATAAGTCTGTCCTTAACAGCTGTCTGATCCTTAACCAAAGCGAACACCTTGCCACTTATCTGCACCCTCTTTGGTTTCTAACACTGACTACCAATGTGCCCTTCTTCACTACAATTGAAACAAATCACATCCTTATGTTTTCACTCAGATATAACATGTCCGTTCTTACCACAACGAAAACACCTCTTTACTTCAGTAGTATACATATTACTCTTATGCCCAGGTTTCCCACATTTAAAACAAACCACACCAGCAGGAGCATCTCCCTCACTAGTCATCTGACCCCGAGCAACTTTTTGTTTACCTTTACCAGTTGGGGTATCATAAGGGTTACCACGATTCTGTTGGTGCTTACCCCTCTTCTCACTGATAATCTTGTAATAATCATTATTATCCTCTTTATAAATCCCGCAACTATCAATCAAATCAGCAAAGACACAGATCTTCTGGTATCCAACTGCCTTCTTGATCTCTGGGTGCAACCCGTTCTCAAACTTGATACACTTCGAAAACTCAGCATCTGCCTCACTGTAGTGCGGATAAAACTTAGATAACTCAGAAAACTTTGCAGCATACTCAACAATCGACATATTCCATTGCTTCAGATCAAGGAATTCAATTTCCTTCTTACCACGGACATCTTCAGGAAAGTACTTCCTCAGAAATTCCCTACAGAACATAACCCAAGTGACATTTTCACCTGCAACTTCCAATCTTTGACAAGTCTCTAGCCACCAGTCATCAGCCTCAGCTACTAGCATATGAGTACCATATCGAACCTTCTGCGCTGGAGTGCAGTCCATCACACAGAAGATTCTCTCAATCTATTTCAACCAATCCAATGCTCCGTCGGGATCATACTTTCCCTTGAACGTAGGCAGAATCTCTTTGGAAAGTCGCCAAGCTACGAGATCCAGCATTCCCGTCAACATTCGGCTGATTCTCCATCGCATGAGCCATTGCTTTCAAAGCAGCAACAAGTGCAGCATCATTCCTTCCAGCCATCTCAACTTATCACTACAACATAAACAACGGTTAGAACTCAAATTAACAATACTCAACTGTTAGGAAACTACGACTCGATAACTTGGTCGGACGGACCAACCTTTGCTCTAATACTAACTTTGTAACACCCCAATTCTACCTGGCAATTATATATGCAAATCAGAGTCATAAAATTCATGCAACTGGATCAGGATGCCACAAATTCAACTTTAAAAACACATTAGATTCAGCGTGGATACATAACACTTTAAAACTTCGGATGAACCATCAACATAATAATTTAATCTCTTAATTCAACAACTTGAACATCTATGCAGCGAAATCATAATAACATCTTTGTCCAACAATTACAACAACTTCAAAATAATGCATACTTAGCAATAAACAAATTAAAGTTCAACAACTGAAATAATCAATCACTAATAGCAACAAGCGTTCATCCCCCAACTCTTACGTATCAGAGCAATGACACCGACTCGAACTACTGAAGGTATATCGCCTTCACTCTGGATTACCTACACGTTACCAACGTAAGGGTAACATTCAAACAGAAGGGGTGAGATATCTAACAATATAATAAAACGTATGGTAAGTGATATATTAAATTAGATCACATAATATCACCATTTATCATCTTATAACAATAATAATCGCAACAGAAATACCAACAATATACACATTTACCGCATCAATACACAACCTTTTTATGCAATCAATTAATGTGACTCAATACTATGCAAATGCATGTGGTACCATTAGAAAAGAAATCCCATCTCAAAATAATTACCAATAAATAGAGGCATCAACAAGGCATAAGCCTTCATCTTAATATTCGCCAATACATGCCATCTTAACGAGCATCAGCTCCATCTTGAAATGCAATATATGCGACACAATCATGAATTCAATAACAACACCATAATTAACAACATCTAAACACAACATCATCGTTGGCCAAAAGCCTACATCTTAGTAGCTGCCAATTATTAGAGGCATCACAACATCATTCATCAACATAATCCATCGACATAATTCATCACATAATTAATCAACATGATTTCATCAACATAGTTCATCAACATAATCTTACAGCAACTCAGCCATAACAATACTACAACGATAGATCAACAATTCTGCAACGTTGGCCATATGCCTACAACATGATATTGCCTATAATTAATTAATTATCTAAAGCTTACCTCTAGTTAACAAACCTCTACATTTTACTATTCTATAATACTACATCATTATCATCATTAATTCTTATTGTTACGAACCAAACAATAATCTATAATCGTCTTATCTTCATCACACTTCACAAAATCATCATAAAGAGTAATGCGGGAAACTAACTATAATTTTAATTTGGGTTACTAGGATTTTACTCTCCTTATCCTTAATTTTAATCCTTAAGAATGAAGTTCATCGCGTTAGCTATCCAACACTTTGAACGGCACCTCAAACGGAGTCCAGAAACTCAAGTTACAGCCTTTGGAAAACGAATCTATCAAAAACCAGACTACATGAGTCGACGCATCATGCTTTGGGTAGACGCATACTGGGTTAAAATTCATGCATGAGTCGATGCATACTCCTTTTGTATCGACTCATACTGAGTCTACAACACCACATGTATCTATGCATGCTCCTTCATATCGACTCATCCTGAGTCCAAAAACCTGCATGTATCGATGCATGACTATTGCAGTCGACGCATACTGTCCTATCATGAATATTTTCTGCGATTTCACTGTGTTTTCACTACGGTTTCCTTTCCTTAGGCCCTAAAAACATCCTCTAATCATAGGTAATCATCAATTATAATTATCCTATATTTCTACATCAAATATACAACATTAGGGTATCATTACTCATCTCTAAATCATTGATCTTCATCATACAACAACATATACATTCAAATCATAAACAAGACAACTTTTCACATCTAATACCACATACTACTCATCATAAACCTTATTATAGAGTCAGAACCCCACCCTTACCTTGGATTGAAGGCCACTCTATGACTTTTCCGGTTAAATTCCGTTCTGCCTCTTTTCTTTCTTTTCTGCAACTTTCACGTTCTTTTTCTCTTCTTCCAACCCTTATTTCCTTCTCTTCTTACTTCTTCTTCATTTTCCTTACTATTTCTAAAAACTAATATTATTCCCCTATAATTCTTATCATGCCTTAATGGGCTTAAAAATCCTACACCCCCATTCAACTACTTCTATTCTTTAAAACAAGCCCACATCAAATAATATTATCATTCTAATATTATTCCACAACTTAATTGAATAAATAAATCCAATAACTATAACACTTCAACTATCATCATAACATAACTTCATAAATATTCGAAAAATAATTTAATTAAATAATTAATTAAATTATGGGCGTTACAGTTCTCGTTCGTAAGAACGTATACAAAGTGTTGGACTTTTTGAAAACATTCCAATATTTTGAAAGTGTTTGGTGTTTGTTTTGAAAGCGTTTGTTTTGAAAGTAAACAAGGATGTTTGTTTTGAAAGTGAGCAAGCAACTAAGAACATTTCTACCTACTTAAAAGTCTTTGTTCATTTCTTCCTTTCCTTTGATATTAGTATCTTACCATTAATTGGTAAGAAGCCTCATCTTTGGATGTAAAGGGACGGGCATGGGTCATCGTATAGTCATGATAACAATGTTGTGATTTATCTTAGCATTTCTCTTTGAGGTACTAAGATCATTTGAAAGGAAACTTTTATAGCGTCATCGAGGGACTATGATCTCGTATTTTTGATTGTTTTTGCTAAGACATCCCCTATGCATAACATGACCATTTTTGTAAGGCAACAAGTGGAATTACCCTAAAGGTGCATGTGTGAATAATGTGTTTGATTTTCATGCATTATTTATCTTGAATTAGGGCTATCTACTTGTTGAGTTTTATCTTTCCATACAAACCCTAATTACTAGCATTTATATGAAAACGATAAATTGCGGAAAGTAATATTACTACGCTATTACATCATTAGGGGATGGGGTATACAAATTTAAAAATGGGGATTTCAAGAAATTAAAGTTCTAATTATCTATTACAACCATATTGAATTTGAATAATGTACAATAAGTAAAATGAATATAATGTACAAGTGTAAATGGATAGGAAATGATTTTTATTTGAATTTTGAGGAAAGGGTTTTAACCTAGTTACATAAAATAAAATGATTAATTAAATAAAATGAAATTAAACTTAAACTAATTAAGAAAAGAAATTAAGTTTGAAGCATTTTTAGGGTTTTTTATAAAAGGGTTTAAACTTAATGAAAATAATATGGTAATTAATTAATTAAAAGAAACCTAAGTTCTAAGTTAATTTTAATTAAGAAAAAGAAAATAACTAAACCTAAATCTAATTATTATTTATTAAGAAAAATAATTAAATTTGTTTAAGAAAATATTTTTTTTGTCTTTTTAGTTTTATAAAGAAAATAAACATATAAGTGTGTAAATAATAAATAAAAATATTTTTGGATTTTTTATTAATAAAAATAATAATAATAATAATAATAATAATAATAATAATAATAATAATAATAATAAAAATAATAATAATAAAGATAATAAAGAAAAATAAAATAAAATAAAATAAAATAAAATATAAAAGTCAGGGGATGTGAAATGAAAAGATAGAAGTTCAGAAAAGATACCTCAAAACTGGAAATTGTGAAATGAGTTTTAGCAACTTTCAAGGAGTTGTGATGATCAGGTTAGCTTCAGTGAACCCCCAGGAAGCTAATGCAATGATTAGTTTGGAATGAGGATGCCTGAAATGGCCTGGAGAAGTCAACTTGCAGACTCTGTTTTTTGGTTATGGAGGTTGATGAAAATGATGTTACAGTTCTGGAACAAGGGCATGGGTGGACTATATTTGAGGTATAGAAGCTTTGTGATTGACTAGGAATGAAAACGCACGAGGGAAATGTGAGTTACAAGTGCAAAGTCAGAAACTGGACATCAATGGTGTTTTTGGGCAATTTCTGGCTTGCAAGTGTTTGAGAGAGTTTCAGGGTGCTTGATCTCGTGTATTAGCTTGCAAATAGTATCTCTATTTATAAGCAAATTGTTTTGAGACTTGTAGTTGATCAGAATTCAAATTCACGTGTTTAAGCTCAACATGTGATTTTCTTGACAAAACAAGTTTCCATGCCTTTGTACTTGCTATTTTAGAGTGGTTACACTTTAAACAAGCTTGCTTCTGACTTTACGGATGGAGTGTACTTGAAGAGAACAAGTTAGGAGCTCAAGAAGCTGAATTTGTGCATAAAGCTTGCTTTACAAGAATGGAAATGGTGACTTTCTCCATAAAATGGAAAAATGATTTGGACAATGCCTCAAATGCTTGGATCAAAGCTCTAATAGTTATGTAAACATTTAATTATGGAGTGAAAGGCAAGTTAGAAGCCTGCAAAGTTGGATTTGTAAAACATGCTTGAAGATTGGATCAAGTGTTCATCCCAAAATTGATTTGTAATACAAGAATGAAACCCTCACTTCATGGCTTCGATTCTCTTAGATAAAGTATGATCTCAATGAGTTCTTGGACATTTTTTAAATCTTGTAACATACCTTACAACCTTTATGTTGGAAATTTTTGAAAATTCAAATTGGAACTAGGTGAAAATTGCCATGAAGTTAGGTCAAAATCCTGCCTAACTAGGGCAAAATTTCACTAAGTCTTTTAAGTTTCATGAACATGTCTTCACAAAATCTTAACTTGAAATCCAAGAATTTATAGAGAAAGTTCTTCCCTACAATGTTTTAGATCTCATTGATATCTACAACTTTCATGTTGGAAGTTTCCTTTGAATCATCTTGCATCATGGTGGAAATTTGGCTCAAAGTTATGAAAAAAAGTGAACTTTTCAACACTTAGAAAAATTCGAAGTCTTGGAAATTTGACTTTTCAAAGATGAATTTTGACTTTTTGATTTCTTGATAAACAAGTTTCATATTTTTACATGTCTTGATGAATTGTAATCTTTGAAACTTGATTTTGATCAAAAAGTCAAAGTTTGACTTTTTAGTGTACAATTGACTTTTCATCAGTTGACTGAAATTCAACTATCAATCATTTGAATTGAGAAATGTTTTGAGCCATTCCATTAGGTCAAAATTAATTATTTGAATCCTTGAGATCATGTCTTGAACCAATAAGTCATTGGTTAGGTCAAAAGTCAGAAATTGAACCTCTTCAGTCAAAACCCTAATTTTGACCATTTTGCCCTTCTGATGATCTGATCAAATTTCTTGAGGAATTGTGATTCAAACCTGATAAATTGACATATATTAGTTCATGATGTTGATATGGATAAAAAATTATGAATTTTGACTGCAAATTGACCATAATTGACTTTTTGCCAATACAACTGATTTTAGGTCAACCGATCAATTGACTGAGCAAAAATGTGATCCAAAGCTTGAAACTTGACATGAGAAATATTGAGGGTCCAAAATGATCCATTAAATTCATATGTGGCATTAAATGTTCATTTGTCCTTGTGCAATCTCAAACCCTAATTTGAGTCATCAATGTTTGAGGAGGTGTCTTGAGCTGATCAAACCTTGTGTAGTCTAGAATCCATGGAGATCTTATGAGAGATTTCTTGAGGAATGAGAGGGAAAATATTGGGGTACAACAACATCCAAGGTGAAGATGCCAAGACTTCAGTTGCTCACCACCAGATTTGAAAATATGATAATGAAGGATGATGAAAGCATTAATGACTTCTATATGAACATCCTTGAGATTGCTAATGCTGCCAGTGCTTTAGAAGAAAAAATTCCAGAAGACAAATTGGTGAGAAATATGATTAGGTCTCTTCCTAAGACATTTTATATGAAAGTTATTTCAATAGAAGAAGCACAAGACATTGACAAGATGAAAGTGGATGAACTTGTTGGGTCACTTCAGACATTTGAATTAAGCATCAATGAAAGATCTGAAAAGAAGAAAAAAAGCATAGATTTTGTAACCAATACTGAAGATGAAGATAAAGACTATGATCTGGATACAAATGAAAGAATATTTAATGCCTTAGTTATGCTTGGAAGACAGTTTAACAAAGTGATAAAAAGGATGGATAGGAATCCAAGATCAAATGTCAAGAACATCTCAACTGATATCCTTAAGTCAAATGAGTTTGGATGAAAAAGGGCTGAAGAAAAATCCATTCAAGGGAAGGGAATACAGTTTCATGGATGTGAAGGTTTTGGTCACATTAGAGCTGAATGTCCTACATATCTTAAGAAACAGAAGAAGAATCTATCTGTTACTTGGTCTGAAGAAGAATCTGAGAGTGATCTTGAAGAGGAATCTGCAAAGTATGTTAAAGCATTGACAGTCAAATATGTGTTTGATGAAGATTCTATTGATGGTGAACTAACCTTTGATGAGCTAAAACACTCATAACCCAGTTGAAGTCATAAAGGAAAGAGAATTTGAAAACTATTTCTAATTTGGAAAGTGAAGTGACTTCTCTGAATTCCAATCTTGATTAAGTGGTCAAATCTCTCAAGATACTGAATAATGGGTCTGACACATTAGATGAAATTCTTCAAGTGGGGAGAGTGACAGGAGACAAGAGTGGTCTAGTCTTTAATGAGAAAAAGGAACCTGTTTCAAAAGAACCTTCATCAAATTCCACTTATGCCAAGTCTAAATCAAAGACGTCAAATCAAATGTCTGAACATCATGGCAAACATCATTGCAAGAAAAGACATCATGGTAAGAAAAAATTTACTCACACCAGAAAGAGATCCCAGCCCTGGAGGTGTCATCACTGTGGAAGTTTTGGTCACATAAGATCTTTTTGTTTCAAGTTGTATGTGTATCCTAAAACTACTCCTCTTCCCAAGACTGGTAAGATCTCTTAAAATATCAAAAAGAAGAAACAATGGGTTCCCAAGTCTAATGTTGCTAGTTTTATAGCTCATACCTCTCTAAGTATCAACCAAAGATGACTGGTACTTTGACAGTGGCTGTTCTAGACACATGACAGGTGTCAAGAATCTATTGGTAGATATCAAATCTCATTCTACCAGTTATGTGAATTTTGGTAATGAAGCCAAAGGTGAAATCAAAGGAGTTGGAAAGCTAGAATGTTCAGGAGTCCTAAAACTTGAAAATGTGTTACTTGTTAAAGGGTTAACATCTAACCTAATAAGTATAAGCCAAATATGTGATCAAGGATTCAAAGTTAACTTCACCAAGGCACAATGTCTCGTTTGCAATGAGAAGACTGGAGTTATTATGAAAGGAATCAGATCTAAAGACAATTGTTATTTAGGGTTCCCCAAGAGTTGAGCCTCTCCTCAACATGTGCTTTAGCCAAAGAAAATGAAGTTAAACTGTGGCATCAAAAACTGGGACACTTGCATCTGAAAGGAATGAAAAGAATCATATATATTGAAGCCATGGGAGGGATTCCTAAGCTCAAGATAGAAGAAGGGAGATTATGTGGTGAATGCCAAATTGGAAAGCAAACTAAGATGTCACATCAGAAGATCCAACATCTCACTACATCAAAAGTTTTGGGACTTCTTCACATGGACTTGATGCAACCTATGCAGGTTAAAAGTCTTGGTGGAAAGAAGTATGCCTATGTTGTTGTAGATGAATTATCTAGGTACACATGGATAAGTTTTATCAGATAAAAATTAGAAACTTTTGAAGTGTTTTAAAGATCTGTCAAAAACATCAAAGGGAAAAAGATAGTCATGTCATCAAAATCAGAAGTGATCATGGAAAGGAATTTAAGAACAATAAATATGCTGATTTTTGATCTTCTGAAGAAATCAGTCATGAATTTCCCTCTCTATTACTCCTCAGCAAAATGGGATTGTGGAACGCAAAAATAGAACCCTTCAAGAATCTTCCAGAGATATGATTCATGCTAAGAAGTTACCCTACCACTTTTGGGCTAAAGCTATGAATACTACATGCTATATCCACAATAGAGTCACTTTAAGGAAAGGCACCTCAGCCACATTTTATGAAATATGGAAGGGAAGAAAACCTACTGTCAAATACTTTCATGTTTTTGGAAGTAAATGTTACATCTTAGTTAATCATGAACAAAGGAGGAAGATGAATCCCAAGAGTGATGAAGGAATATTCCTGGGTTACTCTACAAATATCAGAGCTTACAGAGTCTTTAAATCCAGAACCAAGGTTATGACGGAATCCATAAATGTTATTATTGATGATAGATGATGGAATGATGAATAAGATGTCTTAGGAGATGTTGGAACATCTTTTTCTGATATTCCAACAGAATCCAATGAAAGAAGTATTGATTCTAATCCACCACAAGAAAATCCTGAGCCCATTCATCTCAATAAAGGGCCTTCAATTAGAACTCATAGAGATCATCCTAAGGAGCTTATCATAGGAGATATAAATAAAGGAGTTAATACTAGATCAAGAGAAGGAATATCAAACTCTTGCTTTGTTTCAAAAATTGAGCCTAAGAATGTCAAAGAGGCCTTAACTGATGAGTTCTGGATTAATTCTATGCAAGAAGAGCTAGACAATTTAGTAGAAATGAGGTTTGGGATCTGGTTCCAAGGCCTGAAGGGACAAATGTGATTGGCACTAAATTGGTGTACAAGAATAAATCTGATGAAAAAGGGTAGTCACTAGAAATAAGGCAAGGTTAGCTTCACAAGGATACACTCAAATTGAAGGAGTTGACTTTGATGAAACCTTTACCCCTGTGGCCAGACTTGAATCAATTAGACTACTCTTGGGAGTTGCTTGCATTCTGAAACTTAAATTGTTTCAAATGGGTGTAAAGAGTGCCTTCTTAAACGGCTATCTGAATGAGGAAGTCTATGTGGAATAGCCTAATAGATTTGTTGATCCATGTTTTCTTAAACATGTGTACAAACTAAAGAAAGCTCTATATGGATTAAAGCAGGCTCCAAGAGCTTGGTATGAGAGATTGACGGAATTTCTTGGTGAGAATGGATATAGGAAAGGTGGCATAGACAAGACTATTTTTTCAAGGAAGAAGAAGGGAAGGTCATGATTGCACAAATTTATGTTGATGATATTATGTTTGGTGGGATGTCAAATGAGATGGTTCAACATTTTATCAAGCAAATGCAGTCAGAATTTGAGATGAGACTTGTTGGTGAATTAACCTACTTTCTTGGTCTGCAAGTTATACAAATGGAAGATTCCATATTCTTATCTCAGAGAAATTATGCGAAGAATATAGTAAAGAAATTTGGGATGGAAAATACCAGTCACAAAAGAACACTTGCTCCCACACATCTGAAGTTATCTAAGGATGAAAATGGAGTAAGTGTGAACAAAGTCTTTATAGAAGTATGATAAGCAGTTTTCTATACCTCACAGCTAGCATACCTGACATTACCTTTGCTGTAGGGGTATGTGCTAGATATCAAGTTGATCCTAAAGTTAGCCATGCCAACCATGTGAAGAGAATTCTTAAATATGTGAATGGGACAAGTGACTATGGTATGCTATATTCTCATGGATCTAGCTCTGCCTTAATTTGTTATTATGATGCTGATTAGGCAGGAAGTGCTGATGATAGAAAAAGTACATCAGGAGGATGTTTATTTCTAGGAAATTATCTCATATCTTGGTTCAGTAAGAAGCAAAATTGTGTGTCTCTGTCCACTGTTGAGGCTGAGTATATTGTTGTAGGAAGCAGTTGTTCTCAGTTGGTTTGGATGAAACAAATGTTAACAAAATATAATGTCAAACAAGATGTCATGACATTATTTTGTGACAATCTAAGTGCCATATGTATATCAAAAAATCCTATTCAACACAGTAGGATCAAACATATTGATATCTGTCATCACTTCATAAGAGAGCTTGTGGAAGAAAAGATTGTTGCCTTAGAACATGTAGCTACTGAATTACAACTGGATGACATTTTCACTAAGGCTTTGGATGCAAATCAGTTTGAGAACTTAAGAGGAAAACTAAGGATCTTCATTTATGAGGGTTTGTAGCAATTAAGGGCATGTGGAATATCATTAAAGTGATATTATATTATTTATGTTTCCAACAAATCAAATTTCATAAGAAAACATTTCAAGACTATCTCAAATACTCTCCCACACGCTACAATATCACCTCTTTCTATTTTCACAACCTCTTCATTCTCCTTTACAGAAGAAGAACCCTTGCTATTCTCCATCTCACTGTTCAAAACTTTTGAAAGATGTCTCAACATCATGCATCGTCTCCCTCAAAATCTTCCAACCATCCTGAGGAGCTATCCCTTGACAGTGTACTTGACATTACTCTCTAACAACAATTCCACCTCCTGAGAAGAAGACCAAGAAACCCAGATCGTCACCTGCAAAGAAATCCAAAGACGAGTTTGACAATTCTAAAGGTAACGCTTCTATTTTTATTGATGATAGGACAGAAGAAGAAATTGTTAATGTTGATAGAAGTATTAGAAGGCTGTTAGATAGGGTGTTAAATGAAGGTTTTGTTGTGCCTGGAATTTCAACTCCTCTTTCCTGAATGCCTGCTCCGGCTGATAAAGGAAATGATCCTAAAAATGCTGCTGAATCATCTACCTTCAAGAAAGATGCTGCTGAAAGAAAACTTGACAAGCTTGCTACTTATTCTCT
This sequence comes from Vicia faba, assembly GCA_948472305.1. Classification (NCBI taxonomy): domain Eukaryota; kingdom Viridiplantae; phylum Streptophyta; class Magnoliopsida; order Fabales; family Fabaceae; genus Vicia; species Vicia faba. The sequence goes on from OX451735.1 coordinate 410,838,959, forward strand.
AGAAGAAGTGGAAGCTGATGTTGAACAAGATGTTGAGAAGGACTCTTCTGCTAAGGAAGATGCTTCTGTCTCCAAAGCTGCAGAGAATCCAAAAATCTGAGAATGTGGTTAATGTTGATGAGCTTTCTGACAATGATCGCATTTCTAATGTGGTGCCTGGAATTGCTAAAAGGCTCAAGACTAGAAAAAGAAAGACTGTGGATGCCACACCCCCTGCTAAGAGCATCAAGAAGAAGACTGTGTATGGTCCCCCAAATCCCTGGAGTAAAGTGGTTCCTCCCTCTGATAGCTCCACAGATGATGATGATATTGCTGTCCAAAACATTTCACCTGTGAAGAGATCCAAAAGTAAGAAGAAAGCTGCATTGGTAGAAGAACATGACTCTAATTATGATGTCGATGAAGATGTTCAGGACATCCCTCCTGTGAAGAAATCTGCAAGCAAGAAGCTTTCTGTTAGGGTGCCTGATGCTCCTCTTAACAAAATTTCCTTCCATTCTGTTGGAAATGCTAAAAAGTAGAAATATGTATTTCAAAGAAGAATTGCCCTAGAAGGAGAGTTGGGAGCTGGTGCACTGGAGTGCAAAGAGATTATGTAGCTGATTTCTTCTGCTGGATTGGTGAAGACTATCACCAGGTTTGCAAAATGTTATGAGACTCTTGTTAAGGAATTTATTGTTAATATTCCTATTGACTGTGTTGATCATAAAAGTAAGGAGTATAGAAAGGTTTTTGTTAAAGGTAGGTGTGTATAATTTTCCCCTACTATCATCAATAGATTTCTGGATAGGTCTGAAGATGATTATTGTGAGTTGGAAGTAACTGATAATCAAGTGTGCAAAGGCATCACTGCAAACCAAGTGAGTGAGTGGCCCATGAAGAATAAGCTTCCTGTTAGTAAGCTAAGTGTAAAATATGCTATCTTGCATAGAATTGGATCTGCTAACTGGGTTCCTACCAATCATACCTCAACCATTACAATTGGCTTAGGAAAGTTTATCTATGTTGTTGGAAATAAGAAACTGTTTGATTATGGTGCTTACATTTTTATCAGACTATTAAGCATGCAGGAACATGTGCTATCAAAATTCCTATTGCCTTTCCATCTCTTATTTTTGGAATTATTCTTAATCAACATCCTAGAATTCAGAGTGGTAATGATGTAGTTTGCAAGAGGGAGTATTCTCTGACCCTTCACTTCAAGCTGTTTTCAGGAAAACATGTCCCAAACATTGTTTTGACATCTGTATCTTTTGAAAACAAGACATCAACCAAGGATGACATGATTACTAAATTAAGGGAAGTCTGCAAAGAATTGATGATGTGATCAGAGTTAGCTTAGCAAGAAATCTAATTTTTGAATAGATGATCAATGAGCTGCAGAAGGACAACAATTTTGATGATAGAGTGAGCACTGAAGGTGGAGATTCTGATGATGAAGGATGTTCTGACTCTGCCAAGTCTACTGGTCCTGAAGACAGTTAGACCATTTGCTGTTTATTTGTTTTGTCCCTTTTGTTCCTTTTTTCCACTTGTATGTGCTTGACTCTTGGATTCTATGGTCTGTACTTATTTGGAATATTCTATTACTGCTATTCTCTTGAATGCATGTTTTATTTGGCATATTATGTCTAAAAAGGGAGAGAGAAATTGACTGACCTCTGACTGACTAACCTCTGACTGACTTACCACTGACTGGGGGGGAGCTTAATGTTTGAGGGGGAGCCTCTGACCTCTGACTGAATGACCACTGACTGAGGGGGAGCTTAATGTTTGAGGGGGAGCCTCATGTCTCTGAAGATGTTCTCACATCATCCTCTGCTAATAGCTAACATAGTTACTTTTGCTAACTGCTAACTGAGTTTTGTTTTTGCTTGTGCTGCTGCTCTGATAATGTGCTCAAATAAATGTTTTAGCCAAAATTTGCCAAAGGGGGGAGTTTGTAAGTGTTTGTTGGCAGCAATTTTGGTAAAACACTAACTTGATAATGTTTTGCTAAATGTCTTGACATTTTAAGCAAACTAGTTTTAAATGATGTCAAAGCAGATGTCTTGACATCTGCCTGCTGATCTGAACGTGACTTCATATTTGTTTCCAATATTCTGTTTCTTGTTTTTATGCGTGCCATTATTCAAGATTTGTGACTCATAGCTTGCAAAAAATATGGAGGAATATTTTTTGATCTGTATTATCTTTATGGATTATATCTTGGCCTGTTTTCATAGAAATATTCAAGGGATTGGAATATTTGTTTTTAAGCCCAAGCCCACTGCTGCGCCTTTATAAGGACTTGCATCATTATTCGTTTTACTGTAACTTTTGAAGAAGAATATATTCTTTCTGTTTTAGAAGTCTAACTCTTTTTAATTGTAATACACTCTAAGTATTGGTTTAATACTTGAGTTGTAATTTTAGTTGTTAATTATGGGTCATTCATAAGCTTTTAAGTATTGAATGATTGAAGTCTTTAAAACTTAATATTTCTGTTGTTCTTCACTGTTAGTGATTGAAGGGATTTGAGGAGGGCCTCATACCTAGGTGTGTCTTAGGTATAAGTATAGCACGGGTAGTGATTAAGTGATTAGATCATAAACTGGTTGTTTACCGAGGGTCTATAAATTAATACTATTTAGTGGACTTGTCCCTGGCTTGGTAGCCCCCAGAGTAGGTGTTGTTGTACACCGAACTGGGTTAACAATCCCTTGTGTTTTTACTGCTTTTAATAATGTTGAATTTTATATTGTCCTCAGATATTTATGTCGTGACATCTCCTTCGACATCATATATCTGATACCAGAATTTATATTTGCTTCAAAATGGCAGGGCTTCCTTGGTGATACTGGTCAGTAGTTTGTGCAGGGCCATGGCTATACTCATGATGATGATGAAGCGTGATGCAAAGAAGAAAGGTTACTTGGTAAAAATATTAAGGGCATGGCTAAGGTAAAAGCATATTTAATGGCACGAGGGTTATAATATGAATAAACTTGGAGAAAATGAATATGGAAGCATAAAGCTTTTAGGATAAATTTTATATTGTGTAAATTTCCCTTTGTAATGTACTTGTGATGTAATAATGGAAACTTGAAGTTTAATGACCATGTAACCTTGTAATCTTTGAAATTAAATGATAAATCCCAATCCAAAGCAAACTTATCTTTCAAATTGTATGCTTCTTCTTTTGATTTTGTATTGTGTTGATGGCATGATGATGTAACATGGGATTAATTTTTATATAGATTCCAACTCAAGTAATGAAGTATTTTTCCATTTCCCTCCATTTGAATTATTTAAAATTTCAAGCTTTATCTCCACTTTGCAAACTAGAATTAACCATGGTATGAAAACCATGTCAAGCTTAAGATGGACTTTGGAATTTGTTTTGAACCTTGTGTTACATCTTGGGCCATGAAGGAGTGTGAATGAACTAGGATAGTTATGTAAAACTCATGAATTCCCTTGTTTGTATATGGATGCCTTGAATCAAACTTGATCCCATATTGGCATCTCATGATGAATTGAATTCAAAAAACAAATGTTGCCCCTTGCTCGAATCTTGTTAAAACCTCATCTCAATTGATAAACACCGCATAGGAACATATTGATTCATAATCCCCAAAGAAGATGTACTCCTTACTACCCTTAAATCCTTGAGAAGAAAACCATATAATAATGGCTTCTGTAAACCAAGAGGTTAGGAGAATGCTTTGGATGAGAGTCATACTTGAAATTTCGAGAGAATGCTACTCGAGATAATCATGGGACCGAACTCTAGTTTTCCATGACAACATCAAGATATCTTAAATGAATTGCACTTTAAACATGATGAAACCCCCTTGAGATTATGATTTTTTATAAATAGATTCGTATGAAAAGCTTTCCTTGATGTCTACATGATTAGGGAATCCTAAATCACGTGGAGATGACATGTATAAGAAGATGGATTTTAATTCCTTGAGTTCATTTGATGACCTTGAGTATAAGGGATAAACCCTAGTCGATGATCCTTCAACCTTTAAGTGAAATAATCCTGTAAAAGATAGAGAAACCCTAGTGCACAAGTGAAACCCTAATCCCAATGCCAATTTGATTGATTAATGGTGCATGATGTGTTAGATAACCTAATGGGAGGTATATACATGATGATTAAGAGACGCATAAGCTAGATGACAAAAAGGAAAGGTAGGAAAAATTTGGGGTATTACAGTTGCCCCTATTTAATCGTTTTAAACCTGAAAGTACGATTGGTGCATGCCTTTCGGATGTTCGAGGTAGAAGATGATTAAATACCAATGCCAAAAATTTGTTCTGAGAGAAATCGTGAGTGTTTATTTATTTTTTTGTGATATCTACTTGGGAAAGAATTTTCATTTTTCCTGGTGCGAAAGACTTAAGGGTAACTTTTAACATAGCGACAGTGCTAATACAAGACGGAGACTATGCTTATAACCTAGAAACAAAGGCTAATACAAGGAAAGGTAATAACTTGTAACATGGCGTGATGCCAATTCAAGGACAAAGAAAACTTGTAACGTGGCGTGATGCCAATACAATGACAAGTTGGACTTGTAACGTGGTGTGATGCTAATACAAGGAAAGGTTGGACTTGTAACGTGGCGTGATGCCAATATAAGGACAAAGAAAACTTGTAATGTGGTATGATGCCAATACAAGGACAGGTTAGACTTGTAACGTGGTGTGATGCCAATACAAGGAAAGGTTAGACTTGTAACGTAGCGTGATGCCAGTACAAGGATAAAGATAGACTTGTAACGTGGCGTGATGCTAATACAAGGAAAGGTTGGACTTGTAACATGGCGTGGTGCCAATACAAGGACAAAGAAGACTTTTAATGTGGTGTGATGCCAATACAAGGTAAAGATAGACTTGTAACGTGGCGTGATGCCAATACAAGGAAAGGTTGGACTTGTAATATGGCGTGATGCCAATACAAGGACAAAGAAGACTTGTAACGTGACATGATGCCAATACAAGGTAAAGGTAGACTTGTAACGTGGCGTGATGCCAATACAAGGACAAATATAGACTTATAACATGGTGTGGTGCCAATACAAGGAAAATATAGGCTTGTAACATGGCGAGATGCCAATATAAGGACAAAGATAGACTTGTAACGTGGCATGATGCCAATACAAGGACAAAGATAGACCTTTAATATGGCGTGATGCCAATACAAGGAAAGGTTGGACTTATAATGTGGCATGGTGCTAATACAAGGACAAAGAAGAGTTGTAATGTGGCGTGATGCCAATACAAGGAAAAGGTTAGACTTGTAACATGATGTGATGCCAATACAAGGACAAAGATGACTTCTAACGTGGCGTGATGCCAATACAAGGAAAAGATAGACCTGTAACATGGTGTGATGCCAATACAAGGAAAGGTTTGACTTGTAACATGGCGTGATACCAATATAAGGACAAAGAAGACTTGTAACGTGGCGTGATGCCAATACAAGGAAAAGGTTGGACTTGTAATGTGGCATGATTCCAATACAAGGACAAGATGACTTGTAACGTGGCGTGATGCCAATAAAATGAAAAGATTGGTACGGAAAGACAGCGGATAAGATCTACGGGCGACCCACGATCCTAAGGTGAAACATAAGAGTGAGCTGTCAGAGAACTAGGCCTATGGGCGACCTCAGAATTCTATAATGAGAACATTGGTTACGACATAACGAGTGAAGTTATAAGGGACGACTGACTATATTGATTTTATTTGGATCTGGAAGGAAAATAGACACATGCAAGTATTTGAAAAATTTGACACGAATGAGTGTTTAGAAAACTAACACGGACAAATATTTAGGAGACTGACACGGCCGAGCGCTTTGGAGACTGACACTGCTAGATGGATATCATGATGTAACAAAAGACGTCAGCTGAAAGTTTTGGAGTGATATCCTCTTGTGGGGATGTATTTCTATCTTTGAATGATTCAGGTCTTTCGTGTAAGGTACCTGATCTGGCTTATGCTTTGTATGCATGTTTGAATTTCTTTTGCCGCAAAGATCCATTATGATAACTATATGCAATGCAAAGAAATAGAATTCATGGGCATAAGCGAAGGCTCATTGGGAATTGTTGCTCATCACCACGGATACCAATACACATCGGCGCTAGAAACCTGCAATACCAAAGATCACTGGGATACTGATGAAAATTTGAACTGGGGAGCTTATGATACCGAAGATTATTGACGATTCCGCTGAAGGTTGGATTGCTGAAGAAGCGAGTTTTCAGGCACGCCATTGGACTCTGAATTATATTGTTAGGGAAGAGATAATTTGGCCAGACTTCCCTACATCCTAAACCGTTGAGAGGATAGTAGAACTAAATCTTCCGAGGAACGAATACTAAACACCATGTGGATCTCTTTGAATACATGCCCCAAGTTTATGCCACATTGGGGAATTACCTCTTAAATCACATGGGGATAAAATATGGACATGAAAAATTACGAATGCCCCAATTTAGCTATGAATTCCCTGATTTACTCCACTGGGGATGCCCCGGTTCGGTTCTACAAATGCCTCAGTTTAGCTCTACGAATTCCCCCGTTTACTCCTCTGGGATGCGTACACTTGCACACGCCAAGTTAAACGATAACTCCGGGATTTCTGAATTCACTTGGGGAATCAGGTTTGAAATGATCTGCAACAGATGTAGGCGGCGAACCAGGTTTGAAATTTTCTATAGCAGATGAAGGAGGCTTTGCGCTTGCTAGGTCAAAGTGACAATTATCAGTTGCTACCTGCAAAGAAAAACAACAATGCCTATGACACTCCATCGTGGTTATACATCAACGTAAAGCCAAGTTTTATCTGAGATTCAGAGTTTTTATTCCCCACATTTATAATGCAATGTTTAATAACGAATAAAAGATATTTCGCATACGAAAAACATTTTATGATAATAAAATCCAACTTTTTGATGAAAACAAACTTTATTGGTTGGCCTATGAACAGGCATTTATACAAGGATGAAACTCCTATATGAGGTAGTTACGGAAAAGAAATGAAAAATACAATAGGTAAAAATGGCAATGAGAGATGCTCGAATTTCCATTAAAATCAGTATTGCTATAGTTCCCATATCCTGAGTAGTCTCAATGAATTACCTTTGAAGAGTAGTAGTTGGACCGATCAATTCACTGCCAAGGTGCTATAGATGTGCCTGTGTTATTCGTGAAGAGTGTTCAGACTACAGTATCTCGCTTATGATCCCTAACTTTTTCTTGGACCGTCCTTTCGGGTTTTCGATCCAATGGGATACTCATTTTTGCCTAATTCTCCCTTTCGGGTTTTCGACTTAACGGGTTATTTATCTTTTTTCCATTTTATCCATAATTTTTGCTTGGACTTTCCCTTTTTTATGTCCACCGGGGTGCCCGTTTTTTCCTAAGTTGCCCTTTCGGGTCTTCGACTTAGCGGGTCTATTTATGCATAGTATTTTTTAACTGAGTCTGAATTGACCAGAAGTGGAACGTCTTCCCCATCCATATCTGTCAGGATTAGAGCACCTCCTGAAAAGGCTCTCTTCACGATATATGGTCCCTCGTAGTTGGGAGTCCATTATCCCTTTGGATCGGAATGGCTTTGCATGATAACCTTTCTCAAGACCAGATCACCAGGATAAAATTTCCGTGGACGGATCTTCTTGTCAAATTCTCTTTTCATCCTTTATTGGTACAACTGGCCATGACAGATGGCTCCCTGGCATTTTTTGTCAATCTAGTTGAGTTGGTCAAGTCTTGTCTGAACCCACTCAGCCTCATCAAGTTTGGTTTCCATCAGAACCCTCAACGAAGGAATCTCCACTTTGACGAGAAGCATTGCATATGTACCATAGATAAGATAATATGGTGTTACTCCCATTGAATTACGCATAGACGTTCTGTAGCTTTGCAGAGCAAAAGGAAACATTTCATGCCAATCTTTGTATGTTATGACCATCTTCTAGACGATCTTCTTTATGTCCTTGTTAGCAGCTTCGACTGCACCATTCATCTTTGGTCGGTTCGACGATGAATTGTGATGTTCAATTTTGTACTCTTCACAAAACCCCTTCATCATGTTGTTGTTAAGATTAGAACCATTACCAGTGATGATTCTATGAGGAATTCCATAACCAAATATGATTTTCTTCCTGATGAAGTTGGTAATGACCTGTTTTGTTACATTCTTGTAAGAAGCTGCTTCCACCCATTTTGTGAAATAGTCAATAGGAACTAGAATTAACCTATGACCATTCGAAGCACTCGGTTCAATCCTTCCAATAATGTCAATGCCCCACATTGCAAACGGCCATGGTGAAGTCATTACATTCAAAGGAGTTGGAGGAACGTGAGTTATGTCTGTATACACCTGGCATTTGTGGCACAAATTTGCATATACACAACAGTCACTCTCTAATGTCATACAAAAATACCCTACATGTAGGATTTTCTTTTCCATTGAGTACCCACTCGAATGAGTCTGGAAAGAACCCTCATGGATCTCTTTTATGATCAACTCTGCTTCGTGTCTATCCATGCATCTGAGCAGAACCGAGTCATAATTTCTCTTATATAGGACGTCTCTTGATAAGAGGAACTTGGATCCTAAATTTCTAAGCATACACTTATCACAAATTGTAGCATTCTCAGGATACTCTTGGTTCTCAAGGTACCTTTTGATGTCATAATACCATAACTTTTCATCATACACATCCTCGGTCGAGAGACAATGAGCAGGAAAGACATGTGCTGGCTCTTTGTAACAGAGAATATGTATATTAGGTGCCTGATTCGGAAAGCTCACTATAAACATCGATGCTAAAGTAGCTAAAGCATCGGCCAACTGATTCTCGTCTCTGGGAATATGTTCAAAGGTGATCTCATCAAAAGCGGGTATCAGCTGCAGGATATAGTATCTATACGAAATCAAACTTGGGTGCTTCATTTCCCAATCACATCATACCTGGTGTATAACCAAAGCGGAGTCTCCAAAGACTTCAAGGATTTTGATTTTATGGTCGATGGCTTCCTCTAGACCCATCACGCAGGCTTTGTATTCTGCCACATTGTTCATACAATCGAAACATAACCGAGACGTGAATGGTGTATGAGTATTGCATGGAGAGGCCAGTATTTCCCTAATGCCATGACGTGCAGCATTCGAGGCACCATCGAGCGTAAGAGTCCATTGCTCTTTTGGATCGATCCCATTATAATCATCAAGCTTCATAACATCTTCATCAGGAAAGTCAAATTTCATCGATTGGTACTCTTCCAACGGCTGATGAGCGATATGATCCGCAAGAATGCTACCCTTTATAGACTTTTGTGTAACATACTTAATGTTATACTCAGATAAAAGCCTCTTCCATTGGGCAAGTCTGCCTGTAAGTGTTGGTTTTTTAAAGATATACTTTATCGGGTCCATCTTCGATATCAGAAACATTGTGTATGGCAACATATATTGTCTTAGACGTCGAGCTACCCAAGCAAGCGCACAACACGTTTTTTCAAGCATATAATACATGGATTCACAATCGGTAAACTTTTTACTCAGATAATAGATGGTGTTCTCTTTATGTCCTGTTTTGTCATTTGTCCAAGCACACAACCCATAGATCCTTCCAGCACCGTTGGGTACATGATGAGTGGCCTTCCAAGCGTTGGAGGAATAAGGATTGGTGACTCCTGGAGATACTGTTTGATCTTTTCAAAGGCTTCCTGGAAATTATCATCCCATTGGACATCTTGATTCTTACACAATAATTTAAAGATGGGTTCACAAGTAGCTGTGAGATGAGAAATGAACCTAGATATGTAGTTCAATCTCCCAAGGAACCCTCTTACTTCTTTTTCATTTTTAGGTGCTGGCATATTTTGTATTGCTTTTACTTTGTCAGGATCTACTTCAATTCCTTGCTGACTTGCATGAAACCAAGTAGTTTTCCAGATCGCACCCCGAAGGTACACTTGTTCAGATTAAGCCTTAGCCTAAACTTTTGTAGACGCGTAAATAACTTTTGTAGATGGACCAAATGTTCCTCCTCAGTTTTTGATTTTGCAATCATTTCGTCAACATATACTTCAATCTCCTTATGAATCATATCATGAAAGAGCGTTACCATAGCACGTTGATATGTTTCACCAGCATTTTTGAGACCAAAAGGCTTGACCTTGTAATAGTAAGTACCCCATGGAGTAGTGAATGTCGTCTTTGTCATGTCTTCCAGAGCCATCTTTATCTGATTATACCCCCATAAAGCCATCCATGAAGGAGAAAACTAAGGACTGAGCTGCATTATCAACCAATACATCAATTTGAGGTAATGGGAAGTCATCCTTTGGGCTTGCTTTTTTCAAATCCCTATAATCCACACACATGCGCACCTTCCCATCTTTTTTAGGAACGAGTACGATGTTAGCATTCAAATCAGAGTATTCATATACCAACAAGAAACCTACATTCAACTACCTTTCAACGTCTTCTTTGATCTTAAGAGACATATCTGGACGAGTTCTACGCGACTTTTGCTTTACCGATGACATTCTAGATTGAGTGAAAAATGATGCATAACTATATCAAAATTCAAACAAGGCATGTCTTCATACGACCAGGAGAAGATGTCGTAGTACTCTCTGAGAATCTCAACCAACCCTTTCTTTACATCATCTTGCAAAGTGGCCCCTATCTTGACCTCTCTTTTCACTGTGTCGGTACTGAGGTTGATGATCTCAATGGCTTATTGATGAGGCAGGATTGTTTTTTCTTCTTGTCTCAACAGTCTTGCCAATTCCTCTAGAATACCTCTGGCCCCTATCTTCCCCACTATCTTCACCGACTTGGTCGTTCGGATTTCCAAGGATATTGGTGCAAGGAATTGTAACATCATCATTTATAATGGAATTCGAGGCAGACCTGCATGATTGATGAATCATGCCTTATTTTAGAATATGAATGCGATTGAAAAATGGTTAAAGAGTTAAAAGGAAAATAATTTCCAGTTTTTATTTTTTTACGAAAATAAAGGAAAAGACAGAGAGCAAAAAATTGTATGAAAAATAATGCGATTTTTCTTCAGTTTTAAACAAACATAGAAACATGAGAGGGCCCTTTTCACAAGCTGTCAACATGGTTCCGGAAAAGCATGTAACTTATTTAAAACAAGAACATTACATGTCGAAGAAAACCACTTCGGGAGTATCAGTAGCAATCTAATTGTTGAGTTCTTGATCAGGCACAATCTGGTAAATATACTAAGATATATCCGCACCGTCTTCATCATCACTATCCACTGCATGGATTTGTCCTTGAACACTTGGACCATCACTAACGAACACCTATGAAAGCGGGGGAATCTGTTTCCCTTTGAGCATAGTTGGGCCAGAACCAATGCGATCTGAAGAAGAGGACCCAAATCCAAGTCCGAACTTATCCTGCTTTTCACGCACTTAGACCACTTTATCCCAATCTTCATTGGGAATTCCTGACTCCACAATGGCTTTGGAATCCCTCAAAGAAGCCATTGGAACACCAAATTTCTTTTTAGTTTCCAGCGCGGCGGGGACTCTATCAACAAAAATGATTTCCAAGGCTTGAAAAGGGGTTTCATGTACTTCTCCATCCACTTCGACATAACAAAAGGAAGTAACATTGTTGATAACGACGTCCTCCTCTCCGCCGATGACGATGACCTTGTCTTGGATAATGAATTTCAAATGTTGGTGCAAAGTTGAGGTTACAGCCCCTGCCATATGGATCCACGGGCGTCCCAGCAGGAAAGTATAAGATAGACGAATATCCATGACATAGAATGACAGGTAGAACACGTGGGGAACAATTTTGATGGGTAGGTCGAATTCTCCCTCCATAGATCTTCTTGACCCATCAAAAGCTTTGACTGTTAGCATGCTAGGTTTCATCATAACATCGTCCATGTTCAGCTTGAATAGAGTATGTTTAGCCATCACATTTAAAGAAAACCTGATGTCTACCAGGACTCGAGACATCACAGTGTCTAGACATCTGATGGAGATATGCGCTTTGTTATGAGCTCGACCCTCAGGAGGAAGCTCGTCATCACTAAAACAGAGGTAGTTCCCTGCAGAAATATTTGTAACAACCCCTTCAAATTGGGCTAAAGAAATTTCAAGATTCACATGAGAACCATGCAGAATTCTCATCAAGGTTGTTCGATGTACTTCAGATTACAGAAGGAGGGATAAAATCGATATCTTTGCTGGTGTCTGATTCAGGTGGTTAACCACCTTGAAATTTCTCTTCTTGATCACCCTAATTAGTTGCTCCACTTGTTGTTCGAAAACTGTCCCAGGAGAGTCATTAACTACTTGCTTCCCCTTATCTTTCACATGAATTTCTTTAATAACTTCTTCGGGAGGAGATGGAGTAGGAGCAAAGACTCTTCCACTTCGGGTTATTCTGCTAGTTCAAGCAATGTTGTTACATCCTTACTCTCAATCGAAGGACAAACAACTTTCTTTCCATGGATGTAAACATAATTGTATTCCCATGACACTGCCCTATTATCACTTAACAGAACAAGAACTGGATTTGGAGGTGTCGGTTCTTGGGTTAGCAGGGGAGCAGCGGATTCTGATTTAATGCAGGGAGTGCTGGAAATTGTATAACCAATGGAACTCTTACATTATTCCTCTGAACATTGGCCGAATAGTATGGAATCTATAGAATAGTAACGTCACCCTTGAGGATGACCTTCTCAACTATAAAAATCCCTTCGTCCATCAATTGTTGAATGGCATTTTTCAATTCATCACACTCATCCAGATTTGGTGAGCATTTCAAATAGAAGTCATGAGGCTCTTGTAGAACTTCTTGCTGCAAAAGATGTTCTCTTAAAACTGCCATTGACATCTGAACCTCATCAACCGGAGTCACTAAATCATGCCCATCATCGAACCCGATTGCATTGACAGAAGCCCCATGATGGGGAGGCATAGGATTGTTTTGAACATTAGGGCCCATAAGAGCAAAGCTTAACTCTTTGGCATCCAAAAGTTCTTGCACCTTACACTTAAAAGCTCTACAGTTTTCAATCGAATGGCCTGGAGCACCGGAATGAAACTCACAACGTGCATTATCATCATAACCCCTTGGAAGTTCAGTCGGTGGAGGACCTAACTCTCCGAGCTATACCAATTGTCAAGCTAGTAATTGTGGAAGAAATTGGGCATACTGCATTGGGATCGGATCCAAATTCCTCTCGGGATACCTTTGCGGACTTTGTTGACCCCTTTGTCCTTAGGGCCTCTGATTCTGTTGATAGTTTTGCCGTGGTGCGTATTATTGTTACGGAGAAGCAACATGAGTTTGATAATATGGAATTTGTACACCAAATTCCCCTTATCAACAGAGGCATTGCTCACCTCTCCTTCCTTCTTCTTGACAAAACCTCTAGAATACAGTTTCTTTCCATTACCTGAGCTGTTATTACCACTTGTGCCAGATGCACCTGCAATAGTCCCTGCCTTAATACACATTTCAAGCCTCTGTCCAATGATAACTATATCCAAAAAGGAATCAGAAGTGCTGCCAAGCATGTGTTGCAGATAAGGACCTCATAGAGTATTCATAAACAAATCTACTAGTTCACGGTCTAGGAGGGGAGGATGAACCCTTGCGGCCAGACTGCGCCACCTCTGGGCATACTCTTTCAAAGACTCATTAGCCTTCTAGGCCATACTCTGCAATTGTGCATGGCTAGGCACCATGGCGGTGTTGTAATGATAATGTTTTAAGAAAACATCAATAAGCTCTCCCCAAGTACTAACATGAGTTTTCTCTAATTGCATGTACCACTCCAATGGAGCTTCAGCCAGACTGTCTTGAAAGAAATGCATGAGCAAGGACTCATTGCTAGCATCTGCAGCCATCTTTCTGCAGTATGATCGGAGGTGAGCTTCTGGACATGTAACCCCCTTATACTTGTCGAATTTTGGTACTTTGAACTTTGGTGGAATCACGACCCCCAGAACCAAACACATATTAGCAGCACTGAATCTCGGCCTTTTGGAAGTCTTCATAGCTTTCAAACGTTCTTCCAAAGCCTTGTACATTTTGGCCGTTTCAGAAAAATCAACTGTAGAATCCTTTGGAGGGCCATCGAGATCGATGACATTTTGGTGATCATCCATAATCATCCGAGGATTTTCCTTAGGGATTCCTCCATTGTCATTTCATGGTCCACCACTCTCAGACGTAGAGGAACTACCAACCAGCTTAGTAACTCTCAATCTGAGCTCTTCCTTCCCCTGGATGACGGCATGAAGAGTTTCCATGAGTTGATTCATTCGATCACCCGTGGTATCCATGTCTTTTCAAAGTGTGTCCTGGTTCTTCTCAATCTTCTCCATAATCCTCAGCTTGTTGGCTCGAGTGTGATAAGGATGTAAGGAAGTCATTTTGTAGATTCTGATAATAAGAGGCAAAATCATCAGATATGAATTCTAGCTAAAAACCTACAATTCATGAAATGCATGATATGTAAGATGTATGAAATGATTATCCATTCCAAATTATCACAACTTAGTTAGCATCAGCAATAATCGAGTAACACGATAATAAGAACGACTATATAAATAAAATATCCAACATTGCTCATATAACAACGTAAATGAGAGAAATCCCGACAAAATTCAATATAAGAAAGTTGCAAAAGTACAGGATAAACGATCCCGCCCAACAATCCTGGTGGTATCAGAACAATAACATAGGAAATACAATAATCAATCTCCTAGCTCTAAAGAATGTAATAGATTGTGGCCCAAGTGTTCAAAATCAGACTATGAAACAACTCATCCTTCTTGACCATCATGATCTCCATATTACGGAACCGAGTCAACAAACCAACGTACTCTTCATTTGCGACTGACATTTTCACTCCCACTATTGTTTACAACCTTCTTTTTGAGATTTGCCATTTCCTTGTTGAACTGTGCCATAGACTGCGGTCCAAGTACCATCTATAGCCACTTCTCCTATTTTACCGACCAAGAAATCCAAGGGTATACCGTTATTCTTTCTCCATCTCTGTTTCACATCACTAACGCCCAAATAAAGTGCCTTAGCAACAACTTCAAGATTGGGATCATTCAAAATGGCATGTGCTCGGTGATCTTGAGTCGATGAGAGTACTCTTCCAAAGTTGGAGCAATCTGATAGTCCTGGAAGGCGAAACAACGTAATTCATAGCCGTACAACTGAAGTAGAGTCCGGAGAGCTCCATTATCAACTCGAACAACTAATAGAGTTAAAGTGCCACCATGTCTTTCGCTGAAAGCTTTTGCATTAGGATGGACTAAACGATCTTCCAAACTCTTCAAAGAAGGCCAAGAACTTGAGCAGAATTGATGAGTAAAATTGTCTCTTCTGGTCCTCTCGGGAACATCACTGTTTCTAGAAGTTACTGACGAAAACTATAACTTCGTGAGATACCCCAGAATGGACATGCACATGCAAGGTTAGTATATAGTTTCATTTTTCTAACAGTTATTTTGAAAAGTAAACATGCTATGATGTGAGTGCAAATGATCATGGTATTACTACTTCCATGATACTGATTTCTACTGTACTGTCTTTGCATAGTCTGTTGGTACCAGGATCACAGGTTCAAAACATAAACCAAAGAACTATAGTCACCAAAAAAATCCAAAACATAACCATTATAACCAATAGTCACCGTCTGAGCATAGTCACCATCTGAACATGAGTAACCATCTTAACATAATCACCATCTGTACCCGTGATAATAATTCCCTCTCCACTCAAGGGTGAAAACTAGGCCAGGGTAAGGTCGGGTAACTCACAATCGAGGGTACTCCAGAAAAACTATTGATGTATCACCTAAGTGAAAATGAGAGCCCCTCATTTGTACCTCATCTGAGCATGGACAACATGACGACAATAGTGAAACCTAAGTTAACTAGTCGTTCATGTTCCAATCTATTCCTAGGGTTCCTATGGTTGTCACTTGGTCTGGGTATTGGGCCTTTTACCTCATAGTAACATACCAACCCAATCAAGAAGCAGATCCAGTACAACAATAGTATATGGAAAATCGTAAAATGCAATGCATACATATGCTCAGTCTTGTACTCCAAAATTTGCCCTCCCATAATCTTCAAAGTTTTGCCAAGCATCACCTCAAAGGGTTCAAAGTCTACCCAAGGGCTACACAATCAACCATCCTCCTAAGCCAGTCAAATTAGGGTTTTGGTTCTTTCAAAGGAAGCTGAGGTTTTCAAGGGCTCAATCAAGTCCCATATGCTCATATACATTGTCAAGCACCTACATGTCAAGTTTCAAGGCTCACAAGGTCAAGTTGCACAGTCAAAAACCCTAATTGCTCCACAGTCAACTGTAGGGGCAAAATGGTCATTTGGCAGTCAAAAGTCAAAATTTTTGGTCAACATCTTATTTTGAAGCCACAATCATCATTTGATCAATTCTTGATCATAATTCCACAAGAATGGCTCAAAAATCATCAAGGTGTCAAAAGTTTCTATTTTTGGACAGTTGAAAAGTCAACTGTAACTTGACCAAGGCATAACTTTTTCATGGTTCATCAGAAAAATCCCATCCAATGCTCATCTTGCAGGGGAAGACATTTCCTACAACTCATCTTCACATTCCAAATCCAAGAAATTCTCTCACAAAAAGTTATCAATTTCAACATTATAGGTCATTTTCAAAAGTCAACAAAAAGGCACTTTAAGTCAATGACCATAACTTGAGATTGGTAAATCAAAATGACATGAGACCAAAGACATTGGTTAGAGGACTTCAAGACCTTTCCAAAATGTCCAAGAACATGTTCATAGCTTCAAAATTTAGCAAGATATGCTTTGGAGAAGTTGGGAAATTTTTGTGAAATGGCCAAAGTCAATTATCCTTGAAACTTCATTTTTGACAAAAGGGGCCCACTTTTCCAACTTGTTTCAGCTTGGCCATGCTTCCCACGTGTCCCACAATTTATTTCAAGATTTAAAATTAATTTTTCCATTTTTATTTAATTTTATTTGATTTAATTCATTTTAAATCTTTTAAAATCAAATAAAAATCAAAGAAATTAATGGAGGGATATATTTTGTGATGATTAGCTTTGATACACCTTAAAACAAATTCCAAATTCATGCAAGGGCCTATTCCAAGCAAGAATTCAAATTTGACACAAAAATGGAAAGTTGTTTCAATGGAGGTTATGGCAAAATCTCAAGCATAATTGCAATGGTTAAAGGCTCATCATGTGACTGATTCTCATTCATCACTATATATACAAGCCTTCCCAACCTCATTCAAAAGAGAGTGTGTGCAGAAACGGACAAGAGCAAAACAAAAAATTATTCAAAAAGTGAGAGTTCTAAAACATAGTTGCGAGCATCTTCAGATCAAAACAAGCACTGTAAGTATTCCCAGGTCCCCTTATAATTTCCATATTGTTTTTTTCAATTGCTTTCCTGTGCAGCATTCCAAGCGCTGAACACCATGCACCTCACCCATCCAACAAGCCAAGTGTCATTGGAGGCAGATCCAAGGGCCAAGCATAAGGAACACCATGGTCTGGAGTCAGTGCACGCGTAGGCAACCAAAAAAGTCATACAGGCCTTGTTCAAATGGGCCACAATTCTCAATTCAACACCTTCAAATTCCAGCCACACCCCCCCCCCCCCCCCCCCTTGGTTTTACTTCTTTTTTCATTTTGTTTTGTCATTTTCTATTATCTTAATTTCTAACCTTTTTATTTTATTATTATTAACAAATTAACATAATTAACATACTTTCATAAAAAATCAAAAAAATAGAACTAACATTATTTTTATTATTATTATTTTATTTTTGTAAATAAACAATAATTGAATTAGTTTAATTAGGCCATTTTAATTCCTTTTCTTAAATAATTAAAATAGATCTAGAATTAGGTAAAGTTAACTTTTAATTTTATTTCTTTTATTTCATAAAAACATAAAAACAAAAAAATATTTTATTTTAATTAAATTAATTAATTAGTCATTAATTAGCTTTAATTTCATTTTAATTACAAAAAAGACAAAAAAAAAATCAATTTCTTTTCTTAAAAGGGTCAACACCCTTAGAACATTTCCGATTTAATTTTTTATTCGCGCTTAGTTTATTATTATGTAATTGCTTCCAAGACATGTAATAGTTAATTAGGTTTACTGTTTTATTTACTTTCCGTACTTATTTACCAAAAGCAGGTCTTTGTAATTTTTGGCGATGTATAGACCCGCGCCTTGTAATAGCGTAGGATTTATGTTTCTGCAATTTACTTTCCGCACCCCATAACTGTTAAATGCATGAAAGAATGTATGTAAATAAAAACAACTCGTAGCTCACTAATTACAAAGACAAACATTAACTGAATACAACACACAATGCACACACCACTTATAGGGTACGCCTCACTCGTTGCCTTTGAAACGTGGTCGTCAAGTATAGGACGTCTTAGCGGTCCTTATGTCCATGATCCAGTTGCCTCGAAATAGTTGCCTCGGAACAATTGCCTCGAAAACGGTTGCCTCGGATTAAAAAAGGATCAAGGACATAAGGGTAGCTTCTAAGGTGTCCTACTGTTGCTTCGGTGAACACACTGTCCCTACACTCGAATTGACCCGAACACCTCCAACGGTGGTGCTACCTACCTCTCAATGGTGGGATGGCACTACCTTAAGGACTTCTACACAGCTTAATTCCTTAGGGTAGGTAGATGACTCATGGATACTTACTCTCTAAAAAACCAAATCAAAAATCTTTTCACACTGACACTTTCAAAATCTTACAAAACAATTTTTCAAACACTCTTGAGGACTGATACAAGAGTTATTCAGAAAACTATCAAAGAAACTTTTGCAAAACCCACTCACATTTTGAAAAGCAAATATTTTGAAAACATAAGAGCAAGTATCTAAGAGCCCATGGATAACCATGGATAGAAAGGGTGCTAACACCTTCCCTTTCTATAAATCTACCTCCCGAACCGAGAAACTATCTCATAAGGAATTTTGCTGTGCTTTTGTCCTGTCCATGTTGGAGAAAATAAAAGACGGTGGCGACTCTTGCTTACCGCGACATTTCACGAAACCAGCTTAAAAAACAGTCAGTTCTATTTCCACCGGTCACAGAACTGGCGACTCTGCTGGGGAATACGTATAAAAGTGAGGTGTACCTTAGGATTATCTCATACTTGTGTTTTCAATTGAATGTTTTGTTTGCTTTATTATTATGGGCTTTGTCCTGGAGTTTCATAGATCCTAACCCGGATCTGGGGAATACCCTGTTAGGTAGCATAAGCTGTGAGGGACCTGCCCGGTGTAGACAGACACGGGTGAAGCAGTGGCTACGTTGGTGTGGCACCTTGGTCTGTACCGATATCCCTTGTGTCGCAACGAGGAGAATATGGGTCTTCTGAGGAGTCATTAAGCACCAACCGACCTTAGAACCCTAAATTGACCCAACTTGGCCATAGAACAGTAGCAGTATGCTACACCCATTGAGGCTACACTCTCATGATGGTTCTGGCCGCAAGAAAAGATTGCGATGCTGGAGTTATGACCGATTGAGGGTAGTCAGTGATATTGGGATCCTCTAGAACCCGATTACTATTTTCTAGGACAGGTCTTAACCAACGAAACTGAAAGAGGGTAGTACCTAAACTTCATGCTGGCCTAAACTCTAAGGGTTGTCTTGTGTGACTTGTGTGCCTTCAAACTTGACTTACTTGCATATTCTTGTTATCTAACAACATGAGTTTCTTGCAGGGTTTGTTTACAGTCCTTAATCTGGGCTCATAACAGGGTTTACCTACATCATTCCATGCATAGCATAACATCATACCATTGCATGCATCCTGCATAAAGACTAATCCATTTCAAGGATCTCAAGGGCTTGTGATGCAGGTCATGATGAATCAAAGTGTCTAGTAAGGGGCAGAGGGGATTTATTTTCCTCTAGCCGAGATTGTCAGGGGCTATGACCCACTGGATATGGTGAGCCTTGACTCTTGAAGAAGGACTCGCAACAATATGAAGTTCCTTCCATCAAGATACCGGATTCAAATTCTAAACAATTTTCTTGTCTACCCCACAAGGTCCTTGAAAACATTGCATGCATATCATACATATCATTGCATTACAGGTACCCTTTGTACAGGTCACTTACCTTCTCCGCTGTTTATTTCAGCAATGGCTTCCCAACAAGATAACCAGGGTCTTCATGCTCAAGAGACTCAGTTCAGGGAGATCTTTTTAAGCCTATCCAAGGGGCAGGAAGAGTTGAGGACACTCCTCATAGGGAACTTGGCCAAGAAAAGTCCCGAAGATGATAAGGACGAACAACTGAAACGTCTGCAAGCTGAGGTAGATGCAATGAGGACCCAGATGTTGGGGCAAATGGCTCTCATCTAAGGCTTAGCTCGGGAGCAAGAAGAGTTGAGGACCATGATCAGTCAGCTTCCTTAAGACAGACACAACATGAAGCAAACAGTCCAAGTCAGGGACCAGGTCATTGATCAGCTTCCGAGAGGACAAGAGTCTGGCATGGTGAAGATTAGACCTCTCCAAATTTCTACCACTTCACAGGTCCAACCACAACCTCGCCCAGAGAAACGGGTTGATCAGAGCAAGCCAGACAAGCCTAGGAGGCAATTTACCAAGCTCAACACGTCGCTGTCTCAAGCTTTACAACATCTGTTGAGGTTGAATTTGGTAACTCTAAGGGACCCTCCTAAGAACCCCAACAATATACCTTCAAGGTATAACCCCAACGCCCACTGCGCTTATCATTCGGACAGCCCGGGGCATGCCACAAACGACTGCTGGTCTCTGAAGAACAAGATCCAGGATCTGATTGATGAAGGAACAGTGGAATTCACCCAAGATGGCCAGGCTGAGTTCTTCTACTATCCCTGCAAGATTCATCACTTGAAGTGACTAGTTCAAATTAGAAGACTTTTGTTCATTAGATTTTTCAAGTTGTAACTTTCTTTTGATTGTTCAAACAATTATTGTCATAGCAAACTTTATTACTTTATCAATGCATCGCATATGTCTGTTTTGAATCAATATATTCGCATTCGCTATATTCAAACTACTTTCATTTTTTGTGATGTTCAACTCTCAATTAATAATTCTAAGCCTCTTGAGGGAGGATGACGAAAACGATACCATAATCTACAGTATGCTTTTGAACAGACCCCGCTGATGAGGTACAGGCATTGTTTCAATTCCTAAACACTGGAGTTATAAGGAAGATAATCCCTCGTTAACCCCTTTGAGCCAAAGAAGTAGGAGTTTTTCTTTTCGAAAATTAAAACCCTTAATCATAACCTGGGGCAGGGTAGTTTTCTCAGTTGATCCAAGTGCACAACGAATAGCACCAAAGAGGTCCTCACGAAACAAAAGACAGTGATGGTTCCGAATAATCATAAAGACAGGCAGTCATTATTTCTCAAAATAAAAGCCCAATAAGTCAAAACCTATGAAGGAGACTTATAAAACTGGGGCATCCCGCTGACTGTAATCACAATAGAAACAATTCAGGCAAAAAACAGGGATAATAATAATCGAAAAGAAAGAGGTCCTACAAACCCTCAACAAAAAATGACTGCCTATTCCAAATAAACTGTCAATATCCGAACCATCACTGGAATATCAGAGAAAAGACTCAAACAAGTTCTAACGCACGATCAGTTGAGTTTAGGTTTGAAGAACATCACGAAGAACGGGTGGGTACAAAAATAATTTGAGCCTTTATCCTTTGTTTCTTAAACCGTGAACCAGGCCACGCTACAACCCTTAAAAGTCCTAGCTGAAGCGTGGGTTAGTTCGGAAGCATACTGTTACAAAAGGTATCCTGACTCCTTAAGGCTTGCTGCAAAGTACCGAGTTGACATCACATTTTACAAAAATTCACTTGTTTTATTAAAAACTGCATTTTTAAAAAAAAAAACGTCAAGACAGACATAAGCTTTGCATTCTTGAAATAATATTGCTTGCATATGACTATTTGTTCGAACAGCAGAGAAATTCGCACGAAGAATATCCAGTGAACAAAAGTCTCCTCAACAAAAGAGTCACCTCAAGTGGAAAAACACTTCCAATCAAGGGGCATGGCATGATCATTGTCCATCACCTGGGGCAGTTAAGTCAAGATTCGGAGAATCTCTCAAAAAGCCAACCAGCTTGGGGAAAATCTCCATCTGGATCACTTGGGGCATTGAACAGGGATTCCAGCAACGAATTTTGCATGATCAAACATCTTCTGGTAGTATGGCAACACAACACTACTGACAGTGACAACTCCCTACATCCTGAGAGTATGGACATAGTCGAAAAAATACTATGCATAATCAAAGACCTGCTAGGTTGACTGGCCTAGGCAAAAATAAGGGCTTCCCGGCGAACCAAAAGGGTTCGGGCAAAAATAAGGGATGAAATGAAAAAATCTGTACACCCGGCAAGTCGAAAACCTGAAAAGGCGGCTTGGGCAAAAATGGGTATCCCGATGGACTGAAAACCCGAAAAGGCGGTCCAGGCAAAAGTTAGGGATCAAAGCGTACGACTATGTCCTGTCATCTCGTCACTTGCCTACCAGAAGAAGATTCGTCAATCGGCAGTTATCAAGCACCTCCACAAGGTATCTTCTTCTCCCACATCAGAAACAGGGGCAATAATGAGTTGTCTAAGCGATCTAGTTGCTCTGTCAACCAAGGTACCAAGGTAGGTTCGGCTGAAGAATGTAACCAAGTTACCTCAACTCCCCACAGAGTAAGACCAGATTTCAGCAATACTCTCCCCGAGCAGAGCTTGGTCTCCCAATCAACCCTAAAAAGGCACAATATCCTCCAGCAAGTCAGCGATACTCTCCCCAAGCAGATTTAGTCTACTGTCAGCCTCAAGGAAGTTGGTTTATCCCCCAGAAGATCTCAATATTCCCCAACGGAGTATACAGATCTTCCTAAGCAAGCATCCCCGGCAGTCTTAATATAAGATTGTTCCCCGGCGGGATACAGACACACCAGTGGAGCCACTTCCCCAGTACAATTCAAAAGTTTCCCCTGGAGAGTTGAATCAATCCCCCCAGTAGGAAGCTTATCCCCAGTAGATTCTGGAAGCTTATCCCCTGCAGAGCACGAACGCGTCTCCCCAGCTTTATCCAAAGGTTATTCACCACCATGGCTTACAACTGGGTTATCCTCAGCTAATAACCACGGAAAGATCGTCCTCGGCGAAGTTTCTTCCTACCCCTCAGCGGAGTTCATCAATTCCCTCAACAAAGCTTATCAACGGTATCCCTCAGCGGAGTTATCATCAAATTCTCAGCGGAGTATCCCTTCCCCCACAGAGTATTCCCCGCAGAGTATCTCTCCAGCAAGTTTATTCCCCAATGGAGTCATCTTCTCCTACCGGTTTGTTCTTGCAACCATCATCCCCAGCGGAAACGAAGAACTTTGTTCTTCAACATCAGCCCAGGATTCAACTTCCCGGCATTCGTCAAGGATTTATTTTCCTAGAAGAAAATACATTCATAAACATATCACCTTTCATACATCTTGCTTACATACACAATGCATGCATATACGCATCATATCACACAAATCTCATTTATTTTTGAGAACATCTTAAAATCATGCAGTTCATGCATCATGATATTGCATACAACTGATGTTTTGCCTTTTCAGGAAAAAGGTCAATCCAAAGACGATTACTATCAATTGTCGCAATTCCAGATTCGATTCTTGTATCCAACCAGGGCATATCTACATTAAAGAGATTGAAGAGATAGCCTAGAAATGCTCCAGAGATGGATGCTATTCTTTTGCTTATTCAGACTTATATCCAGATATAGCTTGGAAATGCTCTAGATATGGATGTTGTTCTTTTGCTTATTCCAGATTTCCTTTCAGATATAGCTTGGAAATGCTCCAGATATGGATGTTGTTCTTTTGCTTATTCAAGACTCCTTCTAGATATAGTTCAGATGTGACCCAGGCATGGCGACGTTCTGATGCTCATTCCAGATTTCCTTTCAGAGATAGCTTGGAAATGCTCCAGATATGGATGCTGTTCTTTTGCTTATTCAAGACTCCTTCTAGATATAGTTCAGATGTGACCCAGGCATGGCGACGTTCTGATACTCATTCCGGATTTCCTTTCAGAGATAGCTTGGAAATGCTCCAGATATGGACGCTGTTCTTTTGCTTATTCAGGACTCCTTCTAGATATAGTTCAGATGTGACCCAGGCATGGCGACGTTCTGATACTCATTCCGGATTTCCTTTCAGAGATAGCTTGGAAATGCTCCAGATATGGATGCTGTTCTTTTGCTTATTCAAGACTCCTTCTAGATATAGTTCAGATGTGACCCAGGCATGGCGACGTTCTGATGCTCATTCCGGATTTCCTTTCAGAGAAAGCTTGGAAATGCTCCAGATATGGATGCTGTTCTTTTGCTTATTCAAGACTCCTTCTAGATATAGTTCAGATGTGACCCAGGCATGGCGACGTTCTGATACTCATTCCGGATTTCCTTTCAGAGATAGCTTGGAAATGCTTCAGATATGGATGCTGTTCTTTTGCTTATTCAAGACTCTTTCTAGATATAGTTCAGATGTGACCCAGGCATGGAGATGTTCTGATGCTCATTCCGGATTTCCTTTCAGATATAGCTTGGAAATGCTCCAGATATGGATGATGTTCTTTTTCTTATTCAAGACTCCTTCTAGATATAGTTCAGATGTGACCCAGGCATGGCGAAGTTCTGATACTCATTCCGGATTTCCTTTCAGAGATAGCTTGGAAATGCTTAAGATATGGATGATGTTCTTTTGCTTATTCAAGACTCCTTCTAGATATAGTTCAGATGTGACCCAGGCATGGCGACGTTCTGATACTCATTCCAGATTTCCTTTTAGAGATAGCTTGGAAATGCTCCAGATATGGATGTTGTTCTTTTGCTTATTCAAGACTCCTTCTAGATATAGTTCAGATGTGACCCAGGCATGGCGACGTTCTGATACTCATTCCGGATTTCCTTTCAGAGATAGCTTGGAAATGCTCCAGATATGGATGCTGTTCTTTTGCTTATTCAAGACTCCTTCTAGAGATAGTTCAGATGTGACCCAGGCATGGCGACATTCTGATACTCATTCCAGATTTCCTTTCAGAGATAGCTTGGAAATGCTCCAGATATGGATGCTGTTCTTTTGCTTATTCAAGACTCCTTCTAGAGATAGTTCAGATGTGACCCAGGCATGGCGACGTTCTTATACTCATTCCAGATTTCCTTTCAGAGATAGCTTGGAAATGCTCCAGATATGGATGCTGTTCTTTTACTTATTCAAGACTCCTTCTAGAGATAGTTCAGATGTGACCCAGGCATGGCGACGTTCTGATACTCATTCCAGATTTCCTTTCAGAGATAGCTTAGACATGCTCCAGATATGGATGTTGTTCTTTTGCTTATTCAAAACTCCTTCTAGATATAGTTCAGATGTGACCCAGGCATGGCGACGTTCTGATACTCATTCCAGATTTCTTTTCAGAGATAGCTTGGAAATGCTCCAGATATGGATGCTGTTCTTTTGCTTATTCAAGACTCCTTTTAGAGATAGTTCAGATGTGACCCAAGCATGGCGACGTTCTGATACTCATTCCAGATTTCCTTTCAGAGATAGCTTAGACATGCTCCAGATATGGATGCTGTTCTTTTGCTTATTCAAAACTCCTTCTAGATATAGTTCAGATGTGACCCAGGCATGGCGACGTTCTGATACTCATTCCAGATTTCTTTTCAGAGATAGCTTGGAAATGCTCCAGACATGGATGTTGTTCTTTTGCTTATTCAAGACTCCTTCTAGAGATAGTTCAGATGTGACCAAGGCATGGCGACGTTCTGATACTCATTCCAGATTTCCTTTCAGAGATAGCTTGGAAATGCTCCAGATATGGATGCTGTTATTTTGCTTATTCAAGACTCCTTCTAGAGATAGTTCAGATGTGACCCACGCATGGCGACGTTCTGATACTTATTCAGATTTCCTTTCAGATATAGCCTAGAGATGCTCCAGATCCAGACGCTATTCTATTGCTTATTCAGATTCAAACTTCTAAAAGACAACTTAGAGATGCTCCATCCCGGATGCTATTCTATTGTTCAGTCCAGATACGATCCAGATTCGGATGACATTCTATTACTCATGCAGTATGGATATACCCTAGACACGGCGGTCATTCTACCATTTATTCAGACGTCAGCAATCAGGCACAGACTAGATATGCTCCAGACACAGAAGCTATTCTATTTCTAATTCAGATTCACCTATCCACCATCTTTCCAAATGACATCTATAAGCCCATTCCCAATAAGGTTCTGTCACACTTTCAGATGGCATCTTTAAGCCCATCCTCCCATCCATCATCTCTCCAAATGGAATCTGTAAGCCCATTCCCGCTATCACACTGCTAATACTCTACTATGTGAGTGCAAATTTCTGGGCACTCTAGTGTTCAATCATCTTCCACCTTCGGATCACGAAAGGCATGCAAGCCAATCTACATCCTCAGGTCTAAGAAGATTGAACAGGGGCAACTCTTGTACCCCAAAATTTGCCCTCCCATAATCTTCAAAGTTTTGCCAAGCATCACCTCAAAGGATTCAAAGTCTACCCAAGGGCTACACAATCAACCATCCTCCTAAGCCAGTCAAATTAGGGTTTTGGTTCTTTCAAAGGAAGCTGAGGTTTTCAAGGGCTAAATCAAGTCCCATATGCTCATATACATTGTCAAGCACCTACATGTCAAGTTTCAAGGCTCACAAGGTCAAGTTGCACAATCAAAAACCCTAATTGCTCCACAGTCAACTGCAGGGGAAAAATGGATCTTTGGCAGTCAAAAGTCAAAAATTTTGGTCAACATCTTATTTTGAAGCCACAATCATCATTTGATCAATTCTTGATCATAATTCCACAAGAATGGCTCAAAAATCATCAAGGTGTCAAAAGTTTCTATTTTTGGACAGCTGAAAAGTCAACTGTAACTTGACCAAGGCATAAATTTTTCATGGTTCATCAGAAAAATCCCATCCAATGCTCATCTTGAAGGGGAAGACATTTCCTACAACTCATCTTCACATTCCAAATCCAAGAAATGCTCTCACAAAAAGTCATCAATTTCAACATTATAGGTCATTTTCAAAAGTCAACAAAAAGGCACTTTAAGTCAAAGACCATAACTTGAGATTGGTAAATCAAAATGACATGGGACCAAAGACATTGGTTAGAGGACTTCAAGACCTTTCCAAAATGTCCAAGAACATTTTCATAGCTTCAAAATTGAGCAAGATATGCTTTGGAGAAGTTGGGAAATTTTTGTGAAATGGCCAAAGTAAATTATCCTTGAAACTTCATTTTTGACAAAAGGGGCCCACTTTTCCAACTTGTTTAAGCTTGGCCATGCTTCCCACGTGTCCCACAATTTATTTCAAGATTTAAAATTAATTTTTCCATTTTTATTTAATTTTATTTGATTTAATTCATTTTAAATCTTTTAAAATCAAATAAAAATCAAAGAAATTAATGGAGGGATATATTTTGTGATGATTAGCTTTGATACACCTTAAAACACATTCCAAATTCGTGCAAGGGCCTATTCCAAGCAAGAATTCAAATTTGACACAAAAATGGAAAGTTGTTTCAATGGAGGTTATGGCAAAATCTCAAGCATAATTGCAATGGTTAAAGGCTCATCATGTGACTGATTCTCATTCATCACTATATATACAAGCCTTCCCAACCTCATTCAAAAGAGAGTGTGTGCAGAAACGTCCAAGAGCAAAACCAAAAATTATTCAAAAAGTGAGAGTTCTAAAACATAGTTGCGAGCATCTTCAGATCAAAACAAGCACTGTAAGTATTCCCAGGTCCCCTTATAATTTCCATATTGTTTTTTTCAATTGCTTTCCTGTGCAGCATTCCAAGCGCTGAACACCATGCACCTCACCCATCCAACAAGCCAAGTGTCATTGGAGGCAGATCCAAGGGCCAAGCATAAGGAACACCATGGTCTGGAGTCAGTGCACGCGTAGGCAACCAAAAAAGTCATACATGCCTTGTTCAAATGGGCCATAATTCTCAATTCAACACCTTCAAATTCCAGCCACACCCCCCCCCCCCCCCTTGGTTTTACTTCTTTTTTCATTTTGTTTTGTCATTTTCTATTATCTTAATTTCTAACCTTTTTATTTTATTATTATTAACAAATTAACATAATTAACATACTTTCATAAAAAATCAAAAAAATAGAACTAACATTATTTTTATTATTATTATTTTATTTTTGTAAATAAACAATAATTGAATTAGTTTAATTAGGCCATTTTAATTCTTTTTCTTAAATAATTAAAATAGATCTAGAATTAGGTAAAGTTAACTTTTAATTTTATTTCTTTTATTTCATAAAAACATAAAAACAAAAAAATATTTTATTTTAATTAAATTAATTAATTAGTCATTAATTAGCTTTAATTTCATTTTAATTACAAAAAAGACCAAAAAAAATCAATTTCTTTTCTTAAAAGGGTCAACACCCTTAGAACATTTCCGATTTAATTTTTTATTCGCGCTTAGTTTATTATTATGTAATTGCTTCCAAGACATGTAATAGTTAATTAGGTTTACTGTTTTATTTACTTTCTGTACTTATTTACCAAAAACAGGTCTTTGTAATTTTTGGCGATGTATAGACCCGCGCCTTGTAATAGCGTAGGATTTATGTTTCTGCAATTTACTTTCCGCACCCCATAACTGTTAAATGCATGAAAGAATGTATGTAAATAAAACAAACTCGTAGCTCACTAATTACAAAGACAAACATTAACTGAATACAACACACAATGCACACACCACTTCTAGGGTACGCCTCACTCGTTGCCTTCGAAACGTGGTCGTCAAGTATAGGACGTCTTAGCGGTCCTTATGTCCATGATCCAGTTGCCTCGAAATAGTTTCCTCGGAACAATTGCCTCGAAAACGGTTGCCTCGGATTAAAAAAGGATCAAGGATATAAGGGTAGCTTCTAAGGTGTCCTACTGTTGCTTCGGTGACCACACTGTCCCTACACTCGAATTGACCCGAACACCTCCAACGGTGGTGCTACCTACCTCTCAATGGTGGGATGACACTACCTTAAGGACTTCTACACAGCTTAATTCCTTAGGGTAGGTAGATGACTCATGGATACTTGCTCTCTAAAAAACCAAATCAAAAATCTTTTCACACTGACACTTTCAAAATCTTTCAAAACAATTTTTCAAACACTCTTGAGGACTGATACAAGAGTTATTCAGAAATCTATCAAAGAAACTTTTGCAAAACCCACTCACATTTTGAAAAGCAAATATTTTGAAAACATAAGAGCAAGTATCTAAGAGCCCATGGATAACCATGGATAGAAAGGGTGCTAACACCTTCCCTTTCTATAAATCTACCTCCCGAACCGAGAAACTATCTCATAAGGAATTTTGCTGTGCTTTTGTCCTGTCCATGTTGGAGAAAATAAAAGACGGTGGCGACTCTTGCTTACCACGACATTTCGCGAAACCAGCTTAAAAAACAGTCAGTTCTATTTCCACCGGTCACACTCAGGTAATCATGTATGAATGAATAAACAGAAAGCATAAAAAATAAACACCCAAAGAAAAGAAAACAAGAGCTAGGAGTGACTCTAGGATGGACCAACATTTGGTCGACTTGTCCCCAGTGAAGTTGCCAGCTGAAACAACCGACTGAAAATCATCAGACAATGAAGTCACCATCAAACGTATTTTTCGCACATGAAGGGAAAGGTAAACATCGAGAAAACCTGAGAAGGGAGAAGTCACGGTCTTGCGACCGAGAGATCAGGTAAGGGAGTCTGTTACATGAGGGGAAGGTATAAGCACCCCACACGCCTGTAGTACTCTACTGTATCCACTCTTGTTGTCTATCTTATGGGTGTGTTTATTCTATGATTATTGTACTCTTGAGGAAGAATGCATTTAAAATAAAGGAGAAATAATGTAGGGAAAATAAAGTTGTGCTTGCTTAGGCCCTACCATAATGCCTACGTATCATTTTTGAGGAATCAGATTTACCGTAGTTCAGCTCACATATTTTTGTTTGTTTTGTGTTTTTTATGAACAATGTCAATTCCGCCTTCTGCCACTGCTCGACCTTTGGAAACTCACGCATTGGCATAGAAATAAATTAACATGTCCTTACCTGAAAATAGTTTTGAGTTACGCCCTTAAGGAAAGATGCCGCGTTTGAATAGTTTAAGTTTTGTTACCTTGAAATAGGGTTTAAGTGGGATTAGAATGTTCTATGATTTGCTAAGAAAAACAAAGTTTTAGTTTTAAATGCAAATGCAAAGGGGGGGAGAAAAAGAGTCTACGGGAGACTAGCCTTTTTCTAATACTAATGTTATCATACAATGGTAGTCCTAAGGTTTGGGTTAACAAAAGGGAAACGTCTACCTAATGTTGGCATGCATGGTTTCCAACCTAAGGTCTAATTTGCATCCAAAAGGAACAAGCACATCCTAAGGGAACATGGTATAAAAAGGAAGTGAACAAACAAGCTCGAAAGATAAAACACATAAAAAGGTAAAGAAAAGAAGCGAAATGCTTTAGTCAAGGGGAACATATCACTCGAGAGAAACAAGTCGGAATAGGATGTAAAAAGAAAAGTGATGTCCAAAGCGACTGAACACCTAACCAAGATATATGAGATCGAGGTATGCGATAATAGGCAATATGAACAATCACGTAGTATCAGCACCAGCCAATGCGAACTCCTGATAAAGTGGGGGGGGGGGTTGATTGTAAAACCCTTTTCCACTTGACAACTCGATACACATGATGTCAGGAACATGTTTGGGGCTCGAAACTTGCAAAAAGTGAGCATAGGAACGACACAGACAAAAACTAGTGGGGGTTGATTGCTAACCCTTCCCACTTGCCTTCCCATGAGGACTTAAGAATGGTTTTTGTGATACGGTGGGAAGAACTGGCTGTTTTTTGGAATGCTGGTTTGCATTTTGCGTTTTGTTTTTCGCAAAATGTCGCGGTAAGCAAGAGTCACCACCGTCTTTTATTTTATCCAACAAGGAAAGGAAAAAAGCATAGAAAAATTCCTTTTTTGAGATTTTCTGAGTACGGGGGGTAGATTTATAGAAAGGGAAGGTATTAACACCCTTTCTATCTGTGGTTATCCACGGGCTCTTAGATAATTGCTCATTGTTTTCAAAATTGTTTTCTTTGTGCTTGTGGGTTTTGAAAAGTTTTTGTTTTTAACTTCGATTTAACTCTTGCTTCTGTCCTCAAGAGTGTAATGAAGTGTTTTTGAAAAATTTGTTTGAAAAGGAGTGTAAGTGTGAAAAAAGTTTTGTTTTTGAGCAAGTACTTAAGAACTAATCTACCTGCTCGAAAAAGGAATCGTTATATGTTTGTTTCCTTTAGACAATGCTATCCCACTATTAGTGAGTAGGTAGCACCGTCGTTGGAGTTTTGAGGGTCAATTCGAATGAGGGACTTACGGTCACTAAAGCAATGTTAGGACGCTTTAGCGATAACCCTAATGTCTTAGATCATTTGTTTGACGCAACAATATCCGAGGCAACCGTTTCGAGGCGACTATGATCTTTTAGACAAGAGGGCGACCTCTAAAGTGACCTATACTCAATGACCGCGTACGAAGGCAACCAAGTGAGGTGCACCCTAAGAGTGCGCATGTGCGAGTGTGTCGTTTTCAATTATTTCTATCTTTGCACATGTTAAGGGTGATCTAAGTTGATTTTAGGTTAAAACATTTAGTCTTGTTATGCATCCCTATTGTCAAACATCTAACAGTTATAACTTGCGGAAATAAAATGCGGAATTTAAATTACAAGGTGTTGGGTATTTACATCGCCAAAGACAAACCCTTTGAAAATAAATAAAGCGATAAAAAATAAATAGAAGTCCTATTTACTATTACAATCCAGGAGCAAGTACATTATTGGATAAAAGAAAATAAATCGCGGTGCAAAATTAAATCGAGCGCAAATTTAGGGTTTTAACCCTTTTGATTAAAGAAAATGTCCTTTTTTGGTTTTTGTTATTTTTTAAATTAAGAAAGAAATAAATCCTAAATTAATTGCTAAATTAAATTAATAAATTAATTAATAAAAATAAATTATTTTTGGGTTTTTGTTATTTTAAGAAAGAAAAATAAAATAATTAAGTTAGTAATTAAAACCTAATTAAATCTAATTTAATTTTAATTATTTACAAAAAATAGGTTAAAGTTATCCTAATTAAAACCTAAATTAATTAATTAGTGTTTATTAATAAAAATAAAAATTTGATTGAATAAAAATTTTTTTTGTGGTTTTTATTTGATAAAGAAAAGAATTTTAATTGGTTAGTAAATCAAATGGAAATGTTAAAACAATTAAACAAACAAATAAAATAAATGAGTAGAAGGGAGTATGGGCCTGAAATTTGTGGTGTAGATAGCATTTGGGAGGCCCATTAGAGCTGGCCTTATTGGACTTCTTGGAATCTGGTGTGCACGCGTTGACCAATGCCTTGGTGGTCCTTCCATCCCCAACCAACAGATCTGGCCATTGACCATTTGTCCCTTGGATGCCCGAGGATATATGGTGGGCTGCAAGCCAATATATGCACAGGAACACCTGAAAGGCAAAATTAACAAGAAAGTGGGGGACCTGGGATTCGAACCCAGGTCCTATAGGATAATTCTTCGCTTGCCTTGCCACTACGCTGCTTTGTTTTGTTTGTTAGTAATATACAAATAAAACATAATGTAATAAAAACAAGTCATATGCCAGCAAAACAAAAAATGCACAAAAATTATTTGAATTGGCCAATCGGAGGAGGACACGATCTCATCCCTGTCCTCAGACCTGTAACAACATTACCTGTGGATTTGAATCCGCAGCAAAAAACGCAGGCTTATGCTAAAAATCTCTCCAGGCTAAATAAATCCATTCCAAGAACATGGTTGGATTCGTTATGGCCTCCTGATTACAACCATGTTCTTCTTGAGCCCCAATTTTGCCTGAAACTGAAAACCCCAAAAATGCTTCCAAGAACCCTAGCTATGGCGTTTTACATTACAGGTTAGATAAACAAAATTGAATGATGCAAGTAGCTTGGAAATGTTGTGAGGATTACAAATATGCCAATAATTTGTTCAAATGATGCAAGAATGGAGAGTTACGATTTCAAGAACAGGGGTGTTTATCGTGGCACTTACAGCGTGCTATGGGGTCTGATCGAGCTTGCTTTTGATCCAGGTAGATTGAATGAACACCCAGGAAGAGATTGGGATAGGTCTCAGCTTCTTAAAATGCCTCTAGCTATGAATTCGATTCCAAGCTTTTTAGTGAATTTTCCAACTTTTATCTTGCCTCTGCCTGCAGCTTCCAACCCTTGTATCGATTACTTTGGCTTCCTTATGTAGTGTGTAGTGAATTAGGGTAAGAATTATGAATCAAATCCTCTCATATCAATGCATACATATTTCATTTGATCTCCTCTTTAAAACCTTCCAAATCTGCCAAATTTCAATCTTTTTGCCCATGATTTTGTTTGATTCGAGTTTGATGATGATAATCAAGACCTGAAACAGCCAAAAAATCTTATGTAATCAAAGTTTTGGATTTTATTTGATTAAAAATGAATAAATTCAATAAAAAATCAAATAAAATAATAAAAATGAAATATGAGCTCATGGCTGAAGCTAGGCCACGTGGGCAATGATGCAAGCTCAAATCAAGTGGAAAAGAATGGGCCCATTTGACAAAATTTGAAGTTTTTGGGGATAGTTGACTTTTGGCAATTTTGCAAAAATGCCCAACTTCAACAATGCATAACTTCTTCAATTTTGAACTTTTGGAAGTGTTCTTGGACTTTTTAGAAAGATTGAGATGTCCTGTAACCAACCCTTTTGGTCTAATCTCATTTTGATATTCCATGCTCAAATTATAAGCTTTGGCAAAAAAGGTGTTTTTGATGACTTTCAAAAATGATCTATAATGTCCAAATTTATAACTTTTTGTGAGTGCATTTTTTGAACTTGGGGTATGAATAGGGATTGTAGGAAATTTCATCCTCTTCAAAATGAGCTTTGGATGGGTCATTTCTCATAAAGTATGAGAATGTTATGCTTCGTCAAAATTGAGTTGACTTTTCCTGCAAAACCCTAATTTAGCAACTTTTGAGTCTTGATGAATTTTGAGCAATCCTTGATGAATCATGATCAAACCTTGATAAAATTATTAAATATCCTTCAAAATGAGAATGTAAACAAAAAATCTTGAAGTTTGACTATATGTA
The DNA here is from genome assembly GCA_948472305.1 of Vicia faba. Classification (NCBI taxonomy): domain Eukaryota; kingdom Viridiplantae; phylum Streptophyta; class Magnoliopsida; order Fabales; family Fabaceae; genus Vicia; species Vicia faba. Next base: position 410,873,406 of record OX451735.1, read on the forward strand.
GGTCACAGTTGACCTTTTCCCTAGCACAGTCGATTTTTGGACCTTTGAGCAATTGACTGAGCAAACTTCCTCTGCAAGGCTTGAAATTTGACATGGATGATCTTGAGAACATATTAGGACATTAGGGAGAACTTGAGGTCATTTGGAATCAAGGATCTTGATGCAATACAAAACCCTAATTTGGGGTAGACTGCCTTAGGAGATAGCTTGTCTGTCCAACTCTTGAGCAAACTTGAGCAACTTGGAGATTTTTCTTGCAATGTTTTGAGAAATATGAGAGGGAAAATTTTGGGGTAGAACAGTTTCCATAAAAGAACCTAACACCATCATCCCGCTATACAAGCACAAATGTAAACAAACATGCGAAATACCGACTTCAAAGGTAGGATTTTAAATAAACACATACAAGATACATAAAGCACACAATGCAAAATTTCCCTGAACAGGTCTTTAAATAAACCTGAAGGATTCCTGACATGATCAGCAACGAAGATCCCATCATACATATCTACCCTACTTATCATGGCAAGGAAATCAGTAAAGTCCTACTTCTCATAATCTCTAGAAAGTGGTAAAGAAATGCGGTAAAGTGCGGAAAAGTATAAAAGTGGTAGTGGCGGCTACCAAAGAAAGCATATCGTCAAAATCATACGAAAGCGATGGAGATGCAGGGAGTACGCGTCGAGCAAGCTTCACCAAGAAAAAAACAAAGTCAGGAACAATATCCAACTAAGATAAAAAGCAAACGGGTGTTACGAATGCAACGCATAATCAGAAGTTCCTGCACAAAGCATAACAAAATATCACATGCATCTAGACAACATATAATATGATGTGAATTTCTCAGGACGATGAGAAATAAGGCTTGTCGCACCGGAAGCGAGCATAAGCCATATGCTTCGATCATATAACAACTTTTAGGTTACGCGATCGAAAGCACAAAAAATGTACCTTGCACAATGAACAAACACATCAAAAATAAAGAGGTGCGGCAATATGAAAATATGAATAAAACTAAGAGAAAAAAGTATTTTTTATTAGTTTTTGATGTGAGGAAAATTCTATCGAAAACTAAAGAATGAATTTCTAAAATCAAATTAAGAAAAACTAACAAATTTTATCGATTTTATAATTTTTTATCACCAACCTATAACAAAAAATAAGGAAAATGTAATTGAAATCTAAAAAAGGAAATTAAACTAAAGGGGTGTAGCAGAAATCAGGGGGTGCTGTAGAAGAATGGCGCAGAGGCCCAAACAACCTGGGTCCAATCAACATTTTTGACCACAAGTTGATGTTGTACAAAATGATGCAATGGGCCAAGAGAATGGTCTTTTTATTGTACTAGCTTTAAATCACCAAAAATATACAATATTAGACCTCAGAGGGGTGCAGCGTGTGGATTGCTTAGAGGCCCAACATAATGAGTCCAATTCACAAATGTACCAAGACTTTTAGGCATTGTTATTAAAGAAAACGAATTAAAAGAAATAACAAAATTGAACTCAAAACGGCGCGTCTGGGATAAAGTTGTGACCATCGGACTCTCATACTTCACTCCAAACTTTCTCTCTCTCTCTCTCTCTCTCTCTCTCTCTCTCTCTCTCTCTCTCTCTCTCTCGTTCTTAGCTTACGTTATCAAAATGATGTATATCGTCGTTACACCGTAACACCTCCGCGGCGGCCACGGTGGCCTTCTTGCTCTATACTCCAATCAAATACAATTCAATAAAAAGTACATAACCACTAAGTTAAATAAAAAGAAAGTGGCTTACGTCGAGATCGAAACATAGAAAATTTGTCTGACTCAGATTATGAGTGTGTATAGGAAATAAGGTCAATGTGGCAGAATTGAAACCAGGACCCTCTTACACATGCAAGCTGCTAAAACCTGCAAATGGGGAAAATCCTGTCGAACCAAGAAACAAAAAATTCATTAGTAGAACGTATACCTCTGACGTCACTAAGTGTGACAAAATCTTTGACTTTTTGGTTTCTGAGGGAAAAATTATTGTTCCTAAGGGGGCTAAAACCCCACCATTAAAACAAATAAAAAAGTTTTTTTATAAGTTTCATAACTTTTCGGGTCATAAAACTTCTCAATGTATCCTTTTCAGGGAATTGGTGCAAAAATCTCTGAAGGATGGCAGGCTCAAGTTTACCGACAAGAAGATACCAAGGACTGTAGGAGATGCTAAAACAAAAGATAAGGAGTCTCTCTTTGTCAAGCCAGTGGAAGTTATGAGGGTCGACACTATCGATGAAGATGTGGCCAAAGACAATAAGGAAAACTATGAAGATCAAAAAGCATTGGTCTACCCCAAAGCTGAAGACGAACTAATTGACTTTTTGAATCGATGCAGGTTAAAAGATTCAGAAATCATGTTGTGCCCCAGGTGCAATGCTATTTTTGAAAAAGAAGCTGCTAGAGATCTGGAGAGGGTGAACCCTTACCTAGAAAATAAGTTTATCCGATAGGACAAACCTAAAGAAGTTTATTTCAACAAGAAAGGAGGTTCAGAAAAAATCCAAACTAGGATGTACGTCCCTAATGCTGATGCGTCCCCTAAAAATTGGCTATGACCTGCAAGAAGCCAACTACTGATGGGGAAAGTGGAAAGTAGTCAATGCTAGTGTTGGCTCCTCGTGTAAGGATAACTCACAAGTCTCAAAGAAGTATTTCTATGTCTCACAAAACTGCTTGGGGGAAAATCTCATGACCAGGACTCAATGGAGAAGACACCAGAGAAACGAAAAGGTTGCACGAGGGGCTGAAAGTTCTAGCAAAGAGAGTAGCATTTAAGCCGTTGATGAAGGCCAATCTAGTCAAAGGCCTATCAAGCAAATTTTATTTCCCCCTCTGTCACTAGTAAATGAGGAGAAAGTGACGAAGGCCAGAACAGGAGAAAATGATGACATGGAGGTAGATAACTTCGGTTCAGGTTCTGAACCATAGTTAGATATCATTTTCAATATGATATATGTCTTACGATTAGAGATGACTCAATCAGAGAGGTGACTGAAGAAGAAGGTGGTATCAGCGAAGAATTAATCATCCATAAGCCTTTGTGTTACTATGTAATTAATGATGGCTAAGTGGATAAAGATCGAGCCATTTTAGAAAGGATATACATGGCCATGCAGCAGCACATGAAGATTTTCTACATCAGATCCAAGGTAAATGTTGTAGGAGTTAATAATGTCTTGATCGACTTGGAGCGTGTGTCAATTTCATGCCACAATCCTTCTTGAAGAGAATAGGAAAGGACACTGCTGGCTTGGCTTCTAACAATATCTTTTGTCAAATAATGAGGGCATAACAAGCAAGCCTTTAGGAGTCATTCAAGTCAAAGTGGTTGTGGGAACCACTACGAGACCAACGTTGTTTGTCGTGGTGCCAACCAAGGAAAACTACAACCTACTATTGGATAGGGAATCTTTACACAAAGTGAGATGTGTTCTTTCTTTTGTCCATGCATCAGAGGATCACCATTTGGAATCCTGGTGGGATCTTTGAACACATAGAAGCAGATCATAGTTTTATAGAGCATATGTCAACCACATCGACATAGTAGATTTTAACCGAAAGCTAGCGAACAGTTCTCCATGTGGACCTGCTGGAGAAGGTTTTGAAGGTGTGAGAAACCCAATAAATGGGGGGTTTGAATTGGGTTTCACCAAATAAATTATTTCCGTTCGTGATAGAACAAGTTATCTTAGAACATAACAATAAATGAACACAATGATTTTTATCATGGTTCACTGTTAACTAAGCTACTCCAGTCCACCCCCTCAAGGATGATTTCGCCTTCAACAAGGACTTAATCCACTATAACCAAACTAATTATAGAACAACCCACAATAAGTATAATCAACCTTATTGGAACCCTCGATAAGTTTATCGATCCTTATTGCAAATCTACTCAAGCCGCGATAGGAGTTTTCTTGAGATCAGACCTTCACTCAGTCTCTCAAGGTATCATTCAACAACAGTTGAGTTCTTTTAGTGTATTATAGATTTTCTTCTTGTAAGCAAATTACACAGGCTTTTTAGTACAATGAAAAAAGCTAAGTGTTATACTGCAAGATACGAGCACCAACTCCTTTCTTATTTTAAATCCTATACACAAATGGTTTCTCTATAGATTCTATAGATTTGTCGTTGTAGTGTTGTTTCTTACTTTTATTCAGCTTCCGAGTCTTCCTTTTATAGCTTGTAAAAGAGATCCGTTGAAAGGGTAGAAAGGTAAATCGAAAATCTAGTTGTTGGTTCTCAACGGTTATAATGAGAGTAGTCACAGTCAAGTACAAAAGGACTGTCCTTATGCCACTCTAGAAGAGTAGAGGTCACATACACTTTATGTACCTTTTATACACTATCACACATTAACCATTTTGGACTTTTCTGCTTATCTTCAGAGCCTTCAGATATTTGAATTTTGAATGTTGAATCTTTTTGTAGAAGAATATTTCTTAAGCCTTAGAACCTAAGTCATTGAGTCTTCAGAACTTGTCACGCAGAACCTTCTCTTCAACACTTGGTTATAAGAACTTGCTTTTCTTCAGATCATCAGAACTTGTTCAGCAGAACCTCGTCTTCATAATCTTTACAACTTGTAACACATATAAGAAAAGCTTTAGAAGGTCTCCAAACCTTATCTATAAATTCACGATCAGAACCTCTTGTACTAACGTTCCTTAGACACGTTTCAAAAGATAGATTTAGAAACTTGACTTCAATCGGTAACACGTAACCACATGTTTTCTTCCAATACTGTATGTTCAGAACTTGATGGCGTCACATGACTTGCACCAGAGTCAGAATATTATAGCAGCAACTACTCACTAGAACGAAACCATTAGTGTATACAATTGTTCTCTGAGATAACATGTAAAGTTATCATCAAAATCTCAAGGCCAAATGTAGAAACACTTCTTGTTCTTACAATTTCCCCCTTTTTGATGATGACAAAACCATGTATTTTGATAGAACAATTTATATAGGGTAATCACCATAACTGACAAATTCAGAGTTAAGCTCACAGCTCCCCCTGAATCTATTAAACCCAAAATTTCATTTAAGCTTGTTTAGAGTCTCTCCCTGAGCCCAAGACTCACAAAATAAATTTTTAGTGTTCAGAACATAGAATAGAGAAGTAGCACTTCCCTACAACAACTCATCAGAGTCTAACTAGAAAGCTTGGTCTTCATCTCAAAACCTGGTTTCTATCAGCACTTGATGAAGAACCAAAACTTGATTTGAGCCTTATTAAATAATTCCATGCATCATGTATCAGTGCTTCTATTTCATGATTCTAATATCACAACCGAACCATTATAGTTTTCAAGCATCAGCGTTTGATCTGATATATTCCAATGTATCAGACATTCAGACAATTTACAACTTCTGAATATAGCATACATTGCTAAAGCCCACGTATCAAAGCACAGATTCTAAGTGGCATCTCTGTATGAGAGAATACATCATAATATTGACTTGTCTTCCTTTCAGGAGAGCATAAATTGTGAGCTTTAAGTCTGAATTTCATACTTTCAAAAAGTTAACAACTTCTGAACACTATGATATTAATCAAGATTACCTTACTTTCAGTAAGTTTATAACTTATGAATTGTGTTTGGTACATCTGTTTGAATATTCATATATTCACAAAGTGTACAACATCTTCTGTATGAAAGCAGAGTTGATTTCATCCATAAGGTTTTCAAAATTTGCATCACGATCTTCATCTTCAACTTATCTTAGAATAAACTCAATGAAATTGTTTAGAGTTCCTATATTGAAAACATCAAACAAACAGTTAGTAGCAACAACATTTTATATGCTTGAGTTTAATATTCTGAGAATAATCATTATCAAAATCATTTTTATTTCTCCCCCTTTGTTAAAAATCAAAAAGGTGGTAGAGAGACAGAAAAATAAACTTTGATTGATAACTAATGGGTTTAAAAGGTAAAATTGTTTTAGAAACAAAAGAAAATAAATCTTAAGTTCTAAGACAAAAGTTCTACTCATAAGATTCCTTGTTAAACTTCATCATACACTATTTTAACATCTCAGTCATTTGTTTGAAGGAGGTTGCTTGAGCAGTGTTGCTTTCCTCATTTATGTCCAGACGTTCTTGAATACGCTGATTGCTCTCTTGGAACTTTTCAAGAGTTCCTTTCAACCCATTGATTTCCTTTTTAACATTCATAGCAGGCTTCATTTCAGAGCAAGAGGGGTCAATTATTACTAATGCAATATCAGAAATACTCGATGATGGAATGGCTTTTAAGGCAAGCACAAATTCTGGTTTTGGAGCTGGTAAGAGAATAAATTATGTGGTGGATTCTTCCCAAGCTTTGTTCTTCTTGGAAGCTTTAACAAGACCATATGATTCCATGATTCTGGAGTTTATTTCTATCCAATACCTGAATGACTTCCAAGTCTCTTCTACCTCTTCTGGATTTATGCTAGTTAGGGTTCTTCTTTCTACCAGGTTCAGAGCATTCCTGACACGTACCCCAAAATGATATAATAACTCGTTCAGAGGAATGTGGTGAATGTAAGTCTTGGCAATGTATATCAAGGTTTTCATCATATATGGGCACAGATCCCTGTTAGGCACAAAAATTTACTCTAAAATTCCTTCTTCAAGTAGGGAAACATCTTGATTATCAACAAGGCCTTCTTCAGACAGTGAGAGGTGGTTGGATGGAGGGGAGTTAATGTTAATACTTTTAGGGGAAATGAAAGAGAAGTGTGGAGGCAGAGGTTCAAAAGAGTTTGGATTTTTTTAGTCTCAGTAGGAATAGAGATAGTTGTGTCTGAGGTTTTAGAGATTTCTTGGTTGGAGACTACTAGATGTTCATTTAATTCTATTTTTGAAGCTCTAGCTCTGGAGGGAGTCGTGGTTCCTTTTGAAGCCTTAGCAGCCTTAGAGGATTCTAAGCTATCTGAGCTTTTAAGAATCAGAATTCGTTTTCTGGGTTTTCTTGTTTTCTTGGGAGCTACATAGTCTTCTTTAACCTTGGATTCTTCAGCCACTTTTCTCTTTCTCTTTGGAATGGGAGCAATGAGGGGTTTATTGTTGATTACAGATGATCGATCGAGCAGAAAGTTTGGGAATCCTACTAGTAGAATTCTTCTCTCCTTTAAATCTGACGAACTAGATTCCCCAGGATCCAATATTTCTTCTCCCTTTCTCATACTGAGATATCTTAGGGTAATGCCATTTATGGAGGCTTCGGTGATCACATTAGGATTTGAAATGTTCAGAGACTCAAAAAGACGACTTTCAAGAAGAATGTCCAAGATAAGCCTTCCGAAAGGAATTTTCATCTTATTTTCGTATCCTCCATCCCTTGAATAAGTAATAGTGGTTTTCAGATGATTGAAGAGAATTGTTGGAAGGTTAATCTTCTTGGCGGTTTGGATGGAATGCATAAGATATTTCTGAGCATAATTGACATGATTTGGAGAGTTTGTTGGACAGCAGTGAGTAAAACTTCCCAGAAATATTCTAAACCAAACCCTTAGTTTGGGAATCATATATTTTTCCTTTGGTTCCTCAACCCCTTTTTGATAGATAACTTCATCTATAACAGATTTGCTACAGTCTTCTGTTGACATGTTAATCGGAGTAAATCCAAATCTATCAAGACTGTAGAGCATGGCTATGTCTTCTTCTATAATAGAGATTGTCTTCCTAGGACGCTTGAGAAGACATGTCCACTTACCGAGATATATGCATGTATCTAGAAGTCCTTAACCAAATCAGTATAAGTTGTCCCGTGAAGACAATCAAAGTAGTTTGCCCAATTCTAAAAACTAACGATATCCTGTAGATCATAATCGTTTACAGTAAGATTTTTGAAATTCACCAGAGCTTCTGCAAGAACTACCAACTTATCCATAGGGTTAGATAGGAATACTTTGGGATGTTGCTCAGATGGAAATGGACCTAGATTAGCAGTTACTCATTGAGGTGCCATTGATAAGGAAGATATGGTGCAAACTGACAGGATTTTTAGGGTTTTAAATAGATTGAGGTTGAGAGGATTATGAAGAGGGGAAAGAGAATGGTAGAGGGTAATATTAAAAATTCCTTTTGGAGTAAAGACAAAAGCTTTGAAACGACCAAAAATATGACACAGGGTAAACTAAAAAGATTTTTCACTTATTCTCAAGATCTACTTACTCCTTAATATGTTGCATCAATTGTTAAGCACAATTGTAAAAAGGACAATTTTCTTAAATTAAAGAAGAAGTCTTTTCAATTTTTAACAACACATTTAATTGATATAACTACTTTATGTTATAGAGGATAGAAGCAATACATTTTTATTCCTTAAGCATTTACTAATGTGAGAGAGCATTACTAGATTAAACAGACATAAATTTTAGAGAAAAATAAAAATAAACATTTAAACACTTAACTTGTTGTAGACATGCCATAAGCTTTTCTTCAGAATGTGATGGACTTGTTTGAGCCTTTTCTAGAGGAGCTTGATCATTTAGGATTTATGCATCTTTTGACTTTTTGACCTGAGATTCTCGAATTTTACAAGCTATATTCATGCCAATCAAGCTACTATTTTGAATTCTATAATATTTCCTCCTTAGATCATCTTCAAAACCTATGACCTTTCTAGGCTTAATTTCCAGGCCTTGAAACGCATTCCTTTTCCCCATTAAGTGTTGTAAGTAGCCAGAGTCCAGGACCCAGGACAAGTGTATCAATTCTACTGTTAAGGATATCTATAACATAGATCATCTTATCTTTTGGTACTCATAATTTCTTGGTCTCTTTTTGTTAGTTTTACCAGAGTTGTGATTAACTTTGGCTTTAGCATAGGAGTAATCATATTTGCAAGAGATAAAACTATTTGGTTTAGTCAATTGATTTCCATCTTTCTTTGGCACAAAACCAACAGACATAAAATGAGAGTGTAAGGTGTTTGGTATTTTTTTCTTGTTATATTTATATTTTTCATGAGAATCATAACTAATACCATTAACTCCATTCCTTCTTATACCATTAATCATAGAGGCTAACACATTTCTCCCTATGTCTTTAGCTAGCAGTTTCTGAAAATCTTTGTCATGTTTCTTAATGACACCATCAATATTCTTAGAGGCTTCATGAATAGTTCTCAATCCTTTGAGGGATGAGTTTTTATTTTTTAAAACAAAAAAACTATTCATCAAGCTTACTATTTTCAACATATACAGATTCACGGGTCTCTTGAGATCCTCGAACTGAATCTTGAGTGACTCGTGTTTTACCAGAGTTTCAACTAAGGAATATGTTAATTTAGAATGAGTAAGATCAGGGAATACCTCTTTGAATAATATTTCTTCTATTTCCGAATCATCTTCATCTTCTAAAGGGAATACTTCACTTGACGCTCCAACATGAGCAGTCAGTTCCATGTGTTTCCTTTAGCCCTTTCTTCTTTCCTTTGAGATCTTTATTCCTTGGTATGTCCTTTGAATGCTGAGGACATTCATGCTTTTAGTGTCCTGGTTCATTGCATTCATAACAAATGACTTTGTTACCACTGGACTTCCTTTGACCAAACAATGATTCGAAGCGACCTTTAGTCCTTCTTGAACTTTTAAACCTGTTGCCTTGATTTCTCTTCCAGAGACGATTAAGCCTCCTAGTTAGTAGAGATAACTCATCTTCTTTATCATCAGAATCTCCTTCTGAATCCTCAATCTCTTCTTCTTGAAGAGCTTTGGACTTTTTAGATTTTTTGACAAATTTGAGTGCAATAGATTTAATCTTCTTCTATAGTTTATCTTGTTCTAGCTCAATCTCATGACTTCTTAGAGAACTTATCAGTTCCTCTAGAGAAGTGTTGTTTAGATACTTTACAAGCTTGAGTGTAGTTACCATATGCCTCAATTTAAATGGCAAGCTTATGATAATCTTCTTCACATGATCTTATGTTGAGTATCCTTTGTTCAGAACTTTCAGTCTAGCAACTAAGGTTTGTAATCTTGAAAACATGACTTCAAGACTTTCATCATCCTTCATTTTGAAAGCTTCACATTTTTGAATCAAGGACAACACCTTGGTTTCTTTGACTTGGTCATTTCCTTCAAGAGTCATTTTGAGAGAATCAAATATAGACTTAGCAGAGTATCTATTTGTGATCTTTACATACTCAGTATAAGAAATCACATTCAGCAAGATATTTATTGCTTTATGATGATTCTTACAATCTTTCTTTTGTTGATCAGTCATAGGTCTTATAGATATCTCTTTTCCAGTAGCATCTGTGGGAGGTACGTAGCCATTAACTACCACCCAAAGATCAACATCATGACCTAGAAAGAAACTTTCTAGTCTATCTTTCCAGTATTCAAACTTTTCTCTATCAAAGATGGGAGGTTTAACAATGTAACTTTTTTTGTTTGAACCTGTTGCAGTAACAACTAGTGTGGGTTCAACCATTGTGTTTCTTCAAATAAAAAATTGTATGGATCTTTATCTGACATGGTTAAGTGTTTGATAACTATAAATACTAGAGTCGGGTCTGTGATGCCAATTAAAGGTGTGAGAAACACAAGAATGGGGGGTTTGAATTGGGTTTCACCAAATAAAATCTTTTTGTTGGTGACAGAACAAGTTAGCTTAGAACATAACAGTAAATAAACACGGTGTTTTTTAACCTGGTTCATTGTTAACTAAGTTACCCCAGTCCACCCCCTCAAGGATGATTTTGCCTTCAACAAGAACTTAATCCACTATAACCAAACTGATTACAAAACAACCCACAATAAGTCTAATAAATCTTATTGGCATCCCCAATAAGTTCGCCGATCCTTATTGTAAATCTACTCAAGCCGTAACAGGAGTCTTCTTGAGATTAGACCTTCACTCAGTCTCTCAAGGTATCATTCAACAACAGTTGAGTACTTTCAGTGTATTATAGATTTTCTTCTTGTAAGAAGATTACACAGACTATTCAGTACAATGAAAAACACCTAAGTGTTCTAGTGCAAGATACGAGCAACAACTCATTGCTTATTTACAAAACTATACACAGATGATTTCTCTATAGAGTTTGCACAGCGCTTTGGTGTAGTTTTTTTTAGCTTAATTTGAACCAATATATTTTTCGTTGTAGTGTTATTTCTTACTTTTCTTCAGCTTGCAATTCTTTCTTTTATAGCTTGTAAAAGAGATACGTTGAAAGGGTACAAAGGTAAATTTGAAATCTAGTTGTTGGTTCTCGAAGTTTATAATGAGAGTAGTCACAGTCAAGTAGAAAAGGATTTTCCTTGCGTCACTCTATAAGAGTAGAGGTCACAAACACTTTATGTACCTTTAGTACAATATCACACGTTAACCATTTTTAACTTTTCTCCTTATCTTCAGAGCTTTAGATATTTTAAAGTTGAATGTTGAAGTTTGTTGTAAAAGAATTTTTCTTAAGCCTTAGAACCTAAGTCTTAGACTCTTCAAAACTTTTTCAGCAGAACCACGTCTTCATAATCTTCAGAACTTGTAACACATAGAATAAAAGCTTTAGAAGGCCTCCAAACCTTAACCATAAAGTCATAATCAAAACCTCTTGTACTATCGTTCCTTAGACACGTTGCAGAAGACAAATTCAGAACCTCGACTTCAATCTGTAACATGTAACCACATGTTTTCTTCTAGTAGTGTATGTTCAAAACCTGATGACATCACACGTCTTGTACCAGATTCAGAATATTATGGAAGTAGCTACACACTAGAATGAAAGCATTAGTGTATACAACTATTCTCTGAGATAACATGTAAAGTTATCATCAAAATCTCAAGGCCAGATGTAGAAACACTTCTTGTTTTTACAGGTTTTAACTTTGAAGGACGTGAGGTGTATTGTTTGGTAAAACTACATCCCCAACATGGGTTCACTTGGGAGTACGAGACTGTCAGAGGTTACAACCGATAGTCCGAATCAGAAGAAGGCCAATGATAGAGTCGAGCACTATGGATCGAATTTCGGCCTATGTGGGTGAAAACAGAATAATGGTGGCCTTAGAGGCATAATCTCAACAAGTGTTGGTTGTCGAAGCCATTAAGTACAATAATCCTCAAGCAACCCAATCTAGTTGCACCAGACAAACAACATCTTTAGAAAGCAGGAGGCTAGATTGCATCTATGATGACAAGCCTTTTGAGTTCAAAAAAGACCCAACAATTTTGACTAGGAAAATAAAAATGCAGGATCCATCAGAAGAGGTAGATCTAGGTGATGAGACAACAAAGATGCCAACTTATATCACTGCTAAACTCGCCCCACATCTAAAAGAAAAAGTAATTAAAGTATTGAAGGATTTCAGAGATTGCTTCACTGGGGATTATGATAAAATGTTTGGACTTAGCCGTAATTTAGAGGAGATAAAGCTATCGACCAAGAGTGACAAGAGGCTAGTGATGCTGAACCCAAGAAGGTTCACCCTAGAAATCTTGTCGAAGATCAAAGCTAAAATTGAGAGATTGCTTCGAAACAAGTTCATTAGACCTGCAAGGTGCGTCAAATGGTTAGTAAATATTGTTACAGTTAATAAGAAAAATGGCACTCTCCGAGTCTGCATTCACTTCAAGGATCTTAATGTTTCCACCCCTAAAGACGAATATTAGATTCCAGTGGCTACGAGATTGGTCGATTCAACTGCTAGATTTGAGTATCTTAGCCTCCTCGATGGTTACTCTGGGTATAACCAGATTTTTATTATAGGGGAGGACATGGCAAAAATTGTTTTTGATGCCCAGAGGCCTTAGACACATATGAGTGGGTAATGATGTCTATTGGTCCAAAATATGATGGTGGCACTTATCAAAGGGTAATGAAATCTATGTTTCATGACTTCATTGACACATTCATGAAAGTATACATTGATGACATAGTTATCAAATCTTCATTCGAGAGTGACCTAGACCATCTTCGACGATTGTTTAAAAGGATGAGCAAACATGGGCTTGAGTTGAACCCGTTAAAGTGTGCTTTATTTGTTCATGAAGGTAAGTTTCTTGGCTTTGTAGTCCAAAATAAGGGCATTAAGATAAATTATAATAAGACAAAGGCCATACAAAACACTGAACCACCAACCAACAAAAAACAACTCCCATCTTTGTTGGGAAAGATCAAGTTTTGAGAAGATTCATTTCAAATCTAAGTGGCAAGAAAAATGTGCTCTCACCATTTCTACACTTGATGAAAGAGAAAGGTTTCAGTTGGGAAGCAGAACATCAATGGGACTTTGACGATATTAAAATGTACTTTTCAAAACCCCCAACATTTCTACCTCTCATGAGGAACAATTCTATGAAGTTGTACATTGTTGCATCTAATTAACAATTGGGAGCATGCTGGCCCAAAAGGATGATAATGGCGTCGAGAGAGCCATATATTATCTAAGTCAAATTATGAATGATGTTGAGACTAGGTACACTATGGTGGAAAAATTATGTTTATTATTTTGTATCGAACTCAAGCATTATATAAAATCTTCTCATGTGTTTGTTTATTAACATTTCGACATCGCTAAACACATGTTGTCAAAAATGATTCTACATAGAAAAGTTAGAAAGTGCCAAATTATTGTCTATTTCATAGTAGATCATGCAATAACTGAAATAACACAGAACTACGTCAAGTTCCCGACATAGAAATTATATTTCGACGGTTCCACCCATTTCTATAGAACGAGTCTGCGGATCTTCATCATATCCCTAAAGGAAATTCCGACCAAATATAAATTTAAAATTAACAGTTGTTGTTCCACAATGAGGCTGAGTACAAAGCCTTAATAACCGACCTTACAATTTTATTAGACTTAGGGGCAGCCACGGGTGCGATTAAGGGCGGTTCTAAATTGGTAATCAAATAGTTAAAAAATAGAATACAAATGCATCAAACATAATTTGTTAATCTATTTCGTCAAAGCAAACTCAATGCTAAAAAAATAAGAGACCAATGATCTAGCCCAAAAAGCTTTAGGATACAAAGTATCCAAAAGGAAATTAAAAAACCTGTTTGAAGTCAAAGACAAACTAGTATCTATTAGTGTTATCCATTTCAGAGTTGCCAATGCCAAAATTGGTAGAGGTAGAGGAGTTTCTTCCAGAAATTTTTGAAACTTTTTTCATTGACAACTTGGCAAATGACGATTGGAAAAAGGAAATTATTGAGTTCCTGAAAAATCCAACAGGAACAAGGGATCGAAAAGTCAAGTACAAGGCGTTAAGTTACATCATTATTAAAAACAAATTGCCTAAAAAGACTCCACGAGAGGCGTTGCTTAAGTGATTTAGTGAAAGGGAAGCTTACTTGGCAATTTAGGATACCCACAGCGGTTCTTGTGGCGCTGATCAGGCATTCCACTAAATGAAGTGGTTATTATTTCAACAAGGGGTTTACTCGCCCACGATGGTGAAATAATGTATCGAGTACGCTCAAGGGTGTAGAGAGTTCCAGAAGTAACAAGGGATACAACATGTACCTGTCAGTGATTTACACTCAATCCTCAAGCCATGGTCGTTTATGTGAGTGCAACTTCACTATTAGATGTTTTGCATGATGTCAAAAGTTGGAAAACTTAGCATTTATGTATATCAGACGGTATATCCATGTTATGTGGATTCCCTTTCATTAGAGGTCTTAGGAATCATTATCGAGGTTTTAGGAATCATTAAAAACAAGTTTAAAATTGGTCCCAATCATGAAAAATCAGTATCTGCATAAAAAACATGTTTATGTGTCAACTTGAAATATCTATGTGTCGACACATAAAATCAACATTTCTTCAATTTCTGTAAATACTTTAGTTTGTGTCAACAAATACGATTTATGCGCCGACACATACGACTTATGCACCGTCACATACGATTTATGCGTCTGCACATGTACTTCATTTTTAAATTTTGTAGCTACTATTTTGCATGTGTCGACACGTGAATTTTTTAGGTCGACACATACTGTTTTATGGGTCATTTTTTTCATAATTTTTTCATTTAGAAAATTCCCTATTTTGCCTATAAAGATCTCAACTATAAATATATCATTCATGCATCATTCCAACTTGATGATACCATAAAATTAGCCTATATTTTCTCTTCATCTTCAACCTTCAATCTATGCATACACACTAACATTCCATTGTAATGGTCTTTTGTTGAGGTGGCATTTAGACGAGGTTTGATAACGTCCAACTAGGTTCTTGTGTAGCCGAGAATATTGGGTTGAGATTTGTAGGATTCTTCATCTGGAAAAAACCGTGAGCTTGTCCTCCAAGATCATTGATTGAATTGGGGGTTTTCGTGCAAGACATTAAAGAGAGGATTGCGGCCTAGTGAAAGACCTTTGGAGATAAAGAATGCAAAGGATCCTTTGGAGATAAAGAACGCAAAGTAAGTAGCGCGAGAACAGAGAATCAAATTGAAGTCTTGTGTTGTAATAGGTGCAATTAATGATGTGTGAAAGTTTTGGAGATAAAGAATGCAAAGGGGTAGCAAGATCCAGATAATCAATTCGCAGCTATTGTATGCTTGATCTTGTTGAATATAAAAGGAAGAGAAGAGGTTGAATCAAATCAAACAGTTATGGTTTTTAGGGTTTCTCTTGAATACTTATCTTGTAATCATACTTTTTGCAGAGTAAGAAAGTATCCTAATTCTACATTGGAATTGGGCGCAGACGTACCTACATGTGAGGATAAAAGTGGGGAACTGTGTAGACAAATCCTTGTGTCTCTTTTTCTTTATTCCTTTACTTTCTTTAATTTTCATACATCAATTTGTCAAATAACATTGAGTAATCTATCAACGCGTAGGAATTTTCTGAAACTATTTTTGTTTTGAATTGTGTGTTGAGTTGCTTATATCAACTTTTGATTATAAGTGCTTTTTCATATCAACACAATACAAGAGAAAATTCCGAAACTTTGATTGCACACCAAGTGTTTGAAAAATTGTTTAGCTTGTTCAACTCAAAGGAAAATTGCAATGTTCTATCACTTAATGTCATTTACTCTCTATATGCAATTTGTTGAATGTGTCGTTTGATCGATCGATTTATATCAAATTTTTCTTTGATTGTTAATGTTTAAATTGCTTCGTTGATTAGATTATAATCACTCTGGTTGTTAGTGCTTTTTCATATCAACAAAGCTCAAAGAAAATTTTGAAAATTTGATTGCGCGCGACATGTTCGATAAAGTGTAAAGTTATGTTTTTAATATGATTTCATTGGAAATAGGAAACCTTTGTGTTTGATATTAAACTATTAATTGAGATATTATTATGTTGATTGATTTTATAATTATCTTAATTCTATATGGCTTGTGCATATTCGAGTTTCTAATAACTAGGTTCGTTTAGACTACCATTTTGATCTAGGCCAAAAACCTTATGCTCGACATTGTTTTTCAAATAAGCTTTTAAGTAATCATTTTGAAAGATAATTTTTAATTTGGGACCTATTCACCCTCCCTCTAGATAAGTCTCAATAGTCTAATAAGTGGAATCAAAGCCAGGTTAATTCCGTGCTTCCAAACTCTTATGAGAAAATGACGTACGAACCTAAAGGGGATTACAAAACAACCCCAATTTTTTTGGAAGAAAACTATAGTTATTGAAAAGCTTGTATGCACATTCATGTTAATTCATATGATAAGGATATGTGTGATGCTATTACTCAAAATAATGATAGTGAAGTTGTCACATCTAAGCCATAATCACTATAAAATAATGATGATAAAAAATACATTAAATCTCATTAATCATTTGAAAGTACATGGAAATCTTATTTCTAATGAAATTGCTACTAACAACGTTGTGAGATGTCTTACTAGAATTGGTAACCGAAGGTTACTACGGTCAAGGAAGCTAATGATCTTACTACACTTGATCTCACTATATTGTTTCATAAGTTTGAAGAACATGAGCAAGAATTTACTTGCTTAGACAAGCATGAGAAAAAACTTGAGAAGAAGAAGAAAAAGGATAAGTACACGAATAAGGATGAAAGAACAAATTCTAAAGCTCTTAGGGCGTCCAGCTCAAGCTCCTCAAAAAGTGAGTGCGTAGATGATAGTGATTTTAGTGATGGTGAAGATTTAAATTGTCATTATGGTTGTATGAAAGGCTTGCCCAAATGTAACCAATTTTTCACTAACCCCCTAGGACCTAATTAAGATTGGGTACCTAGCTTGTCTTGTTATTTTTAGTAGGAACATTGTCTTGACTCCATAAAGAGAATATGAATTCTCATTCATGGCGGCTCAAGGTATATGAACATATTATAATATTATTGTATATGGGGCAAGAAGATGAATTATGTGATCTAGAAAGCAACAACTAGTTTTGTTTTATTGGTAAAAGATGCATAAGTTACTTTTGATATTGTATCCAAGAATACTAGGAAAAGCTATTTAATTTCATGATGTAGGTGTATCTTCAAGAGACATACTCAATAACACCGAAGAAGGAATTTGATCAACCCAAATCGGTGAAACATGAGGAGGAGAAAGATAACTAACACGAAAAGGATAAAGATGAAAGTTCATGAAAGTTCAATAAAAATAAATGATCATCAAATCAATGACCTTCTTGGATTCATCACAATTTATACTTTTGGATACTTTGTCAGAGTGTAAAGTGGCAAGATCATGTTGTTCTAAAAATAATTGTGACATACTTTGCATTTGGTTCAACTTTCTTTCGATAGTTCCTTGTGAAATACAAGTGCGTCCTCCGTCATATTGTACTGTAAGGTAGTATCGGTCTAACTTTCGCTTTGTTAGTAAGTTCTCTTTTTTACTTGTTTATTTTTGAAATACATGACATATTTGGTGTATGATATATATATATTATGAGTATTTGTTTGCAAAATAATTATTAATTGATAATCATGGTGACTTATCAATTTATATATACTTATAATGATCTCATCGAACTATATTTTCATGTATTTTATTTTATAAACACTTATGTGTACATAAGTATGTTTAGCTTCATTAAACATCAAGCATAACACATTTGATATTATATCATATTTGATTCTACTAACATGTAACTTGTCAAAGAGTTCTCTAAGCTTATGCAGGGAGTGTTTGAAATGAGTCTTATGGGAAGTTGAATTACTTCCTCAGACTTCAAATAAAGTAACTCAGGGAAGAAACACATACATGGGGAATTACCTTCACGATCATGTTGAAAAAAGGGATATTGTGTTCGAATATTTTGATAGTGAAAATCAACTTGATGACGTTTTCACAAACCGTTTGCAACCAAACCGTCTTTCAACAAACATGAGGAATTAGGGATTATTAATGTATCCAATATTGATTTATTTATTATGATGCTTGCACTTTTATACTTTTTCTCTAACACTTTGTTTGAAGTATTTTACATCATGTGAGTGCAACTTCCGTCAATCAAGAGTGAGGTAATATTGTTCCAAAATTTTCCTTGAAAGTAAGAAGCTTCTTAGTACATGTTTTAGTTGATGAAAAATGCCCGTTATGTTCTCAAATGATGAAAATCATGAATGTTCATTTCCAAATTTTTTGATTGATAACTATTGTGTGTTCTCAATATATATGCTTATAATGACTTCATGTATTAATTCTTTCACATTTGCATAAGTTTACTCTTGTGTGCACAAGCATGTGTTTCTGTTATTATTTCTTGCATTCATGCATGAGTTAAATGTAAGCATGTTAATTGCATGTATGATTCTTGTTGTAGTTAAGTCACATTTTATGACAACATTTTCATTTTGGTTTGAGTAGTGACATGTTCTTGTCACTATGTTAGGAACATGTGTGTGTGACATCAAGAGTTCTATTGTATTGTGTTGCATAATCGTGATGCTATAGAAGCAACTTGACTAGCTTGCTCTTGTATCACATTTATTATTATTCATGAAAATTGTATTACATGTTTGGTAATGTTGTATGCATGTTATCAATTAATTTTGCATCATTACATATATATGGTGATATGTAATTGTATGCTCTTCTTTGCAAAAATGCCCCTGAGTGATATATTAGTATTGGTATTGGAATATGATACTTCTCACGATTTGCCTTATTTCTATTTGATGTTGTCAAAGAGGGAGAAGCATATGCGAGATGAAGTTGGGAAGCACAAAGTCAGGGGGAGCCTTTGATAACTACATGAAATGTGTTGTACCCCAAAATTTTCTCTCTCATTTTATCAAGATTTCCCCTCACAAGACTTCTTGGATTCAAGACCAGATTAGGGTTTGCTCAGCTCAAGGCATCTCCTTGCACTGACAACCTGAAATTAGGGTTTGAGTTTGCACAAGGAATTTTGGACCATCAATGCTTCATGTGACTTTAATACTTCATGTTGGACTCCTAAGATTGCTCATACCAAGTTTCAAGCCTTGAATCAAATTTTTGCCCAATCAATTGGACAATTGACCTAAAAATCATCTGTATTGGGGAAAAAGTCAACCATAGCCAATTTACAGTCAAACCTCATAATTTTTGATCCACAACAACATTCTAGGCTCCTATGTACCATTTGATCAAGTTTGTACCACAACTCCTTAAGAAATTTGATCAGATCATCAAAAGGGCAAAATGGTCAAAATTAGGGTTTTGACTGTAGAAGAGCAATTTCTGATTTTTCACCTAGCCATTGGCAAATTGGGTTCAAGTATGGTTTCAAGGACTCAATTGAACCATATTGACCTAATCAAAATGTTCAAAAGATCTCAAATGCATTGGATTGACATATGAATTTTCCAGTTAACTGATCAAAAATCAATTGTACACTGAAAAGTCAAACTTTGACTTTTTGGTCAAAATCAAGTGCCAAGGGTCATATTTCATCAATATGTGTCAAAACATGAAACTTGTTCACCAAGAAACTTAATTTTGGAAATTAGGGTTTAAATTGAAAATTTTTCATAACTAAGAATTTTTCTAAGTGTTGAAAAATTCTTATTTTTTCCCAACCTTTTCACCATGATGCAATTGGATTCAAAGGAAAATTCCAACATGAAAGTTGTAGTCCTCCACAAAATATATAACTTTTATCCATAAAATTTTCCAAAAAGATTCTTGGATATCAAGTTATGATTTTGTGAATAGGGGTCCATAAACTTTTTAACTTAGTGAAATTTTGCCCTAGTTTAGGCAGGTTTTTGACCTAACTTCATGGAAATTTTTCACCTAGTTCCAAGAGGAATCTCAAAATGCATTTCGAATATGGATTGTAGAGCATGTTACAAGCTTTCCAAAATGTTCTAGAAATCTCCAAGATCATTTATGGTTAGGGAGAATCGAAGAAATGAAAATGGCAATTTATCACTTTTGTTCAAGGCATTTTTTACATTGGTTCAAGTTGCAAATCAGTTTCAAACATGCTTGTACTTGGTTTTAAAGTTCCTAATCCCTTATAAACTCCATAATTAAATGCAAACACATTGGATAATGGCCTTGTTCTGACTTTTGAAGCATTGCACATTGAATTAATCCAAAAATGGCATAAAGTTCACATTACTACTTTGATAAAGCTTGCTTTTTCCAACTTTGTAAATCTTGAGACATGGACCTAATATTTTGCTGCAAACAATATCCACAAATATCAGGAAACTTTTACCAACTATGTGCAGCTAGCAAGCAAGCATGTACAGGCTTTGGCATTGTCACTTCCAACTTTTCTTCAAAAGCAAGAAACTTGCAAAACTCAAGGGATCTCATCCATCTGATAAAGGCAAGCCTTGGCCTCATTTGAAACAACCTCAGAACATTGTAACAAGCCAATACACGAATCCATAGAATTCAAAACACTCTCAAACACAAAAAAACACCATTTTCTGCCCAAACAGGGCAGTCTCTGCAAATCACTTGCCAACTTGAACTTGCTCGTGCGTTTTGCCTTTCAACCCTTGAAACATCTTCCCTACATCACATCCAAGCTATCCAGGCCCCTGTCTTGCAACTGTAAGCTCAGTTTCACCCTTCACTATTTTCATTTTGCAAGGTTGCAGGTTGACTCGTGTAAGGAGTTTTAGCCATCTACAAGACCAGCTAAGCATTGGAAAAGGTTGAGGGGACTTCAAGGAAGCTCACAAGAACTTCAGGCCTCACTCAAAGTTCCCACATTTCCATATCCAAACTCAACTGAACAAGGTATTTGTCAAGTTTTTATCTCTCTATTTAGGCATCCTTAAGCTTAGGTTTGTGAAGCAAAGATGTAGCCCTTAACATGCTTGACCTGTACATATGCATAGTTTCCATTTGTATTAACTGAGCTAAGAGTATTTGGTTGTTGAACATGCTGAAAAAACTAGGTAAGAAATTAGGGCCATTAAAATTCTCCTTGGTCTTTTAGAGTTAGGTCATGTTCTTTATATCATTGGAATCGTGAGTTCATGAGCTACATTTTTCATGTTATAAGTTTTTGATTTTATGCAAAGAATAGCAAGAACATGATTTGAAGGTAAGCGCGCGCGAAGTTGCTGTCTGGAGGTCAGGGACGAAGTTGTCCTGGGCCAGGGCCTTGGGCTTGCTTCTTTTCACACCCCCCATTTTGCTTTTGCACCCCCTGATTCATATTTTGTTATTTTTCATATTTTCTTGTTATTGTTATATTTTTTACTTTTATTATTTTTTTTCTGAACATTAAAAAATCCCAAAATTATTTTCTTAATTATTTGCATTTTATTTTATTATTTGTATTATTTTTTATGGCATAAAAATAGTTTATTAGGTTTAATAGAATTTATTTTTTTAAATAAACTTGTAAATAATATTAAAATACTTAAATATTTTATTTTATTATACACATAAAATATAATTTTCTCACATATTTTAATTTTTAATATTTATACATAATATTATTATTATTTTTCTTTCACAAAAATGGACAAGAATATTAGAAAACATATATTTTTCATTTAATCAAAAAAATTAGGGTTTCCCCTTTCAAAAATAATATTTTTTTTCTTCTTATTTTTAGGACTTTGATAATATTATTTTCTCATACATAAAACAATTCCAAAACATTTTCTTGCATATTTACATTTTATTGCATATTTAAATAATTGTTTATTTATTTATTGTACAATGAATTCAATTGGGTTGTAATAAGTGAATTAGGGTTTTATTTTGAGCAATATCCCCCATTCAAAACTTGTATCCCCCTTCCCATAATAATTGTTGTAATAGTTTAGATTTACTTTATGCAATTTATCGCATTATACGCATGTTTAGTAAATTAGGGTTTGTATGATAAGACAAAAATCAAAACAAATAGCATGACCTAATACAAGACAAAAATGCATGAAAAAAGACAACACATTGCACATAAGCACCTCTAGGGTTTCACCCACTTGGTTTCCTAAACAAAATGGCCATGGTATGCATGCTAGGTATCTTGGCAAAATCAAACAAAACAAAAGATCATAGTCCCTCGATGACGCTATCAAAAGGTTGCCTAAACAAAGATGATCTTGGTCCCTCAAAACTTGCTAAAGATACTTGGAAATATTGTTATCATGGTCATACGATGACCCACGCCCGTCCCGTTTAACATCCAAAGATAGGGTTATCTACTAAAACAATGGTAGGTTAACAATATCAAAGGAATACAAATGTACAAGAAAGACTTTTGAGTAGGTAGAAAGCTTCTAGTTACTTGATCAATTTGCAAACAATCCTTGCTATTTTCAAAAACACACAACACATTTCAAAACATTTCCAAACAACTTTCAAAACATTGAAACATTTTTCAAAAGACAAGCATCTTTGTATACATTCTTACAAACGAAAATCATTACAAAGATTGCCTAAACGATGGCCTCTTTTCAAAGTACTTTCAAAACCATACAAAGCACCATTTCAAACAATTGGAAAAGTAAAGCAAGTGATCTAAACAAGTAACTAAGAGCCCATGGATAACCATGGATGAAAAGGGTGCTGGCACCTTCCCTTTTCATAATCTACTCCCCGAACTCAAGAAAACATCTCAAAGGTCTTTCCTTTGCTTTTTTACCTTTCCTTTTGGATAAAATAAAAGTCGGTGGCGACTCTTGCTAAACCGAAACATTTGCAAATACAAACACAAAACCTCAAGTCAGTTCTCCCACCGTATCACAGAACTGGCGACTCTGCTGGGGATAATTTATAAAAGTGGGGTTACCTTAGGGTTTAGATCACCTTTACATGCTTATCTTGTTTGACTTGTATGCTTTACACTTTGGTTCTATTGTTTGGGTCTTAATCCTCTACCCAGATTTGGGAAACATTCATAGGTAAATAGCAATACATTGTGGAAACTGTGCGGGGTATACTGACATGGTCTAAGCAATAGCTATATTAGTGCGACATATTTGTGGGTACATGTAGCCTTTGATTCAATCAAAGAGAATACGGGGCCGCTGAGTGATGTCATGAAGCACTAATGGACTTTTAGAACCTTTACTTGACCAACTTGGCCTTTT
This sequence comes from Vicia faba, assembly GCA_948472305.1. Lineage (NCBI taxonomy): Eukaryota > Viridiplantae > Streptophyta > Magnoliopsida > Fabales > Fabaceae > Vicia > Vicia faba. The sequence goes on from OX451735.1 coordinate 410,896,893, forward strand.
AGGATGTAGTGAGATGACCGGCTTTGGTGCAGTCCGAAGTTGGTAGATACTCGATACTACACTCATTGAGGGTTGTTTTCTTGGAATATTTCGGTCGCCAGTAAAGTGGCTAAACTGAAACAATGAACACAGGAAACAATCTAGTGATATTGAGCTCCTTAGAACCCGGTTACTATTTCTAGGACAGGTTGAGCCAACTAAACTTCAAGAGGGTACTTACCTATGAAACCCCATACAAGCCTAAACTAGGAACTTGTGTGACTTGCTTGTACATATATACTTGTGCATAACATCATGAACATCATGAAGCATCATTTGCATCCACTAATCATTTCAAGGATTTTGGAAATTTATCTTTGTTCCTGTTTTGCAGTTATGGAATCACTTCGCAGGAAAACGATCCAAGTCAACCTTGTAAGAATTCCTCCACAACTCAAGGAGCTTGCCTCCAAGATTCCAGAGTATTCTCCATTCACCGAGAGACATGGTCGCCTTCTCAACTTAGTCACTTCAAACACAGAGGAAGACATGATGGAAGTTCTTTTCCAGTTCTTTGACCCTTTACATCACTGCTTCACATTTCCTGACTACCAGCTTGTGCCCACTTTGGAGGATTTTTCTCAACTCTTGAGGATACCTATTCTCAATCAACTACCTTTCAACGGTACGGAAAGAGATCCAAAGCCTGAAGATGTTGCTCAAGCCCTACACTTGCAACCATCAGATGTCACAGGTCATTGGGAAACCAGAAGTGGTGTCAAGGGTTTCTTGGAAAAGTTCCTATTTGAGAAAGCTCAAGAATGTTGGAATTCTCTAGACCTGCAAGCTTTTGAGGAGATTGTAGCTCTTCTCATCTATGGGTTGGTCTTGTTCCCAAACCCTGACCAGCTTATAGATATGAATGCTGTCAAAATCTTCATGGCTCGCAACCCGGTGCCTACATTGCTTGGGGATATCCTCCACTCTTTTCACACTCGAACAATGAGGAAAATAGGTGTTCTCATGTGTTGCACTCCTCTACTGGAAAGATGGTTTATTTCTCATCTTCCCCAATCAGTCTTGAAGAATGAGCAAGGTTTGAGGTGGTCACAACGGTTAATGACCCTTACACATCCAGATATCCATTGGTGTTCTCGATCCAGAGAAAATGTTATCATCATTGACCGTTGTGGGGAATTCCCTAATGTCCCTCTACTTGGCATTAGGGGAGGCATTACCTACAACCCCTGCTTGGCTCTGAGACAGTTTGGGTATGCCCGAAGGGATGGCCCACATGACATGCTAATTCCAGACTTGGTTTTTGGCTTCAACAACGATGATCAAGGACTTCGACAAAGGTTCATCCGAGCTTGGAGGATGCCAAACAAGGTAGAAAATAAGACCTTGGGACACAGGAATTCCATCCCCCTTGAGCCTTAACTCAAGTGGGTATGAACCCGCGCCCAAAGTCTTATGATGCCTTACCCCTCTATTCTCCCTGTGATTATAGAGCCTGTTAAGGAAGGAGAGGTTCCATACACCCTCCTACATCCTGACATGCCAACATCACTCGAAGATCTGCAAAGGAGTTGGATACAGCTCAAGGGAGAACGCGATACTTTTGAAGCCCAATTCTACGCCAGCGAGAAGAAGGTTTTAGAACTTACTCGTCAACTTCAGGAAGAGTAGACTCTCAACACCTACATTGCACTAAAGAGGATGTGCAACATCTTTTTACCTTAAAATTTTGTATTTTTTTCCCATGGGGCATTGATGTACTAACAATTCTATCTTATTAATATGACGTGTGTTTCTTTTTTGTTTAAAACAAATCTGAATTTCTGAATCCTTGAAAGCATTACATGAATACATATCATTCATCATATGCATAAATAGGTCTTCACACCAAGTTTCCTCATCTCTCTGCTGTTTATTTCAGCAAGATGGATATTGAACAAACGGTCAAAGACTTGCAAGCTCAGAATTCACAATTTCAACAACTACTCTTAACCTTGGTTAAGGGGTAGGAGGAGGTCAAGACTCTACTAGAAAAGTAAAAAGAGAAAAAGAAGAAGAAGAGAGCCGGTGTGGCTACCATGGGCAGAAGGTTTGAAGGTTAAGCCAGAAGGGTCATAGATTTTCCACCAACCTCTGAGGAAGGGGAGAGGAAGGGTAAGGAGACTGCAATGCCTTCAGATTCTGAGGCTGAAGAAGAGGAAGAAGAGGATTACTCTGAACAACAATACCCTCCTGCAGATGACAAATACAAAAACTTGGAAGAACGTCTGGCAGCTATGGAGATACAAAGAGTGCCTACGTTGGACTTTGAAGAGTTAGGGTTGGTATATGGAATTATAATCCCTCCTAAGTTTAAAGTACCTTTATTTGATAAGTACGATGGGATGTCTTGTCCCAAGATGCAAATACGATCTTATGTCAGGAAAATCCAACCACATTCTTCTGACAAAGACCTATGGGTCCACTTTTTCCAGGACAGTTTGTCGGGGACGCAGCTAGATTGGTTCTACCAGTTGGAGAGGTCTGATGTGCATAATTGGGAAGACTTGGTGGCCGCCTTCTATAAACAATATCAATAAAATAAGGACTTAGAACCAACCCGTACTCAATTACAAAGTATGGGTATGGTCTCAAATGAAGGTTTCAAAGAGTATACCCAGAAATGGAGAGACTTAGCAGGACGAGTACAACCACCTCTATCTGAGAAAGAGCTAGTAGACATGTTCTTGGGAACTCTGTCAGGGCCTTTCTTTAATCATCTGATTGGAAGCTCCTCTGCGGGGTTCACTGAGTTGATTCTAACTGGTGAGAGAGTTGAATCCAGCATAAAAAGCGGGAAAATTCAAAAAGATGTATCTTCTTCCGCTGCCATCAAAAAGACTTTTCTGGAAAAGAAATAAGTATCAGCTGTCTACTCTCAAAGAGGTCAAGGAAGAGTTTAGCGTCGGCCAGCGGTGGGGGCCATAATGATCCAGAAGTCTGCAGCTGATCAGCTCAGAAACAATCAACCCAGAACCAATCAAATAAGGGTGGAAAGGCTTGTACGGCAATTCACCCAGATAAACATGACTCCTGCTCAAGTTCTATCCTATCTCTTGAAGTTAAACCTTGGGAGTTTGAAAGAGGCCCCGAAGAACCCGAATACTGCTTCTTCGTACTACCACTCGAATGCCGAGTGTGCTTATCATTCAGAGAGCCCGGGGCACGACACCAACAATTGTTGGGCCCTCAAGAATAAGATTCAGGATTTGATAGACGCTAAAGAAGTTGAATTCTACGCCCCTGAAAAGCCGAATGTAATCTCTGCTCCAATTTCAAAGCATGGCCACAATGCCCATGCTGTTAAAGAGGATCTGTTTGTTGCTACTGTTGATGATTTGATAACTCTGCTACCGATAATCAAGTTGAATTTGCTGAAGGCTGGGATTTTCCCAGGTTATGAAGAAGATTGCTGCCTTTGTTCATCCTTACCAACCGACTGTCCATTGTTGAAGTTAGGCATCCAACGCCTAATGGATAACCAAGAAATCCTTTTTGAAAAGACTCCTGTTACACCGACTCCTGTCAATGATGTTTCAATAATAACCATATCCGCCAATCTTTCCAAGGTCTCCAAAAGACCTGTTAAGATTACATCCGCTCCAAAGACTGCACCTTTGAAGATAACCATGCCCAGGCCCGTCCCATACAAGTCCGACAGATCAGTACCGTGGAACTATGGTGGCGAAATATACTACCACGGTATTAAACAAATTGAATCAACTGAAGAGAGTTCTGATGAAGAGACTTCCGACATTGGAAACATTGTTGGAACGAGAAAAATCACCCGCAGTGGAAGAATTTTCTCTCCAGAGATTGCCCCTCCAAAGGCAATCTTTGGACCCTTAGCTTCTCCTAAGGTTACCCCTGCACCGGTAAACATATCTGCAAGAACCCCAATTATTGAAGAAGTTGTAACTCATGTGGTTGTTCCCTCTGCTACTACTGATGATAGAGGGAAAGGGATCCAAGAAGAACCCATCAGGACGAGGGCTCAGCCATTGGTCATCCCTGAGACCTCTCAAAAAGAAATGGAAGAGATTTTGAAACTAATCAAGAAAAGAGATTATGATGTTGTGGAACAACTGGGGAAAACCCCCTCAAATATCTCTATGTTGGCCCTGCTGCTTTGTTCAGAGGCTCATGCTAAAGCTTTGATAAGATTCTTGAAGACGACCCATGTGCCACAGGAAACCTCCGTGGATCAGTTCCAGGAATGTGTAGCTAGCTTAACAGCTGACAATGGTCTAGGATTCTCCGATGCTGATTTAACATCCAAAGGGAGAAAACATAATGACGCTTTGCATGTCTCAGTGGAATGTAGAGGGACTACTCTAGCACACGTACTGGTAGACATTGGTTCATCGCTGAACGTCTTGCCGAAGAAAGCCTTAGATAAACTAGATTGTGAAGGTTTAATCTTGAAGCCCAACAATATAATTGTCAGAGCCTTTGATGGTTCTAAAATGATGGTCCACGGGGAGGTGGACATCCTGATTAAAGTGGGAACTGAAACCTTCAACTCCATATTTTATGTGATAGACATTCGACCTTCCTATTCTTGCTTGTTGGGAAGACCCTAGATTCACAATGTTGGGGCCGTTACTTCTACTCTGCATCAAATGCTCAAGTACCCTGTCCAGGGGAAAATCATAACTGTTCATGGCGAAGAGGAATACATGATAAGCCATCTAAATTATTTCTGTTATGTAGAATTGGATGGCGAATTCATCGAAACCCCTTTCCAGCATTTTGAAGAGGTAGCTCAGGAGATTGCGACAACCAAGATAGTGTCTTATGTACCCATGATTACCAGATATCCGCCTCAGATGTCATCTCTCAAAGATGCAAAGGTTGTGATTGAGGAAGGAGGAAGCACAATCTGGGGGCAGCTTCCAGACTTTCCTTACAAATCAGATAAATTCGGCTTGGGGTTCACTTCTTCTGCTCAAAAGGCTGTACGCCGCGCCCGTGCTGGAGGGCCACCAGTGAAGATCACCCATCATGGAGTCAATGCTTTGGAGGATAGTAAAGAGGAGAGCAGCCTGGAAGACTGGATTTTTCCAACTTTTGACGGAGGACTGTGCAATTGGGAAGCAAAAGACTTTGTTCCGATTACTTTCATACCGCAGTAATTTATCTTTCAAACATTTTTGTTGGTTTGTAATAATTCTCAAATAATTCCTACACTTTTAACCTTGTGCCTTACCCGGGGCACATAGGTCCATTTGTAAGGGTTTGATTTTTCATCATCATATGCCATTTTAATGAATCATGGACGTTTTCACATATAAACTTTTGTGTTCATTACATTTTATTTGTTTAAAGGTGGCTATCCCTTACACACACCCACACTCACAAATGCAGGTACACTTCCATTATGGATTCCATGGGTAACATTTCTACTATGGCCTTCAGTGACTCTGAAGATCTGGTCTACCATGCCGAATACGAAGGTGAGGAAGATTGTGAGGTGCCAGGAGAATTGGCTAGACTGCTACAACAAGAAGAAAGAGCAATTTTGCCTCATGAGGAGTTGTTAGAGACAATCAACTTGGGTACTGAGGAAGACAAAAGAAGTTAGAGTGGGTGCCAACCTAGAGCCAAGTGTCAAAGAGCGCCTAATTCAGCTATTACATGAATATGTTGAGATCTTCGCCTGGTCTTACGAAGAAATGCTGGGACTTGATACAGACATTTTGGTTCACCGTCTGCCCACAAGAGAAGATTGTCCACCAGTCAAACAAAAAGTCCACCGCATGAGGCCCGACATGTCAGAAAAGATCAAAGCAGAAGTTATGAAGCAGTTCGATGCTGTATTTCTTGTTGTTACATCCTATCTACAATGGGTTGCTAACATTGTGCCCGTGCCTAAGAAGGACGGAAAAGTGAGAATGTGCGTGGATTATAGAGACTTAAACAGGGCTAGCCTAAAGATGATTTTCCGCTTTTGCACATTGACATCTTGGTTGACAACACAGCTCAACACAAGGTATTTTCTTTCATGGATGGATTTTCAGGTTATAACCAGATCAAAATGGCACCTGAAGACATGGAGAAAACTACTTTTGTTACACAGTGGGGTACATTCTGCTACAAAGTGATGCCATTCGGACTAAAGAATGTCGGGGCAACCTATCAACGCGCCATGGTAGCTTTGTTTCATGATATGATACATCATGAGATAGAGGTCTACGTAGATGACATGATAGCCCGATCACAAACGTAAGAAGAACACCTCGACCATTTGCAAAAGCTGTTTGTCCGACTAATAGAGTACAAGCTAAGGTTAAACCCTAACAAGTGAACATTCGGAGTCCGATCCGGTAAACTCTTGGTTTTCATTGTCAGCAACAAAGGCATCAAGGTTGATCCTGCCAAAGTCAAAGCTATACAAAAAATGCCTGCTCCTCGCACTGAGAAGGAGGTCAGAGGTTTCTTGGGACGCCTAAACTACATTGCTAGGTTCATTTCTCACCTAACATCTACCTGTGATCCAATCTTCAAGCTGTTGAAGAAAGATCAGGTAGTTAAGTGGAATGATGACTGTCAAATTGCTTTTGATAAAATCAAGGAGTATTTGCTAGAACCTCCTATCTTGATGCCACCCGTCAAAGGAAGACCGTTAATCATGTATCTGACTGTCCTAGAGAATTCAATGGGGTGCGTACTGGGGCAGCATGATAAGTCTGGCCGAAAAGAGCATGCCATTTATTACCTTAGCAAAAAGTTTACCGACTGTGAAACCAGATATTCACTGCTCGAGAAAACTTGCTGCGCTTTGGTATGGGCTGCTCGCCTGCTAAGGCATTATATGTTGACTCATACCACTTTGTTGATATCTAAGATGGATTCGATCAAGTACATCTTTGAAAAGCCTGATTTGTCCGGAAGAATAGCTAGATGGTAGATGATCCTGACAGAATATGATATACAGTACACGACCCAAAAAGATATAAAGGGGAGTGTGCTAGCTGGCCATATGGCTCATCAAGCTGTCGAAGATTACCAATCCATGAAGTTTGACTTCCCCGACGAAGACATTATGACATTGGACAACGTTGAAGATTTCAGACCATATGACAGACCTGAACAAGGATCCCGATGGACCCTGTACTTTGATGGTGCCTCCAATGCACTTGGCAACGGTATCGGCGCGGTACTCATCTCTCCAGAAGGATGCCATACTCCTTTCACCGCCAGACTTTGCTTTAACTACACCAATAACATGGCCGAGTATGAAGCTTGCATCTTTGGTCTCAAGGCTGCAATAGACCTGGGAATCAAATCTTTTGTTGTGTTTGGAGACTCAGCTTTGGTCATCAGTCAGATCAAAGGAGAGTGGGACAATAAACATTCCAATCTCATCCCTTACAAAGAACATGTCTTGACATTGTTATCACATTTCGAGCAGATTACCTTCGAGCATTTCCCGCGAGAAGAAAATTAGCTAGCAGATGCTCTAGCTACAATGTCATCGATGTTTAAACTTAACTGGGATAATGAGGCTCCCCAGATCACCATCGAGTGAATGGATGAACCATCACATTGTCACGAGATTAATACCTAAGAAGTAGTGGACCGACCTTGGTTTCATGAAGTCAAAAGGTATCTCGAAGCTTAAGAATATCCTGAAGGAGCTTCAGTCAACGACAAAAAGTTCTTGAGGAGATTCTCTGCCAAGTTCTTACTGAGAAATGGTATCCTGTACAAGCGCAATCATGATTGCATTCTGCTCCGTTGTATAGACAAGATTGAAGCTGAACAGATCATGGCTGAACTGCGCAATGGTACCTTTGGCACTCACTCTAGCGGGAATACGATGGCTAAGAAGATCCTACGGGCAGGCTATTACTGGTTTACCATAGAAGCTGACTGCTATCAACATTCCAGGACTTGTCACAAATGTCAAATCTATGCGGACAAGGTACATATACCTCTAGTTCCTCTCAATGTATTAACAGCTCCTTGGCCCTTTGTTATGTGGAGAATCGACATGATTGGAGAGATCAAGCCTACAGCATCCAATGGACACCGCTTCAACCTAGTGGCTATTGATTACTTTACCAAGTGGATCGAAGCAGCTTCTTTCGCATCCATCACAAAGAATGTTGTTTCCCGCTTCATCAAGCAGAACCTCATTTTCCGGTACGGCATTCCCGAAAGGATCATCACTGACAATGGTACAAACCTTAACAACACTTTGATCACCGCCTTGTGCGAGCAGTTCCAGATTCAACATCACAATTCATCTCCCTATCGGCCAAAGATGAACGGTGCCTTCGAAGCTGCAAACAAAAATATCAAGAAGATCATACAAAATATGACAGTCACCTACAAGGATTGGCATGAGATGTTACCGTTTGCTCTCCACGGGTATCGTACCACGGCGCGTACATCAACTTGGGCAACACCCTATTCTTTGGTTTACGACATAGAGGCTGTTTTACCCATTGAGGTTCAGAGAGTAAAGACGATTGGATCCAGACCCGACTTGATCAATTGAACTTAATTGACGAGAAGCAACTTACTGCTTGTTGTACCCCAAAATTTGCCCTCCCATATTCTTCAAGAATTGCAAAGTCAAAGCTTCAAAATTCCCCAAGGGTTGCACAGTTCAAGGGCCTCCTAACAGTCAAAATTAGGGTTTTGGTTCTGACAAAGTAAATGAAGTTTCCAAGGGTCCAATCAAGTCCCATATGCCTAAAAATATGGTCAAGCATCCTCATACCAAGATTCAAGACTTTCAGCACAAAATTGCACAGTCAAAAACCCTAATTGCACTATAGTCAACTGTAGGGGCAAAATGGTCATTTGACAGTCCAAAGTTCAAATTTTAGGTCAACATCTCATTTTGAAGCCACAAAGATCATTTGATCAATGCTTGATCATGATTCTCAAAGTTTGGCTCAAAAATCATCAAGATGCAAAAGTTTCCTTATTTGGACAGCTGAAAAAGTCAACTGTAAATTGACCAGGGCATAACTTTCACATGGATTATCAGAAAAATTCCATCCAAAGCTCATTTTGAAGAGAAAGACATTTCCTACAACTCCTCTTCATACTTCAAGTCCAAGAAATTCTCTCACAAAAAGTTATCAATTTCAACATTATAGGTCATTTTCAAAAGTCAACAAAAAGGGACTTTAAGTCAAAGGCCATAACTTGAGATTGGTAAATCAAAATGACATGGGACCAAAGACATTGGTTAGAGGACGCAAAGACCTTTCCAAAATGTCCAAGAACATGAGCAAATCTTAAAAATTGAGCAAGTTATGCCTTGTAGAAGTTGGGAAATTTTTGGATATTTTGAAAAGTCAACATTGCTTCAAATGACCTAAAATTGCTAATGGGCCTCTTTTTCTTCCACAATTCATTATCCAAGGCATGTGCACGACCATTTGGCCCAAAGGGAATTTTTTATCATTTTTATTTTATTTATTTGGATTTTTAATCATTAATAATTCATTTAATTAATTAAAATATATAAAAAATACTAAACCTAAGTTTTTCAATCTTTTTATGCATGATATATACTCAATAATTCGTGCATGATCAGATATAGAAGGAATTGAAGTTAATTGGCCATGATTTGTACCAAATAGGCATGAAAAATATTTGAAAAGATCTTGGAAAATCAAATCTTGCAAATCATGAATGCAAAGGTTTTTGGGTGATTTCTTTAACCCTAATCATTCACAGGTACATATAGATGTTAAACCTAATCCTAAAAGACTGGAAGCTGCGCCATATCAAAAGAACAAAACTTGAACTTTTGCCTAAAAAACTCAAATCTGAGAACACACTTGCAGGTCGATTCAAGCCAAGAAATTCATTCCATTGCATCCCTGGGACATCAAGCAACGTACCTGGATCAAGAACACCGTCCCTAACCCTTTGAATCATTGTACAGAAGTCAAACTTTTTCACTTTTTTCTCATAATCGTGTTTTACAATTTAGGCATATTCATTGCATTTTATTTGTGGATTTGTGCTAATTAACCCTTTCTGAAGCTAACCAAATAGTTTAATTGTGTTTTTGTGCATTATTGGAGATTTCACCATTGTTGGATATTAGGGTGTCCAGGACCTTGGATTAGGGTTTTTTAGTTAAGGAAAAATTAGCATTCAAGACTTGGACCACTGAAACAAGCATGATTGGACGATCATAAAGCCACCCTCGCGCTCAATTTATGAGCCTCCCTGAGCTAATCGCTATTTTGGATTATGGCCTATTTTGGAACGGTGCAAAACCGTTGCTAACCTTTTTGTTTCAGGGAACAAAGAAGAAGAAGGTGAGGTGGCCATCAGCGATTGGATTGTTTGAATCGCGCGCGAAAAAAGAAGCACTAACATTTTTTTGTTTTATTATATTCATTAGTCATATGATATACAGATGAACGAAACAGCTCCACTGGCAGGCACAAGCATTGGTAAACCATAGGACCTGGGTTCGAGCCCCAGGTCCTCACCCTTTCCATATTATTTTGCAATTAACGTTCCTATGCAATTTCAGCTTCAAGGACCACCATGCGTCCACAATTTTTGGCGTGCCACTTGGCCAATAATGCCAATCCAAGGGACCAGATCTGATGGACACCATAGGCACTAGTCAACGGAGCTGCATGCTAGCTGGAAAGTCCACCAAGCCAGGGATAATTGGGCCCTAAATTGCTGGGCTTCACCTCACAACTGGGGACAACACCCCCCTTAGGTTTGCAATACTTTTTTTTCATTCTTTTTTTATTTCAATTATTATTCTTTTTATTAATTCTTGTAATTTAATTATTTTCATAAAAAACACAAAAACAATAAAAAAATCAAAAAAAGACAAAAATTAAATATATTTATTTAATTAGTATTTTTTGTAAATAAATTCATTAATTCACTTAGTTTTAAATTTAGGACTTACTCTTAATATTTTTTATAAAAAAAACCTAAAATTGGTAGAATTAGGGTTTGAATAATTTTTTATCTTTTTTTCTTTTCTTTCACAGTAATTAATTATTAAAATATTATTTATTTTTTATAAATCAAGATTTGCATGTAAATAATTAGGTTTAATTTTAGGTTAAAATTTAATTCTTTCTTAATAAACTAAAAAACAACTAGAATTAGGGTTAGCATTTTAATTAATTTTTTTCATTAAAATCATAAAAATACGAAAATACCAAAAACAATTTCTTTTCATTTTAATTTTATTAATTTAATAATCGTTTAATTTAATTTCGTTAAAAGGGTCCAACGCCCTCGTTTCAATTTAAAATCTCAATGCGCATTTTTATTTATTTATTTCTTTTAATACTTATGTATCTCTCCCAAGGCCATGTAATATTTATCTTTTGCATTTTTGATTCTTTATTTTCTGTCAAATCGGGTTCTGGAAATTTCGGCGATGTGGACCCGCGACTTTTGTAATAGTTTAGAATTTTATCCTTCTCGCAATATTTTAACTGCTAAATAAATGCATGCAAGAATGAATGACAAATAAAAACAAACGCGTAGATCACCTGACATGAACAAGACAAAATATCTGAAAACGACACACAAATCACACACCACCCCTAGGGTACGCCTCACTGTTGCCTTGCCTCGAAAGGTGATCGTCGAGTAGAGGATGTCTTAGTAAGTCCTCATGATCCGGGAACCTGGCATGAGGGTAGCTTCTAAGGTGTCTTCCTATTGCTCCGGTGATCACCATGTCCCGAACCTCGAATTGACCCGAACACCTCCAACGGTGGTGCTACCTACCTCTCAATGGTGGGATGACACTACTTTAAAGGACATTTACACAGACGAATTCCTTAGGGTAGGTAGACGACTCGTAGATACTTGCTCTAATTCAAAACAAAACAAATCAAAAATACTTTTCACACCAACACATTTTCAAAAAGCTTTCGAAAGCATTTTCAAACACTCTTGAGGACCGATACAAGAGTCGAACTGAAATTTTCAAAGAAACTTTTTAAAACCCACAATTGAAAAGCAAACAAACCATTTTTGAAAACACAAGTGAGCAAGTATCTAAGAGCCCATGGATAACCATGGATAGAAAGGGTGCTAACACCTTCCCTTTCTATAATCTACCTCCCGAACCGAGAGCAATCTCTATAAGGAATTTTTCTATGCTTTTGTCCTTTCCATTTGGAGAAAATAAAAGACGGTGGCGACTCTTGCTTCCGCGACATTTCGCGAACCAGCGTTAAACAGTCAGTTCCAGATCCACCGATCACAGAACTGGCGACTCTGCTGGGGACAAACTTATAAAGTGAGGTGTACCTTAGGGTTAGTTCATAACTGTGTTTTCAATTGTATTGACTTGTCTGCTTTAAATTTGTGGGTTGCATGGGAGTTACATATATCCTAACTCGGATCTGGGGATACCCTGTTTAGGTAGCATAATCTGTGAGGGACCTGTCCGGCGTATACCGACATGGGTGAAGCAGTGGCTACGTTGGTGTGGCGCCTTGGTCTGTACCGATATCCCTCGTGTTGAAACGGGGAGAATATGGGTCTTCCAAGGAGTCATTAAGCACCAACAGACCTTAGAACCTTAAAGGACACAACTTGGCCAATAGAACAGTAGCAGTATGCTACGCCCATTGAGGCTAAACTCTCGTGATGGTTCTGGCCGCAAGAAAAGATTGCGATGCTGGAGTTATGACCGATTGAGGGTAGTCAATGATATTGGGATCCTCTTAGAACCCGGTTACTTCTGATAGGACAGGTTGAGCCCACCAACTTCAAGAGGGTAATACCCAGACCCCATGCTGGCCTGAACTCTAAGGGTTTCTCTTGTGTTACTTGTGTGCCTTCGTACTTGACTACTTGCATGCTTTATCTGACATATGAACTACTTGCAGGTTTTGGCTTTATTCCTTAATTGGGACTCATAACAGGGTGTAATATCTTGCAGTTTTCGTTCATAGTCCTTAATTAGGACTCATAACATGGTTTACTAAATTCCTTGCAGGTTTTGTTTATAGTCCTTAATTGGGACTCATAACAGAATGTACTGAGTTTCTTGCAGGTTTTGGTTTGCAGTCCTTAATCGGGACTCATAACAGGGTTTACTAACATTACCCCATGCATACCATAACATCATACCATTGCATACATCCTAACTCATTTCAAGGATCTCAAGGGCTTGTGATGCAGGTCATGGTGAATCAACTATCCCAGCAAGGGGCAAAGAGGATTTATTTTCCTCTAGCCAAGGTTGTCATGGGCTATAACCCACTTGATATGGTGAGCTCTGACTCCTGAAGAAGGTTCCCCTAACCAAGGTTGTTTGGAAATCAAAACCAGACATGATGATTAAAGTCAGGGGCTATGACCCACTGGATATGGTGAGCCTTTGACCCTTTGAAGAAGGACTCTCAACAACATGCAGTTCCTTCAATCAAACTACCGGACCCGAGTTCTAACAAATTTTCTTGTTTACCCCGCGGGATCCTTGGAAACATTGCATATGCATACATACACATCATTGCATGACAGGTACCCTTGTTGCAGGTCACTTACCTTTCCCGCTGTTTATTTCAGCAATGGCTTCCCAACAAGACAACCAGGACTTTCTTGCTCAAGAGACTCGGTTCGGGGAAATCCTCCTGAATCTATCCAAGGGGCAGGAGGAGCTGAGGACACTTCTCATGGAGACTTTGGTCAGGAATCGCGCTGAGGACGAACGGCTGAAACATCTGCAAGCTGAAGTGGATATAATGAAAGCCCAAATGCTGGGGCAGGGGACTTCCATTCAAGGTTTAGCTCAAAGACAAGAAGAGCTCGGAGTTCTCGTCAACCAACTGCTTCGGGGTAACCAACTGGGGCAAACATCTAGGGTTGAAAGTCCAGTCATCATTCAACCATCCTTGAGACAAGGAGGTAAGGGGAGAGCTCCTCAAATGGCCCCAGTATCACAAACTCAGCAGCAACCTCACCGGCTTCATCCAGACAAGTCCAGGAGGCAATTCACCCAGCTCAATATGTCGCTGTTTCAAGCTTTACAACGCCTGTTGAGGTTGAATCTGATCACATTAAGGGCTCATCCCCGGAACCCCAACACAGCATCTCCTATCTATGATCCCAATAAGAGGTGTGCCTACCACTCTGCCTGTCCAGGACATGATACAAATGAGTGTTGGGCTCTGAAGAACAAGATCCAGGACCTGATTGATGAGGGGGCATTGGAGTTCACACAAGATGGTCAGGCTGAATTTTTCTACTATCCCTCCAGGACTCACCAGTTGAAGTAACAGGCCCTGAGAAGAGAAAACTTTTGTTCGTTCGAATGTTCAAGCTGTAATTTTCTCTTGTTCAAACATTTACTCATTGTTAAACATCGTTATTTCATTAATGCATCGCATATGTCTGTTTTGAAGCAATATATTCGTATTCACTATATGCAAATTATTTTCATATTTTTTCTGATATCAACTCTCATTAATTCTAAGCCTCTTGAGGAAGGATGACGAAAACGATACCACGATCCTTACAGTATGCTTTTGAACAGACCCCGCTGATGAGGTACAGGCATTGTTTCAATCCCTAAACACTGGAGTTATAAGGAAGATAATCCCTCGTCAACCCCTCTGAGCCAAAGAAGTAGGAGTTTTTCTTTTCGAAAATTAAAACCCTTTATCATAACCTGGGGCAGGGTAGTTCTCAGTTGATCCAAGTGCATAACGAATGGCACCAAAGAGGTCCTTACAAAACAAAGAAAGACAGTGATGGTTCCGAATAATCAATAAAGAAAGGCAGTCATTATCTCAAAAAATAAAGAACCCAATAAGTCAAATCCTATGAAGGAGACTTACGAAACTGGGGCATCCCGCTGACTGTAAATTCAAAAAAAAAAATAAACAGTTCAGGCAAAAAACAGGGATAACGAAACGAGAAAAAAAAGAAAGAGGTCTTACAAACCCTCAACAAAAAAAGAATGACTGCCTATTCAGAATAAATCATCAATATCTGAACCATCATTGGAACGTCAAAGCAAAGACTCAAACAAGGTCTAACGTATGATCAACTGAGTTTAGGTTTGGAGAACATCACGAAGAGCGGGTGGGTCCAAATAAAATTTGAGCCTTTATCCTTTGTTTCTTAAACCGTGAACCAGACCATGTTATAACCCTTAAAAAGTCCTAGCTGAAGCATGGGTTAGTTCGAAAGCATACTGTACGAAAGGTATCCTGACTCCTTAAGGCCTATTGGTAAATATGAGTTTGACATCACGTTTTACAAACATTCACTTGTTTTATGAAAAAGAATGCATTTTCAAAATCTTCAAGACAGACATAAGCTTTGCATTTTTAACATAACTTTGTTTGCATATGACTATTTGTTTGAACAGTAGGGAAATTCGCACGATGAATACCCGGTGAACAAAAGCACTTCCAATCAAGGGACATGACATGATCATGGTCCATCATCTGGGGCAATCCAATCAAGATTCGGAGAATCTCTCAAAGGCTAAATAGCCTGGGGCAAATCTCCGCCCGAGTCACTTGGGGCATTCCAACAACGAATCTTGCTCAAGCAGACATCTTCTGGGGCATGACAAAACACTTCTAACAGGGGCATCTCCCTACATCCTGAGAGCGTGGACATAGTCGAAGAAAATACTACGCGTAATCAAAGACCCACTAGGTTGACACACCTAGGCAAAAATAAGGGCTTCCCGGCGAACCAAAAGGGTTCGGGAAAAATGAAGGGATGAAATGAAAAAAATCTGTACACCCGGCAAGTTGAAAACCTGAAAAGGCGGCTTGGGCAAAAATGGGTATCCCGGTGGACTAAAAACCCGAAAGGGCGGTCCAGGCAAAAATTAGGGATCAAAGCGTACGACTATGTCCTGTTATCTTGTCACCTGCCTACTAGAAGAAGGTGGGTCCATCAACAACTATCAGCACCTCACAGGTCTTCTACTCCCACCTCAGAAACAGGGGCAATAATGAGTGGTCTAAGCGATCTATTGGCTCTGTCCACCAAGGTACCAAGGTAGGTTCGACTGAAGAACATAACCAGATATCTTAATTCCCCAGAGAGTGAGCCAGCAAGTAGTATACTCTCCTCAAGCCAAGCTATATCATCAACCTTAAGGAAGTTGGGTATCCTCCCGCAGATCTCAACATTCCCCAGCAATATATATGCATTCTTAACAAGCATCCCCGACAATCTTGGCCTAAAGATTGTTCCCTGGCGGTATATCAAACATTCAGTGGAGTCACTTCCCCGATACAGCTCAAAACTTCCCCAGGAGAGTCCAATCCAGTTTCCTCAGGAAAGTTGGAATCCATCTCCCCAAGCAGTAAGCTTATCCCCAGTAGATTCTGGAAGCTTATCCCTCGCAGAGCACGAACGCGTCTCCCGGCTTTATTCAAAGAGTTATTTCCCTAACAGGATATAACTGGGTTATCCTCAGCCAATAACCACGGAAAGATCGTCCTCGGCGAAGTCTTCCTATCCCCAGCGAAGTCTATCAGCACTTCCAACATAACAAAGGTATCCCCAGCAAGTTACCATCAACTCAACGAAGTATCTCTCTCCCCACAGGGTATTACTTCCCAGCAAGATCGTTAGAGTACTTTCCTCCCTGCAGAGTTATTCCATTCGCCAAGTTTATTCCCCAACAGAGTCATCTTCTCCTACCGGTATTCTTGCAATTATCATCCCCAGCGGAAGCAAAATCTATTCTCTAACACCAGCCCAGGAGTGACTTCCCGGCACCCGTCAAGGATTTACTTTCCTAGACGAAAAACATACATTCATAAGCATCGCACTTCCATACATCATTATAGCATGCATAGACGCATCATATCTTTCAAATCTCATTTATGTTGAGAACATCATTGCTTGGTCCATATCATGCATTGCATATGACTGACCTTTACCTTTCAGGAAAGATTCAGTTAAATTCTCAATCATATTTCAAGACCTAGACCGGTTCAGTAAATCGACTCCAAAGATTTCTCATCCAGTCCAAGGCCTTCTCTGGTCCAGTTAAATCGACCCCAAACAGATTTTTCTGATAAAGACCCAGTTGAAGACATTCCAAGACCTAGGCCGGTTCAGTTAATTGACTCCAGAGATTTCTCATCCAGTCCAAGGCCTTCTCTGGTCCAGTTAAATCGACCCCAAACAGATTTTTCTGATAAAGACCCAGTTGAAGACATTCCAAGACCTAGGGCGGTTCAGTTAATTGCCTCCAAAGATTTCTTATCCAGTCCAAGGCCTTCTCCAGTCCAACTAAATCGACCCCAAACAGATTTTTCCGATGAAGACTCAGTAGAAGTTATCCAAGGTTTTCTCAATGATTGCTTTTGAGTTGTAATCGCCTATGGTTCTCTCCCCAATGCTGCGGAGATGATAATTCCATCCCAGGTTTTCTCAATGATTGCTTTTGAGTTGTAATCGCCTATGGTTCTCTCCCCAATGCTGCGGAGATGATAATTCCATCCCAGGTTTTCTCAATGATTGCTTTTGAGTTGTAATCGCCTATGGTTCTCTCCCCAATGCTGCGGAGACAATAATTCCATCCAAGGTTTTCTCAATGATTGTTGTTGAGATTGTAATCGCCTATGGTTCTCTCCCCAATCCTGCGGAGATGATAATTCCATCCCAGGTTTTCTCAATAATTGCTATTGAGTTGTAATCGCCTATGGTTCTCTCCCCGATGCTGCGGAGATGATAATTCCATCCCAGGTTTTCTTAATAATTGCTATTGAGTTGTAATCGCCTATGGTTCTCTCCCCGATGCTGCGGAGATGATAATTCCATCCCAGGTTTTCTCAATAATTGCTATTGAGTTGTAATCGCCTATGGTTCTCTCCCCGATACTGCGGAGATGATAATTCCATCCAAGGTTTTCTCAATGATTGCTATTGAGTTGTAATCGCCTATGGTTCTCTCCCCGATACTGCGGAGATGATAATTCCATCCAAGGTTTTCTCAATGATTGCTATGGAGTTGTAATCGCCTATGGTTCTCTCCCCGATACTGCAGAGACGATAATTCCACCCAAGGTTTTCTCAATAATTGCTATTGAGATTGTAATTGCCTATGGTTCTCTCCCCGATACTGCGGAGATGGTAATTCCCACCAAGATTCTCTCAATGTTTGCTATTGAGATTGTAATTGCCTATGGTTCTCTCCCCGATCCTGCGGAGATGATAATTACATCCCAGGTTTTCTCAATAATTGCTATTGAGATTGTAATTGCCTATGGTTCTCTCCCCGATCCTGCGGAGATGGTAATTCCCCCCAAGATTCTCTCAATGTTTGCTGTTGAGGTTGTAGTCGCCTATGGTTCTCTCCCCGATCCTGCGGAGGTGGTAATCCAAAGATTCACTCAACGATTGCTGTTAAAGCTGAAGTCGTCCAAGGTTCTCTCACCGTTCCTGTTGGGGTAGTAACCATCCCTGGTTCATTCATCACCATTTGAAGCTCCAGATTTAGCTCCTGTAACCAGTCAGGACATATCTACACAAAGCATCTGAAGACCAGCTCCTGCAACATGTCAGGTACTCATTTTTCTTTTGCAGGTACGCAAGTTCTCGCTAATGAATCTCTTATGCGATTGACCTCCAGATGGCATCTATAAGCCCATCCACCTTCCATCATCTCTTAGAATGGCCTCTATAAGCCCATCATCCTATCCATCAGTCTCCAAATGGCATCTATAAGCCCATTCCCACCATCACACTGCTACTATGTGAGCGCAAATTTCTGGGCACTCTAGTGTTCAATCATCTTCCACCTTCGGATTACGAAAGGCACGTCAGCCAATCTGCATCCTCAGGTCTAAGAAGATTGAACAGGGGCAACTGTTGTACCCCAAAATTTGCCCTCCCATATTCTTCAAGAATTGCAAAGTCAAAGCTTCAAAATTCCCCAAGGGTTGCACAGTTCAAGGGCCTCCTAACAGTCAAAATTAGGGTTTTGGTTATGACAAAGTAAATGAAGTTTCCAAGGGTCCAATCAAGTCCCAAATGCCTAAAAATATGGTCAAGCATCCTCATACCAAGTTTCAAGACTTTCAGCACAAAATTGCACAGTCAAAAACCCTAATTGCACTACAGTCAACTGTAGGGGCAAAATGGTCATTTGACAGTCCAAAGTTCAAATTTTTGGTCAACATCTCATTTTGAAGCCACAAACATCATTTGATCAATGCTTGATCATGATTCTCAAAGCTTGGCTCAAAAATCATCAAGATGCAAAAGTTTCCTTATTTGGACAACTGAAAAAGTCAACTGTAAATTGACCAGGGCATAACTTTCACATGGATTATCAGAAAAATTCCATCCAAAGCTCATTTTGAATAGAAAGACATTTCCTACAACTCCTATTCATACTTCAAGTCCAAGAAATGCTCTCACAAAAATTTATCAATTTCAACATTATAGGTCATTTTCAAAAGTCAACAAAAAGGGACTTTAAGTCAAAGGCCATAACTTGAGATTGGTAAATCAAAATGACATGGGACTAAAGAAATTGGTTAGAGGACTCAAAGACCTTTCCAAAATGTCAGAGAACATGAGCAAATCTTAAAAATTGAGCAAGTTATGCCTTGTAGAAGTTGGGAAATTTTTGGATATTTTGAAAAGTCAACATTGCTTCAAATGACCTAAAATTGCTAATGGGCCTCTTTTTCTTCCACAATTCATTATCCAAGGCATGTGCACGACCATTTGGCCCAAAGGGAAGTTTTTATCATTTTTATTTTATTTATTTGGATTTTTAATCATTAATAATTCATTTAATTAATTAAAATATATAAAAAATACTAAACCTAAGTTTTTCAATCTTTTTATGCATGATATATACTCAATAATTCGTGCATGATCAGATATAGAAGGAATTGAATTTAATTGGCCATGATTTGTACCAAATAGGCATGAAAAATATTTGAAAAGATCTTGGAAAATCAAATCTTGCAAATCATGAATGCAAAGGTTTTTGGGTGATTTCTTTAACCCTAATCATTCACAGGTACATATAGATGCTAAACCTAATCCTAAAAGACTGGAAGCTGCGCCATATCAAAAGAACAAAACTTGAACTTTTGCCTAAAAAACTCAAATCTGAGAACACACTTGCAGGTCGATTCAAGCCAAGAAATTCATTCCATTGCATCCCTGGGACATCAAGCAACGTACCTGGATCAAGAACACCGTCCCTAACCCTTTGAATCATTGTACAGAAGTCAAACTTTTTCACTTTTTTCTCATAATCGTGTTTTACAATTTAGGCATATTCATTGCATTTTATTTGTGGATTTGTGCTAATTAACCCTTTCTGAAGCTAACCAAATAGTTTAATTGTGTTTTTGTGCATTATTGGAGATTTCACCATTGTTGGATATTAGGGTGTCCAGGACCTTGGATTAGGGTTTTTTAGTTAAGGAAAAATTAGCATTCAAGACTTGGACCACTGAAACAAGCATGATTGGACGATCATAAAGCCACCCTCGCGCTCAATTTCTGAGCCTCCCTGAGCTAATCGCTATTTTGGATTATGGCCTATTTTGGAATGGTGCAAAACCGTTGCTAACCTTTTTGTTTCAGGGAACAAAGAAGAAGAAGGTGAGGTGGCCATCAGCGATTGGATTGTTTGAATCGCGTGCGAAAAAAGAAGCACTAACATTTTTTTGTTTTATTATATTCATTAGTCATATGATATACAGATGAACGAAACAGCTCCACTGGCAGGCACAAGCATTGGTAAACCATATGACCTGGGTTCGAGCCCCAGGTCCTCACCCTTTCCATATTATTTTGCAATTAACGTTCCTATGCAATTTCAGCTTCAAGGACCACCATGCGTCCACAATTTTTGGCGTGCCACTTGGCCAATAATGCCAATCCAAGGGACCAGATCTGATGGACACCATAGGCACTAGTCAACGGAGCTGCATGCTAGCTGGAAAGTCCACCAAGCCAGGGATAATTGGGCCCTAAATTGCTGGGCTTCACCTCACAACTGGGGACAACACCCCCCTTAGGTTTGCAATACTTTTTTTTCATTCTTTTTTTATTTCAATTATTATTCTTTTTATTAATTCTTGTAATTTAATTATTTTCATAAAAAACACAAAAACAATAAAAAAAATCAAAAAAAGACAAAAATTAAATATATTTATTTAATTAGTATTTTTTGTAAATAAATTCATTAATTCACTTAGTTTTAAATTTAGGACTTACTCTTAATATTTTTTTTAAAAAAAACCTAAAATTGGTAGAATTAGGGTTTGAATAATTTTTTATCTTTTTTTCTTTTCTTTCACAGTAATTAATTATTAAAATATTATTTATTTTTTATAAATCAAGATTTGCATGTAAATAATTAGGTTTAATTTTAGGTTAAAATTTAATTCTTTCTTAATAAACTAAAAAACAACTAGAATTAGGGTTAGCATTTTAATTAATTTTTTTCATTAAAATCATAAAAATACGAAAATACCAAAAACAATTTCTTTTCATTTTAATTTTATTAATTTAATAATCGTTTAATTTAATTTCGTTAAAAGGGTCCAACGCCCTCGTTTCAATTTAAAATCTCAATGCGCATTTTTATTTATTTATTTCTTTTAATACTTATGTATCTCTCCCAAGGCCATGTAATATTTATCTTTTGCATTTTTGATTCTTTATTTTCTGTCAAATCGGGTTCTGGAAATTTCGGCGATGTGGACCCGCGCCTTTTGTAATAGTTTAGAATTTTATCCTTCTCGCAATATTTTAACTGCTAAATAAATGCATGCAAGAATGAATGACAAATAAAAACAAACGCGTAGATCACCTGACATGAACAAGACAAAATATCTGAAAACGACACACAAATCACACACCACCCCTAGGGTACGCCTCACTGTTGCCTTGCCTCGAAAGGTGATCGTCGAGTAGAGGATGTCTTAGTAAGTCCTCATGATCCGGGAACCTGGCATGAGGGTAGCTTCTAAGGTGTCTTCCTATTGCTCCGGTGATCACCATGTCCCGAACCTCGAATTGACCCGAACACCTCCAACGGTGGTGCTACCTACCTCTCAATGGTGGGATGGCACTACTTTAAAGGACATTTACACAGACGAATTCCTTAGGGTAGGTAGACGACTCGTAGATACTTGCTCTAATTCAAAACAAAACAAATCAAAAATACTTTTCACACTAACACATTATCAAAAAGCTTTCGAAAGCATTTTCAAACACTCTTGAGGACCGATACAAGAGTCGAACTGAAATTTTCAAAGAAACTTTTTAAAACCCACAGTTGAAAAGCAAACAAACCATTTTTGAAAACACAAGTGAGCAAGTATCTAAGAGCCCATGGATAACCATGGATAGAAAGGGTGTTAACACCTTCCCTTTCTATAATCTACCTCCCGAACCGAGAGCAATCTCTATAAGGAATTTTTCTGTGCTTTTGTCCTTTCCATTTGGAGAAAATAAAAGACGGTGGCGACTCTTGCTTCCGCGACATTTCACGAACCAGCGTTAAACAGTCAGTTCCAGATCCACCGATCACATTGCTGTTTTCCATGGTCAGGCGTGTCAAAAACGGATGATCAAGGCATTCAACAAGAAAGTCAGGCGTCAGGTATATCAAGTCAGAGATCTAGTGATCAAGTGGATCATCTTGCCGCAAAGTGATCCCAGGGGCAAATGGACTCCTACCTACGAAGGACCATTTGTAATCAAGAATATCTTTTCTTGTGGGGCAATGATATTAACCACCATGGACGGCGATGACTTGCCGCACCCTACTAACACAGACATAGTCAAAAGATACTATGCATAAATGACCCGCTAGGTTGTCACACCTAGGCAAAAAAGGGCATCCCGGTGAATCAAAAACCCGAAAGGGCGGTTCGGGAAAAAGTTAGGGATAAATAAAAAAAATCTGTACACCCGGCAAGTTGAAAACCTGAAAGGGCTACTTGGGAAAAAAAGGGTTTCCCGGTGGATCGAAAACCCGAAAGGGCGGTCCAGGCAAAAGTTAGGGAACTAAAGCGTATGACTATGTCTCGTCGGATCACTTTAAAGACAATCTCTTCATTGATAAATCTGGAAATTCTGATCAATCCAATCATCTTCGGACGATGCAACGAATAGACAAGATATTCAGAGTTACGTAGGCTATAGCAGAATGGGAACCCCATGGAATTTTTACACATAGCCATCTTTCTTTGTATAAATTTTTCTCATTTTTATGACAACGTTCTCTTACTAGGATGTCTGTCTCCTTTGTACAAAATACTTACACAAAGTTAATACAAAGATACTTCAAAGTGCAGAAAACTATTTGTCTTTTCCTTTTTACACTTGTGTTTTATTTGAAAACGTCCAATGATTTATTGATGAGCATATGCATTTGAATATAATCATTGTTTACAAATAAACGATTTGGAAAAGATTAATTACTGACAGGTTGAAAGTATAGGAAAACATCTTTAGGCTATTCCAGGGGCAATCCCTACAGTACATCATCTAAATCCCCATCAGAGTTAAAATTTCAAACTCTCAATCCTCAGCGGAGCCAAAACTTTGAACTACAGATCCTCAGCAGAGATGAAACTTTCTTCCCCAGTGGAGCTAAAACTTCAACCTTTAAACCCCAGTGGAAATCCTCCAGTTTCCTCAAATTCCCTTGCGAGTTATCTTAAAACCTGATAATTTCCCAACAAGTTGCTTTGAAGCCTGACAGCTAACCAAAAGACGACTTCAGATAATTCCCCAGTAGATTTGCATACAACCCAAACTCCTGATCTCCCCAATAGTATA
Source organism: Vicia faba (assembly GCA_948472305.1). Taxonomy (NCBI): domain Eukaryota; kingdom Viridiplantae; phylum Streptophyta; class Magnoliopsida; order Fabales; family Fabaceae; genus Vicia; species Vicia faba. Next base: position 410,920,709 of record OX451735.1, read on the forward strand.
GCTACTCCCCACAGAGTTTTCACTATTCCACAATAGGATAAACTTCTTCCCCACAGGGTTTTTATCAATTCTCAACAGAATGAAGTCTGCCATCCCCAGCCATAGTCATCAAAGTTCTCGGGATTCACCAAACAGGTTTCTCAAGCAACACTTGGCATTATTCTCACAACAAAATGTTTATCATCCTCCAACTTCAAAGACATGAAGGATCTCTATATCCCTGGAGAAGTCAGGATTTCTCTTAATCCCCAGCAGTCTCCAAGGATTTCTCATCCTCAACAGTCAAGGATTTACCTTCCCTGATAGTAGTTAAGGATTTTATTATCCCCAACTATCAAGGATTTACCTTCCTCAGCAGTACAGTGAATCAGCTTACATGCACATACATTACACTCAAATATCATAAACATTGATAAAACACATTTTATTGCATCATACATTTCATGCAACATAACTTTGTGTTTCAGCTAACATTTTTACCCTTTTCAGGATAAGATTAACAACTATCTTTAACAAATATTCAAAGAATTCAGATACAGTATCGATACACTCCAGACACGGAGGTCATTCTGTTACTCATTCATATCTCTTATTCAGATACAGTACGGATACACTCCAGATACGGAAGTCATTATGTTATTCATTCAGATCTCTTATTCATGATACAGTAAAGATACACTCCAAACACGAAAGTCATTCTATTACTCATTCAGAATTCAAAGTCAAGATACACTAGGATACACTCCAGACACGGAAGTCATTATGTTACTCATTCATACCTCAACCTCATGATACAGTTCAGATACTCTCCAGACACGGTTGCCATTCTGCCACTTATTCTGACTTTTTTCCCCAGCTCAGAGACGCTCCAAACGCGGATGCCATTCCGTCGCTTATTCAAATTTCAGACTCAGATACAATACAGATACACTCCAGACACGGAAGTCATTCTGTTATTCATTCAAATTCAAATATAGTTACAGGTCGGATACGCTCCAAACACGGCTGATATTCCCTTGCTCATACAGATTCAATCTCTAGATACAACTCAGATACGGATACCGTTCTGATGTTCATTCTCCTGATTTACAACAAGCGTTCTTGGATGGCATCTACAAGCCCATCTCCGACAAGATTCTTTCATATCTCCAAATGGCATCTTTAAACCCATTCCCTCAACTACAATTTGACGAGTGCAAATTTACGGGCACTCTAGTATCCAATCATCTTTTACCTTCGAGTCACGAACGGAAAAACTCGCCAATCTAACTCTTCAGGTTCAAGAAGATTGAACAGGGGCAGCTGTTGTACCCCAAAATTTTCCCTCTCATTTTATCAAGATTTCCCCTCACAAGACTTCTTGGATTCAAGACCAGATTAGGGTTTGCTCAACTCAAGGCATCTCCTTGCACTAACAACCTGAAATTAGGGTTTAAGTTTGCACAAGGAATTTTGGACCATCAACGCTTCATGTGACTTTCGTACTTTATGTTAGACTCCTAAGATTGCTCATACCAAGTTTCAAGCCTTGAATCAAATTTTTGCCCAGTCAATTGGACAGTTGACCTAAAAATCAATTGTATTGGGGAAAAAGTCAACCATAGCCAATTTAAAGTCAAACCTCATAATTTTTTATCCACAACAACATTCTAGTCTCCTATGTACCATTTGATCAAGTTTGGACCACAACTCCTCAAGAAATTTGATCAGATCATCAAAAGGGCAAAATGGTCAAAATTAGGGTTTTGACTGTAGAAGAGCAATTTCTGATTTTTCACCTAGCCATTGGAAAATTGGGTTCATGTATGGTTTCAAGGACTCAATGGAACCATCTTGACCTAATCACAAGGTTCAAAAGATCTCAAATGCATTGGATTGACAGATGAATTTTCCAGTCAACTGATCAAAAATCAATTGTACACTAAAAAGTCAAATTTTGACTTTTTGGTCAAAATCAAGTGTCAAGGGTCATATTTCATCAAGATGTGTCAAAACATGAAACTTGTTCACCAAGAAACTTAATTTTGGAAATTAGGGTTTAAATTGAAAAATTTTCATAACTTAGAATTTTTCTAAGTGTTGAAAAATTCTTATTTTTCCCCAACTTTTCCCAACCTTTTCACCATGATGCAATTGGATTCAAAGGAAAATTCCAACATAAAAGTTGTAGTCCTCCACAAAATATATAACTTTTATCCACAAAATTTTCCCAAAAGATTCTTGGATATCAAGTTATGATTTTGTGAATAGGGGTCCATAACCTTTTAACTTAGTGAAATTTTGCCCTAGTTTAGGCAGGTTTTTGACCTAACTTCATGGAAATTTTTCACCTAGTTCCAAGAGGAATCTCAAAATGCATTTCGAATATGGATTGTAGAGCATGTTACAAGCTTTCCAAAATGTTCTAGAAATCTCCAAGATCATTTATGGTTAGGGAGAATCGAAGAAATGAAAATGGCAATTTATCACTTTTGTTCAAGGCATTTTTTACATTGGTTCAAGTTGCAAATCAGTTTCAAACATGCTTGTACTTGGTTTTAAAGTTCCTAATCCCTTATAAACTCCATAATTAAATGCAAACACATTGGATAATGGCCTTGTTCTGACTTTTGAAGCATTGCACATTGAATTAATCCAAAAATGGCATAAAGTTCACATTGCTACTTTGATAAAGCTTGCTTTTTCCAACTTTGTAAATCTTGAGACATGGACCTAATATTTTGCTGCAAACAATATCCACAAATATCAGGAAACTTTTACCAACTATGTGCAGCTAGCAAGCAAGCCTGTACAGGCTTTGGCATTGTCACTTCCAACTTTTCTTCAAAAGTAAGAAACTTGCAAAAGTCAAGGGATCTCATCCATCTGATAAAGGCAAGCTTTGGCCTCATTTGAAACAACCTCTGAACATTGTAACAAGCCAATACACGAATCCATAACATTCAAAACACTCTCAAACACAAAAAAACACCATTTTCTGCCCAAACAGGGCAGTCTCTGTAAATCACTTGCCAACTTGAAACTTGCTCGTGCATTTTGCCTTTCAACCCTTGAAACATATTCCCTACATCACATCCAAGCTATCCAGGCCCCTGTCTTGCAACTGTAAGCTCAGTTTCACCCTTCACCATTTTCATTTTGCAAGGTTGCAGGTTGACTCGTGCAAAGAGTTTTAGCCATCTACAAGACCAACTAAGCATTGGAAAAGGTTGAGGGGACTTCAAGGAAGCTCACAAGAACTTCAGGCCTCACTTAAAGTTCCCACATTGCCATATCCAAACTCAACTGAACAAGGTATTTGTCAAGTTTCTATCTCTCTATTTAGGCATCCTTAAGCTTAGGTTTGTGAAGCAAAGATGTAGTCCTTAACATGCTTTAGCTGTACATATGCATAGTTTCCATTTATATTAACTGAGCTAAGCGTATTTGGTTGTTGAACATGCTGAAAAAACTAGGTTAGAAATTAGGGCCATTAAAATTCTCCTTGGTCTTTTAGAGTTAGGTCATGTTCTTTATATCATTGGAATCGTGAGTTCATGAGCTACATTTTTCATGTTATAAGTTTTTGATTTTATGCAAAGAATAGCAAGAATAGGATTTGAAGGCAAGCGCGCGCGAAGTTGCTGTCTGGAGGTCAGGGACGAAGCTGTTCTGGGCCAGGGCCTTGGGCTTGCTTCTTTTCACACCCCCCATTTTGCTTTTGCACCCCTCTGATTCATATTTTGTTATTTTTCATATTTTCTTGTTATTGTTATATTTTTGACTTTTATTTTTTTTTCTGAATATTAAAAAATCCCAAAATTATTTTCTTAGTTTTTTGCATTTTATTTTATTATTTTTATTATTTTTTATGGCATAAAAATGGTTTATTAGGTTTAAAAGAATTTATTTTTTTAAATAAACTTGTAAATAATATTAAAATACTTAAATATTTTGTTTTATTATACACATAAAATATTATTTTCTCACATTTTATTTTTTAATATTTATACATAATATTATTATTATTTTTCTTACACAAAAATGGACAAGAATATTAGAAAACATATATTTTTCTTTTAATCAAAAAAATTAGGGTTTCCCCTTTCAAAAATAATAACATTATTATTTTTCTTATTTTTAGGACTTTGATAATATTATTTTCTCATACATAAAACAATTCCAAAACATTTTCTTGCATATTTACATTTTATTACATATTTAAATAATTGTTTATTTATTTATTATACAATAAATTCAATTGGGTTGTAATAAGTGAATTAGGGTTTTATTTTGAGCAATATCCCCCATTCAAAACTTGTATCCCCCTTCCCATAATAATTGTTGTAATCGTTTAGATTTACTTTACACAATTTATCGCATTATACGCATGTTTAGTAAATTAGGGTTTGTATGATAAGACAAAAATCAAAACAAATAGCATGACCTAATACAAGACAAAAATGCATGAAAAAAGACAACACATTGCACACAAGCACCTCTAGGGTTTCACCCACTTGGTTGCCTAAACAAAATGGCCATGGTATGCATGCTAGGTATCTTTGCAAATTCAAACAAAACAAAAGATCATAGTCCCTCGATGACGCTATCAAAAGGTTGCCTAAACAAAGATGATCTTGGTCCCTCAAAACTTGCTAAAGATACTTGGCAATATTGTTATCATGGTCATACGATGACCCACGCCCGTCCCGTTTAACATCCAAAGATAGGGTTATCTACCAAAACAATGGTAGGTTAACAATATCAAAGGAATAAAAATGTACAAGAAATACTTTTGAGTGGGTAGAATGCTTCTAGTTACTTGATCAATTTACAAACAATCCTTGCTATTTTCAAAAACACACAACACATTTCAAAACATTTCCAAACAAATTTCAAAACATTGAAACATTTTTTAAAAGACAAGCATCTTTGTATACATTCTTACAAACGAGAATCATTACAAAGATTGCCTAAACGATGACCTCTTTTCAAAGTACTTTCAAAACCACACAAAGCACCATTTCAAACAATTGGAAAAGAAAAGCAAGTGATCTAAACAAGTAACTAAGAGCCCATGGATAACCATGGATGAAAAGGGTGCTAGCACCTTCCCTTTTCATAATCTACCCCCCGAACTCAAGAAAACATCTCAAAGGTCTTTCATGTGCTTTTTTACCTTTCATTTTGGATAAAATAAAAGTCGGTGTCGACTTTTGCTAAACCGAAACATTTGCAAACACAAACGCAAAGCCTCAAGTCAGTTCTCCCACCGTATCACAAAATGCATCGTCGCAAGTTTTGCCATCATCAAAAAGGGGAGTACATGAGTGCAACTTTACCATTAGATGTTTTGCATGATGTCAAAACTAAGAAAACTTAGCATTTCTTTATATTGGATGGTATCTCTAGGTCATGTGACACTCTCTTTCACTAGAGTTCTTAGGAATCATTTTAGAGGTCTTAGGAATCATTTAAAATAAGATTAAAATTGGTCCAAATCATGAAAAAACAGTTTATGTAAAAAAAACATGTTTATGTATCGAGTTGAAATTTCTATGTGTCGATACATAAAATCAGCATTTGTGCAATTTCTGAAAAACTTCAGTATGTGTCGACACATATGATTTATGAACCGACACATGCGACTTATCACCGACACATACGATTTATGCGCCAACACATGTACTACATTTTTAAAGCTTGTAGCTACTATTTTGCATGTGTCGACACATAATTTTTTCAGGTCGACCCATGTTGTTTTGTGGATAATTTTTTCATTCTAAAACTTCCCATTTTTTCCTAAAAAGATCCCAACTATAAATATATCATTCATGCATTATTCCAACTTGATGATACCATAAAATTAGCCTACATTTGATCTTCATCTTTAACCTACAATTTATGCATACACACTAACATTCCATTATAATGATCTTTTATTGAGGTGCCATTTAGACGAGGTTAGATAACATCCAATTAGGTTTTTGTGTAGACGAGAATATTGGGTTCATATTTATAAGGGTGTTCATCCGGTAAAACCGCGAGTTTGTCCTCCAAGATCATTGATTGATTTGGGGGTTTTCGTGCAAGACATTCAAGAGAGGATTGCGTCCTAGTGAAAGCCCTTTGGAGATAAATAACGCAAAGGATCCTTTGGAGATAAAGAAGTAAAAGGAAGTAGTGTTAGAATGGAGAATCGAATTGAAGTCTTGTGTTGCAATAGGTGCAATTGATGGTGCATGAAAGCTTTGGAGATAAAGAACGCAAAGGAGTAGCAAGATCCAGATAATCAATTGGGAGCTGTTGTATGCTTGATCTTGTTGAATATAAAAGGAAGACAAGGGGTTGAATCAACATCAAAAGGTTATGGTTTTTAGGGTTGCTCTTAAACACTTCTCTTGTAATCATACTTTTTATAAAGTAAGAAAGTATCCTAATTCCACATTGGAATTGGGCACAGACGTATCCACATGTGAGGACGAAAGTGGGGAATTGTGTAGACAAATCCTTGTGTCGCATTTCCTTTATTTCTTTACTTGCTTTAATTTTCATACATCAATTTGTCAAATAAAATTAAGTAATCTATCGACGCGTAGGAATTTTTGAGATTGTTTTTGTTTTGAATTGTGTGTTAAGATGCTTATAATCACTTTTGATTATAAGTATTTTTTCATATGAACACAACCAAAAGAAAAATTCTGAAACTTTGATTGCACACCAAGTGTTTGACAAATTGTTTAGCTTGTTCAACTCAAAGGAAAATTGCAATGTTCTATCACTTACTCTCATTTACTCTCTATGCAATTTGTTGAATGTGTTCTTTGACCGATGGATTCATATAGAATTTTTCCTTGATTTTTAAAGTTTAAATTTCTTCGTTAATTAGCTTATAACCACTTTGATTGTAAGTACTTTTTCATATCAACAAAGCTCAAATAAAATTCTGAAAAATTGATTGTGCGCGACATGTTCGATAAAGTGTTAAGTTATGTTTTTAATATGATTTCATTGGAAATAGGAAACCATTGTGTTTGATATTAAACTATTAATTGAAATATTATTATGTCGATTGCATTTATCATTATCTTAATTATATATGGCTTGTGCATATCTGAGTTTCTAATAGCTAGGATCGTTTAGACTACCATTTTGATCTAGGCCAAAAACCTTTGGCTCAATATTGTTTTTCAAATAAATTTCTAAGTAACCATTTTGAAAGGTAATTTTTAATTGGGGATCTATTCACCCCCATCTAGATAATTCACCGTATTCTAACAGTTTAGAGGATGCGCATTAGATTTGATAGGATAAATCAAACCCACATATTCGAAAAACCATATATATGTCTTTGTGGGCATCCATTACTTTACAAAATGGGTTGAGGAAGTGCCTCTGGTGAGTGTCGACCAGGACACCGTGATCAATTTCATACAGAGTCACATCATGTATAGATATGGTGTCTCTGAAACCATAACAATGGACCAAGGTTCAGTGTTCGTTGGTCAAAAAGTAGTGGAATTTGCCTCAAATTCAGGAATCAAATTGTTGACATCAACTCCTTATTATGCATAGGAAATGGCCACGTAGAAGCTACATATAAGGTCATCATAAGTTTAATCAAGAAACACATAGGCCAGAAACCAAATAATTAACATAAGACCTTGGACCAAGCACTATGGGCTTGCAAGACCTTAGCATGTAATGCATTTTTTATCCTATATGCAAGTTGGGAACTTTATGATGTATTGTAAATGTGTATATGACATTGTGTGTGTTCATCATTATTGACAGTTGCAGTTAGCGACTCTCAATCAAAAAAATTGAATAAGTGTCTTTTATCGTCTCCACAGGGATTAGTTCTACTGGATTGCCGTTCGAGAAGTCTCGCGTTTATGAGTTTGGATTTGAATGGGTTAAAAGGTAAATGCGGCAATTAAAACTTATGAACAGAAAAAGAATTCATTCTTCGAAGAGAAGAGAACTCTCGGGTTTTCACTTCATCTACCCTATCAAATACTTAAACTTACTACTCAGTTGCAATCAACCTAAGCTACTCATTAATATCACCACGTATCACTCACATAGAGATTATCTCTAACGCATAGTGAGATTTCAACCGTATTGCTCTCAGAGACAATTTCACGCGCAACTCAAATAACGCAGAGGCATTAAAAGTCGATACTCATGTGAATACTAAGCCTTAATCTATTTCTAAAATCAAAACCCAATAGATGTTTATCCTAAATCCGGATTCGAACTGTACATGTCTGCAGCAACCCAAACCCAATTAAGCAATCAATCATCAATATTGATTTGTAAAGAAAGTTTCATAAAACACCATGAGTAATAAATATACATATAATAAAGGTAAATTTACATACAAACTCCAACAAATACAGAATAAAAATAAAAGAAGAGAAGAGGAACCAAACATCTTTCGGTTTGTCAGCTCCGATCAATGAGAAATTTGACTTTGGATCATCCAAATGCCAGCTCCATTATTTTTTTCTAAGATCTAAACTATCAAAGAATGAAGGTTGATGAAGTTGAGAACAAATACCCCAAAACCATAACCCTAGTAAATGAAATGAATCTGTTTTTATAAAACTAATTTTAGCAGACCGCGCTAAGCGGACCTGGCGCGTTAAGCATTACTTCCTCTAATTACACGTTAAACCGCCTGAACTATTCTAAGCGGGATCAGAAAACACATCTCTGCCATAATAGTTCCAAACACACACAGCGCGCTACAAAACATGCTAAGCAACATTTTTTCCAAAACTTCATATCTGGAGCCATGCCTTCGACACTTTATTCCTCGATCCTCCAAATATGCAACAATAGCTACAAAAAGACATTAAAACTATCAAACGGTACATAAATGAATCAAAAACACAATAATACACAAAGTATACATATTTACACACAAAGCAAGAATTTATTCAAAGAATATTAACAAAAGAATCGATAAGTGCAACAAAACTTATATACAAAAATAACTACAATTTGCACTTACCAATCATATAGAACGATATTTTAATTTCCGTTAATAATTCTTTTAAACCATAAAAAGAAAATACATGAAATGGATTTTTGAAATAAAGCATATCTTTTTATTACCAAAAAATAGATAAGTACAAGTCGATTGCACGGATCCAGGCACCAAGACAAAACTAAGATAAACTACGAGTACTCACATTGAGATGAGCACTTAACAAATTACTCATATTACATCTCCACAAAACATTATCCATAATCCTATCAACTATATTATGGGCTATATCAATTTGAGATAAAATCTTCTCATTTCTCCCTTTCCAAAGCTTATAAATAGTTTTTGCCCAAGCAACCTTTAAAATTTGATATCTCCAAGATTTTTTCCTAATCTCAAAAACTAACCAATCAATTTCCAAGTTCCAGCTCAAAGGAGTTACATAAAAACCAATCTAATTCAAGAAATCCTTCCAAATACACAATACAAATGGCAACAAAAAAAATAAGTGATTCAAACTTCCTCTTGATTACAAAAACAACACTTCAGATCTAGCACCATACCGAAACAAATGAGGCTATCTTTAGTTGACAGCTTACCACTAAGGGTCATCCAAAGAGTGAAGAGAGCTATTGGTCTAGCTCGATTATCCATCATAATCCTGCGCCACACAACTTTTTCTTTATCCCCTCTAAGAGCTTGATACATCTTCCTAGTTTGATATCTGTTTTTGGCTTCCACCCCTTTCCAATAATACACATCCTTAACAATATCTCTACACTTTATAATTCTTTTCATGATCCAAGAACAATTGTGCTTAACATTCCAATTCACGATGTCCTTCTTTATGAGATAATATGTATTTATCCATCTAACCCACAATCTATCCGCTTTGACTTGAATATTCCAAAGCAACTTCCCTATTGTAGCTTGGTTCCACTCTCTGAGCGCGACAATATTAAGACCACCAACCCCTTTCGGATTATAGACCGTATCCCACGTAATGGGCCCTACTTTGTTGGTTCACTTGTATTACTCCAAAGAAAGCTCCTGCATAATGCTTCAATATGATTGATGACTTTTTTCAGCATGGGGAATATGTGCATCCAATAATTAGTCACAGCGAACAAAACACTTTTAATCAACTGGTACCAGCAAGCATAACTCAGCAAATTTGAAGTCCAATGATTAATGCGAGCGGTAACTTTTTCAATCTAAGGTTTGAAATTATGGACCGTGAGCTTCTTACACGAGAGAGGAACACCAAGATATTTGAATGGCAGACTTCCCACAGAGAAACCTGTCATTGCCACAACTGTGTCATGGATTGTCTCTTTCACCCCACCAAAGTAGAGGTTACACTTAATAGGGTGAGCTACAAGACCCGTTGCATCAGAGAAACTCTTAAACTCCTCCATCAAAAGTCTAATAGGTGTATCATCACCACGAGAAAAACAGATCAAGTCATCCGCAAAACAAATGTTCACAATTCGAAGCTTTTCACACCACAGGTGGAAGTTAAAATTGTGATTCTCCTGAAGATTCCACAAGCATATATGGAGATACTCCATAATCAACACAAAAAGCAAGGGGAGATTGGATCCCCTTTCCTAAGACCACACTTTACTATCAAAGGCTATGTAATGCTCCCATTAATGTTATTCCTGTAAGATACTGTAACGGTAGAAATGTTTAAGACTAAGCCATTGGATTGACTAGACTTTATACAAATCAAAATAAAAATCGCCACCGCGCTTTATTGTTTCCAAAGGAATGGGAAAAGAGAGAATAACCCAAAAAGAGGGGGAAAGATTCAAGGTAAGGGGGTTGGTTATGCAAAGGGAAGGTATTAGCACCCTGAACATCTACGGTACTCCGCAGGAACCTCTTTGTAAAATCTGTATATTTTGGCTATAAAAATGTGTTGTATATAAAATGGATTGTGGAAGTGAGAAAAGAAATATATTTTTATGATTTTTGCACCCGCCGTGGTTGCGAACCTTTAGTGTCTAGGTACCACCTTTCATGCAATAGGGGATCAGGGTACACGTAGTTCCTCTTTTAAAAATTTGAAACACAAGTGTGTTAGTTGATTTTAAGAGATAAGACATCATCGTCATTGTCCTTGTGGAAAACATACTTACTACCCACAATCATGAGAAAGGAGAATTTGCACCATCTCAAAGTGGAGGATATGGCTTGGATTTTAAAATCAACAATGCCTCACTTAACACCCAAGTGGAAAATATCTCGCTTCACTACATATTGTAGAAGTATAGTTGTTTGCATCACTACAAGGATTGACAAGAGTCTAACCTTTTGAGAAAAGTTTAAAGATAAAAAACAAAGTGGAAAAATGGTTTGAAATGAGATTGATTGAGTTTTAGTCTTATCACAAAAAGTGTCAAAGTATTATTAAATTGCTTGAAGTTTATTTATGAAAATATTCTGAAAATGCATGGACGTAAGTCCAAGTTTATCATGAAAGTAGTTTAAGTTTCAAAACAAGAAGAGTTTAAAAAGGAGGGAGAAGATTTTTGAAATTAAAGAAGATGGGAGGAGAAGAAGAGACTATCCTAAAGTATAAGGTAAAAGCTAAGGAGAAGAATCATCTAACCAACAAGAAGACAAAGCTTGACATTATGAGCCAACATAGAATTCTCATTCTTTGTATTGAAACCAAGCAAGCAAAGATACTAGACCTCTTCAAGTGTATTAAGTCTTCACAAAAATTGGGCAGAGTAACGGGTGAATTCCAGATCACAAACAGAGAATTTAATAACGAAAAACCTGCACACAAAAACGAACAAACATCTCAATGTCTTGAGGCAAATCTCAAAAACTCCAGAAAAAACAATCAGATAAGATCACAAGGTCTCCAAGATAAGCCAAGGTTTATAATCCTAAGTCCAAGAAAAAAGTCCCATGCTCCATAATGCCAAGGATAGTAACCAATTGTCCAAGTACCATTAAAAGTTTTTTTTAGGGTTTATGTTGATTATTAAGTATCTTAAGAAAAGAAAAGAAAAGCTCAAGTGAGCAAAGTAAAAATGACAAGAAAATAAATGCTCAACTGAGCAAAGATGAAAATGGCATGAAATGTAAAATGCTAAAAAAAATAGTACATAAAGCATAAAAAGAATAAAAGCATAAGATAAACAAGTCAACAATTAGTGGTTAGTTGGATGACCATCTTGAAACTTGCATTTAGAACTCATTAGAGGATTGGTAGAACCAAAGCCTCCACACAACAAGTTGCATTTGCTTTTTGTCAAGTATATCATCCATTTGGAATTCTCATAAGTACCATTTAATGATCAACGGTGTTTAAGTGATCCGCGTTGACCAAAGGTGTTGTAGATCCATTAGAGGATTGGTAGAACCAAAGCCTCCACACAATGAATCTCAAGGTTATTGGATCAAAGAGATCAAATTAACATACTTAGGATTACAATCATTTATTCGAATCGAGACAAAATTTAGCGTTATGTTAAGCAATCGTAAGTGGACTTATATAGAAGTCGCACCTATTTTGAGGCCGGTCAATAGCAATCTATGCACCATTTGTTTTGAGACATGATACAGAGATCATGCTCCAATAACATTTAGTGCAATGAGAAGGGGATGAGATGAAGAGGAATTAGGGCAAAAAGAGAAACTACATTTGAGTTAATATTTTAATCAAACTATTATTAAAATCATTCACCCATTTTTTGTGGAGTTAAACTCAACACCACGAATCCAATGATGTTAATAAAGTCATGATCAAAAAAATCAACCCAAGACAGCAAAAAAATAATCACAAAATAATATCAGATTTAATATATACATTAAAAGGTTAAAAAAATGTTTAAAAATGGAAAATAATGAGGAAAATATCAATTATGTTCAAATTAATCAACAAATGAAAAATAAGGCCATAGAAAAATCAGAAATGGATCCAAATATTTTTATAAAATTTTTGGTAATTTTTAAAAGTCAGAAACTATTTTTTTAAACTATTAAAATTGCTAAAACAAGCATAAAATAGATCAAAAATAGTAAACCTCAACATAAAATTCCATAAAATTTCCAGAAAGTCAAAAATATGCCAAATAATATTTATGAATTTTTTTAGAATTAAAAAATATCAGAAAGTATTTTTTTTAAGTAATTAAAAGAAAGCAAATAATACAAAAAATATAAAAAATACCAAATGTTAAAATAAAAATGTAAAAAAACTATTCATGAGATCAGAAATAATTCAAAGTATTTTTGTGAATTTTTTCATAATTTTTGGATAAAAAATAAAAGAGTTATGAATTTTTGAAAATTTAATCAAATAAAAATATAAAATCAGAAAATAAAATAAAACGAAAAAGATGTGGACCATCAGATCAAAGTCAAAACGTGTTAGTAAGCTAATCCAATGGACCAGACATGTTGTGCTTGATATGGACCTTAGTGAAACACACATGTGATTAGAAAAAGGGAAACCAATAAAATTAAAACACTTGGCACGCTATCATTGACTGAGGCGAGACATGTCATCGTCTTCAACCTCTAAACACCCTGCAATGGGGATTTTGTGAGATCCTTCAAATGGAAAAATTAGGATCCCTGGCTAGCATCATTGAACTCGTCTCTTCAAGAGGATTCTAACACAACCATCGCGCCAAATTTATATAAAGTATGGAGAGAGATATGAATCAAAAACTCAGAAAAGAGCGAGCACCTTCAATTTGGATTTCTCTCTCAATTCTCAATGGATTTAAAAATTGTAAGCAGCATTAGAATCAGACAAAGGAGTAGAACAAATTAGTGCTTGATTTGGATCCAAATGATGGAGAACTCTACCTTTTTGAAGTTCAAGTAAGAAGCTCTGAACTAGACTTATGTAGCTTGAATTATGGTTTGTTTTGATTGGTTTAAGTGCTGGAGAGTTTGTATGAAGTTCAAGGATGATGAATGCGCAAAGAATTTTTGAAAAGGAAGCTTAAATTTCAAAAACTGAATTCAACAAAAGTGGGTTCGTGTGAGGTTTTGGCAGGGTGTTCTTGGTTCTCTAAGCTTAGGAAAATGGATGGGAATGACCCTCTATTTATAGGGAAGCAAATGGGATCAAGAGAAAGAGAAAATGAAGCGTTTTGGAGGGAATTCGTGTGGGTCTGCATCATGAAGAAAATGTGACTCAATTTTGATCAAAACTCAGCTAAATCGTGCGTTTCATGATGCTAACCACTTTTTTCTAATCATGATTAGAAACAAAAATGCGTGAAAAACTTGTGATTAGAAGCCAAAATAAAGATTTCAAAATCCTGACTTTGTGAAAAATTCAGTTTCAAATTACCAAATTCAAATCCATGGCATTTCCAACTCAAGGGATCTTAGGGTATAATTCTTGATGCTTTTGAAAGATGAGGTTACAAGCTTTGAATTGGAAAAAGAATGGAATCAAATGGATGCTTGAGCTGAAAGTTACATGGAGTCAAAGTTGAAGAAAAAGAGTTGACTTTCCATACTTAGAAATATTTCAAGTTCTTCTTCAAAAAATGACCTATAATCTTTAGTATCCAAACGTGGATTTCCACTTAGAATTTGCTCTTTACCAAAAAATATGTAATGAAGTAGATCTCTTGAATGACATTTTGCAATTTGAACCACTCAAAATCTCCAAAAATTGAGCAAGTTATGACTTGTTGAAGTTGGCCAAAAAACATGAAATGACCTATAATTGTTTGCATTCTTAAGGCAACTTCCACCCATTTTCTCACTTTTCACATAAACGAAGGCATGAAGTACACATATTTAAGATCATCATGGAAAAAGAATGGACTCAAGGTGATAAAAATTGACCAAGTTATGATCATTTGAAGTCACATATTGAAAATCGGGGATTCATCTAGATGACTTGTAATCTTTCTTCTTCACCAAGTTCCTTCCACGTGAAAACTCCTTGGAACTTTTGAAGTTATTTGTTGGTAACTCTTTAAAGAGAAGGATGTCCTTGGAATCACTCAAAAATACCAAAAGATGAGCATGATATGCTCCTTTGAAGTTCAAAACCCTAGCCTCTAGATCAAGAGAATGCTTTGAGGAACTTTGACAAGTTTGAACAAACTTCTTGTTCCAACATTCTTTATTTATGAATAGAAGTTGTTGAGGATGATGATAAGGACTCATAGCCACCAAAACCACTTCCATATCTTGAAATTTGAGAGAAATGTGCTCTTGTGACCAATAGGAGCAAGACCTTGTCCAATCATAACAACTTCTTCCCTCAACCCCTTGTACTTTTGAATCAAATTTGATAACTTTGAAATATGTTGAACCAAAATAAGCCTTGTCATGCCATTTATTCCAAAACAACTCCTATAGTGAAGTTTTAATTTCTCAAGCTATTCACTAGGGCATGGAAATAAACTCATGAACCCATGAAACAAATTGCTAAACCTCATTGCCTTTACCTACATTATTAACAAGTAAGAAAAGCTAACACTGCATTTCATTAATTAGAGAGAAAATCAAAGCAAAATATTCATGATCACAAGAGAAAACAAGTCAAGGTGCTTCGTAACTCCTTAAAACAGCAAGGCTAAAGATAGGGAGAAGAACCAAAAGTCCTAATGTGATCTTGTTGTGATTGAATCAACATGGTATAATAAAGTAATCTTAGGGGCAAAAATTGGGGTACAACATCTGCCCTTATTTAAGTTTCTTATATCCGGAGATATGAAGGTTGAAAATGTTTGTGTCGACGTGATCGTAGATACTTAAATATAAAACAAACTCTATTTTTGGCCCTAAGATGCCATGCAAATGCTTATGAATATGAATGCATATGAACAGTACTAAAGAGACGCTTAGTATCACCGGGGATGCAACAAAAATAAAGAAACAAAGGAGCAACCCCACGAGGAAAATAAATCACTAGTGGATCAAAAGAATTGAATCAGAGAGGAAGATAAAAAGCATCGACGTTCACTGTCAATGGTCTACCAACATTCACTGAAGGTAGAAAAGAGAATAAATATCATACCACCGCTGTTCACTGATGATGAACTACCAACGTTCACTGAAGGTAGAAAAAAGATAACAAACACCGACGTTCACTATCGATGGTCTACCAACTTTCACTAAAGGTAGAAAGAGAATATATCATATCACCGCCGTTCACTAACGATGAACTACCAACGTTCACTGAGGGTAGCAAAAAGATAACAAACACCGACGTTCACTGCCGATGGTCTACCAACATTCACTGAAGGTAGAAAGAGAAAATATATCATACCACATGTGATACGGTGGCAGAACCACCTATTTTGGAAAATGTTGTATTAACACCCTTTCTATCTGTGGTTTTCCACGGGCTCTTAGGTACTTGCTCATCATTTAAAAATTTCTTTCGTGTTTGTGTGTTTTTAAAGGTTTTGTTTGTCTTTGTTTTAACTCTTGCTTCTGTCTTCAAGAGTGTTACAAAGTGTTTTTGAAAACTTTGCTTGAAAAAGTGTAAGTGTGGAAAAGTTTGATTTTGAGCAAGTGCCTACTAGCATCTACCTACTCGAAAAAAGAATGTTTTTGTTCTGGTTTCCTTTAGACAACTCTATACCACTATTAGTGAGTAAGTAGCACTGTCATTGGAGTTGTAAGGGTCAATTTGAAAGGGACGTACGATCACTAAAGCAATGTTAGGACGCCTTAGTAATAACCCTAATGTCTTAAGATCATATTCGAGGCAACATTTCTGAGGTAACCTTTCCGAGGAACCATTTCCGAATGGGACATTTGATCTTTGTTTAGAAAAGAGGACGACCACTAAAACACCCTATACTTAATGATCATTTACCGAAGGCAACCAAAGTGAGAGTATACCCTAGGATTGTGCATGTGCGAGTGATTTGATTTCAAGTTATTATCTTTGCACATTTAGGGTTTGCTAACTGTTTTAAAATTAACATATATTCTTGTCATGCAATCCTAATATCATACATCTAACAATTAATATTTGCGAAAATTAAAATGCAAGAAATAAAACTACGCTATTACAAGGCTTCGGGGAGGGGGATTAATTACATATCTAAAAAAACCCGTAAAACGATAAATAAAAAAAAAGTCCTAATTAAACTATTACATCCCATGAGCAGTTACATTAATATTTGCAAAAATAAATAAACGCGCGATGAATCAAGAACGAGAGAGAAATTAGGGTTTTGACCCTGTCAAACCTAATTAAAAGAAAAATTATTTTTTTGTTGTTTTTGATTATTTTTTGAGAAAGAATAAGGTTTTAAATTAAATAAGTACAAAGCTAATTACTAATTAAATTAAATTAAGAAAATTAATTAATTTTGACCTATTTTTGTATTTTTGTTATTTTATGAAAATAAAATAAAAATCAAATCAAATAAAACCTAATTTTCTAATTTGTTTTTAATTTATTTACAAAAAGTTAGATTAAAGTTATCCTAAAATTAAACTGATTAAATTAATTTTGACAAAATATATAAAAAACCTAAATTTGATGAAATTTATTTTTATCAGTTTTTTTTTGTAAAAAAGAATTAGTTTTTATGTTAGAAAATAATTTAATCAAAATAATTAAATACAAGAAAATATATAAAAGAAAAGAAAAGAGAATTGGGCCTGGTGTACTAGCAATTAAGGGGGTATCCATAGCAAATTCTGAGCCCAAAAGTCTTGGTCCACGTTGACCTTCCTGATTCCATGTTGCATGTTTGACTAGGCCTATGGTAGACCATCACATTCCAGGCGTTGGATTTGGCTTTTTGGACATTTGGCTGGCTGATCATTGAGGGCGCATGGTGGATGTCCTAGAAACCTGTGCATGGAATTATGCATAGGAAAAAAATATTGAAGAACAACGGGGCCTGGGGATCGAACCCAGGCCCTTTGGCTTTTCCACACACCTCCTTACCAACTCTGCTAGCGCGCTTGTTTGTATATGAAATAACAACAATTGATAATATGTGATAACGTGAGTTAGTGGAGGAAAATAGCAAAAAGCGCGCGCCAGTTTAAATGGACCAACTAGGGGGTGTCACGCCACCCTTCTTCTTCCTCTCTCCGTTGGTAAAAGTCCAAAACTTTTACCTACAGACAAAATTCTGTAGCTATAGCCCTTGTGATTTCCAGAATCTCATACACGCACCATAAATGAAAACTAATGCTACAGGCCAGTTCGTCTTGGCCTTGTGAACATCTTAGTACCCCTGTTTTGGGCCAATTTCACCTGCATAAGAAAACCCTAAAACGAACCAAGAAAACCTAACAATGGTGGATCTCTGTATGGTTAGCAAAAATGCAATTAATTATTACCATTAGCTTGCAAATGTCTCAATGAACAAGAATATGTAAAGAATTCATGCTACAAATGTCAGAATTATGATATTGAATTTCAAGAAGGCAAGGATATCGTGATGTGCTTACAGTGTGTGTTTGGGCACGAAAATGCTTATGGGTAATTAGGATAGACTCCTTGACACCCAGGAAGCGAATGAGATAGCTTGGAAGGCTTGAGATAGCCTGGAACTATAAAATCAGATTGCCACTTTTTCTTGATTTTTTGAAAGTTCTCTTTTAACGCCTCTGAAACTTGTGCTTTTGGTCTAGCTTTGTTCTATATGTATCCTTGAGTGAATTAAGTTTACCAATTTGCTCCAAATCTTTTCCAATAATGATCATTGATCAAGATCTGATTCTCATGTAAATCTTTCCAAATCAAGCCAAAAACCAATCTTTTTGTGTACAAACAAGCCTTGCATGATTTAATCTCATTGCCAACTATTCATGGACCTGAAATGTGCACAAAATCTCAAGGTTTAATTGATTTTGATATTTTCATGATTTTATTTTGATTTTATTTGATTTAATTGAAATAAAAATCAAAATAAATGCCAAAAATAAAATAAAGGAAAGTGGTAAGGATCATGGGTCGTGGAACATGTTACAAACTCAATACAAGCACAAAAAGTTGGGGCCATTTGACAAAAATTGCAATTTGAGGCATATTTGACTTTTGGCAACTTTGCAAAAAAGGTCAACTTCACCAATGCATAACTTCCTCAATTTTGACTATATGAGGGTGTTCTTGGACTTTTTAGAAATCTTAGGATGTCCTCTAAGAAACCCTTTTGGTCTCATATCAATTGAGTATTCCATATTTATGTATGAAGCGTTGACAAAAACAGTGTTTTTGTTGACTTTTCAAAATGACCTATAATGTCCAAATTTATATCTTCTTGTGAGTACATATTTTGAACTTGGGAGATGAAGATGGATTGTAGGGAATTGAATCCTCTTCAAAATGAGCTTTGTATGGGTCATTTTTGATAAAGTATGAGAAAGTTATGCTTGGTCAAAGTTGAGTTGACTTTTCCTACAAAACCCTAATTTAGCAACTTTTGGGTTTTGATGAATTGTGAGCAATCATTGAGGATTCATGATCAACCCTTGATCAAATGATTACTAATACTTCAAAATGAGGATGTTGAACAAAAATCTTTAAGTTTGACTGTATGTGGGCCATAGTTGACTTTTGCCCTAGCACAGTCGATTTTCAGGCCTTTGAGCAATTGACTGAGCAAGCTTCCTCTACAAGGCTTGAAACTTGACATGGATTATCTTGAGAACATATTATGACAATGGTGAGTATTTGGGACCCTTTTGACTCAAGTGTCTTAATGCAACATGAAACCCTAATTTGAGGTAGACTGCCTTAGGAGAGAGTTTGTCTGGTCAACCCTTGGACTTCCTTGAGCAATTTTGAGGACCACATTTGAAATGTATTGAGAAATATGGGAGGGAAAATTTTGGGGTACAACAGCTGCCCCTGTTCAATCTTCTTAAACCTGAGGATGTAGATTGGCTTGTCTATCGTTCGTGATCTGAAGGTGGAAGATGATTGAACACTAGAGTGCCCAAGAAATTTGCACTCGCATGAAGTGGTACTGGTCTTGTGATGTTGGGAATGGGTTTATAAATGCCATTTGGAGATTGATGACGCATGATGGGCTTAAAGATGCCATCAGAAGTAATGTCGACCGCATAAGATATTCCTTAGCGAGAGCTCGTATACCTGTTGTTGAGGAAGATTTCGCTGGGGAATGTTGTTCTTTGTCTTGAGAAAAATAGAATTTTAGGAGATTCATTCGTTCGTTATTATACTGGGGAATCGTCTTTTGGTCGAAGAGGTGAAAATGAAATACTATGAAATTCTAGTGTATGCCAGTCTTCAGATGTTATACTCAATGTCTAGACATCTGATATGACATAATAAATACACAGCAAGGTAGATACCCAATTTTTCGTGATTCAGTACTAAAGAATAACAGAAGCACAGTTTTATCCAAGCTGTGCCAGATATACTTTGAAGGTGCAGAGGATAGAACAATGATGTGACTAGTTCTATTCATGATCAGCAGAGAGCAAACAACCTTCACAGTTCTGTTTCTCCTGCATAGAAATCAGCATGATGTCTTAACATGTTCTGAGACATCATCTGTTACAACATTACAGTTTTACCTTGATATATAACAGACAGAATTATAAAGTGCTGAAGGTAAAAACACAAATCAGTTGTTGACCCAGTTCGGTGAAACACACCTACTCTGGGGGCATACCAAGCCAGGAAGAAGATCCACTATCAGCAATATTAATTCAGGACTAAACTTCACAAGTTCCCATCCTTCACTTAATCATCTACCCAGTGCAACCTATACCTAGGAACTCCTAGATAGAAACCTACCAGTTTCCATTCCTATTGCCGCAGCAACAGAAGTCTTACTCCTACTCAAGAAGTAATGCCCTCCCACTTGGTTTCCTACATTACAATGAATATGAAGTAATGCAGAAATACTTAGACTTGCTTCATAGCTTCGTCCAAGAACACTCAAACTCTTACCTACAGGTATCGAGTTACACACATGGTAACCTTGCCACAGACCGACAGGTTTACCTAACAAAACACCCCCAATGTTACATTATGTGAGGCTTACAAAATGATCTTCTAACCAATCAAGAGAGATCCTTGAAAAACAGCAGCTCTGTTGAATATATAGCAGCTGCAACTTCAGTTAGGGTTTCCAAAAACCTAGGGTTAATTCCGTTTGACCTAAAGACCAGGTCACAGGACTTTATTAACCAGGTTAGGGTTGAGCTAGGTTACCCCTCAGAAAACGCAGGATTCTGTTCAGAAAGGACTGAGTTATTTCCTGAAAAAACTCAGACTTATCCAATCCTGCAATCCTGTTAGTTCAGAACAGGATGTCATAACATCTGTTATGACATCTGAGAAAACCTGTCTACTGATTTAGCAACATGTGATCATTTTGCAAAAATGCTCAGATACACACTTATAAGCATCAGTACTTGAATTACAATATTTTTCTGCAAAGGTACCTAATGAGTTAGTACAACCTGAACTAGAATGTTATGACATCAGTCATGACATTCACACATACACTTGGGATTTACCAAAAATGCAAGCCAATACCTAAACACCTACAAACTCCCCCTTTGGCAGATTTTTGGCTAAAGACCCTAAGCAATCAGAGATAGATAGCAGCAGAAATAAGTGAAAGCAGAAAAATAGAATGTCAAGTACCAAAATATTCTCCCCCTCTTTAGCCACAAATGGGCCAAAGATACATGTTCATAAAATTATACAGTTATCCAAAACAAAATAATAAGAGCAGCAGCAGAAAACAACTGAATACACTTCCAAACTCCACCAGATACCAGCACCAACCAGCAACACCACCAAATAGCAACCAACCTTTAAGCACTGTCATCAGGCTCGGAGGATTCTGGCTTCTTCCTTTTCTTGTGAGCAATGTCAACATTCTTTTCTTTGTCTGATGTCTCAACATCCTTAGAGACATCTGGATTTAAAGGAACAGCATTTGAACTTTCTTGATTTAAAGGACTACTCCCCACTCCACCAATTACTAGAAATCACACTCTGCCTCAGTTATATAATACCTTTATTAGATGACAAGTTATCACCTAAACATTCCAGCTCACTAAAATGCTTCATAATGAGACACAAACGCCCTGTTTTCTTAGCAGATGAAAACATGCTCAAATCCTATGTCGTCCTACATTCTGCTATTTTCATATTAGCAGCTTGAAACCATTCCATTTACACAAAGAGGATGGTTACTCCTTCTGAGTCATACAACTGTACACACATGGGCTTATTATAACAAATTATAATAATCCACACTTCATCCAATTTTCCTCCTGTCTGTAGTTTTAGAGGAAATTAGGAACAATGTAATTAGACAATGTGATGACATTCGGTCAGATATAGTCCTCTTCAGTCTTGAACACATCATCCCAATAGTTAATAAAGTGCCACACTTTATATCCTACGAGTTTGATGAAGACTTCCCGTACAAACCAATACTCCCCCTGTTAGGGACAATCACTTCTCCTTATGGAAACAAGTAGGTCAAATTAAATACTCAGTTGGACCTTCAAGACACTTCTGATTCGAAGAAAATAAGTCCCCTTGATGAATGGAAGACATAAGGCGCATCTTCATGTCTTCAAGAGCGCACCCTCTGTTCAACTATATTGGTTGAACGCATCCATACTCTGAATCAAACTTTCTTCAGACCAGAACAAGTTAGAACATCCTTGGTCTAAGTCAACCTTCTTCTGACCATAACTTCACAACAAGTCAGAACATCCATACTCTGAGTCAAGCTCTCTTCTGACCAGAACATAGAAAAATGTCAGAACATCCATACTCTGAGTCACATCATACAAAGGACATCTTCTGAAAATCTTTAGAAATTACTCTGACATCTTCAGACCATCCTCAGACAATATTCAGACCATCCTCTGACAATCTTCAGACATTACTGTGCTGCCAGCTTGATCAGAACAAAATCAAACACACAAATAGGGACACCAACATTCTCATCCCATTACAAGAGATAATCTACTATAGATGACTCATAACTTCTACCACAAGCTCCAAGAGATGAATAAAAGCAACCTCCTCTGTCTAAGACTAACCTCAATAATAATCAGCTGCCACATGTTGATTATCTTGATTCTCTGAATCCACTGCTGAGATAGACCAAATGCCACTGTTTGATTATCTCCTTCATGAATCCTCATATGAAAAAAATCAAATGCCACCTTTTGACTTCTCCATGTTTATCAGACTTCTCCCAAAGATATTCTGATCTTCCAATTGAAATTTGAACTTCAAGCTACAAGTTATCACAAAAGACTTAGATACACTAAGATAGGAACATGTAACATCTTCTCCACCCAACAACTCCAAAGAGCTGCAAAGAGACGATCTTTTTGAAGTATCCAATATTCAACTTCGTAGATCATCCTATCTTAAGTTGATGTGCCACTTCACCAACCAAGAATCTGATGTTGAACCAAATGTCACAACATTACGTTATAACATCTAGTTGTTGAATTCAGCTCCTCCTCTAATTTACTTCCTTACCTAGATCAGAACCAGACTGATCCAAGTAACCATCATCAAGATTATGATGTCTTCTTCTTCTTGTAGCTTCAAGTCTGAACACGTTTCCAGGAAACCTTTTCAAGGATCAAATGATTTTGCTGTCACCAAAGAGATAGCTCTAAAGCATCACTCTTCCTGTGATTCTTCACAGGGTCTAGAAGAAGGAATGTTCCCACATCTTTAAGAACATCAGTTATCTTGAACTCCAAGGATAATCAATTAAATACTTGTACTTGTCACAAATAGCAATTGATCATAAATCCTTCCCATTATCCTGTAAGATACTTTCACCATTTGAATACTTTGACATACTCTTCGTGTGTTAATATCTTCTTCTTGCAAGCACTTTCTTTGAGAGACCAAAGAGTTGAGATATCTAGGTTGCCACCTTTGACTCAAGTAAATAGAATTTTCTCTGAACAAACTCTACTCACCTCAACAGATTTGAAACTCCTACCAGATCAGATTCATCCTTAGGAATGAGAGAGATGAATCCTTCCTTGCAAATATGTCACACAACACCCAGAACCCATGTGACATAGGTCAACAGCCAGCTAAACACCAGGCTGAACTAATGTGAGGAGGTTAACCAAATCTCCCCCTCAAACTACCAATCATGAAAGCTCCACACAAAATATCCATGCATTGTACACAAATGTCTCGACATGACATATGACATCCCTACCAGATTCAAGTAACTCCAAGAGTTATACCTGTTCATACTCCAATCACACCAATCAGACTTCAGCTGACCTTAAGTACTTTAGAGAAGACAACAACACCAATCATCAGCAGATATGTATTGCCAGAACATACTACTTTAACCAAATTCTGAGTCTTCAAATTCTCACATCTTGAAAGATCTTCCACTTCTAATCATGATGTTTAAATGACAAGATTCATGATTCCAAACTACTTCTCTGAGGGAGCGATAATGCTGCACCATTATTGACTTTTATAAACCAATGAGCTTGTCTTTCTACACACCATAGTACTCCAGGAAACAACTGCTCAGCCCTGATCAATGTCACATCTCAACCAGCTTCACTTCTAGAGTTCTGACTCCTAAAAGTAACCTTCGGGAGCACACAGACATAGTTGGCTCTACCATTGTCAACTTTGCACACACAAATGTCTCCTCTTCCAGGTCAGGAGTAGGTCCCAAACAAAAGTATCCCTTTGTTTGACACCCAAAACATATGCTCTTCAACTAGTAGCTGCATCCTTGTTCCACCATCACATAGAAGATCAGTTCCATCACCTTGAAACAAGGCCCTCCTTGAAATTCTTCAAGGTCTTCGTATAACACTAATCCGTGATTATGTGATTCTTACCATCCTGAACGAAGAACGTCTTCATGAGTGGACTTGAGAGGACTCAAGTATCTGTGACATCTTCAATAGTTTATGTTGAATTCTTGAATACAGTAGCCTTCGGTTAGAGCTTGAGTTTTGCCAGGTATTACACAGCGGAAGAACATAATACAACCCAATCTTTGCACACACACTCCACAAGACTAGCCTTCAAAAATAGACCTAGCATGACTACTACACACAACTTTAGGCGTACACACATCCTAGGTTTGAAAATAAATCAAACCTAGAGCAGCTACCACACAACCAGGCCAAATGCCAATCACCAAAGACAGGTACACACAGTTCCTGTCAAGAATAGTCCATCCTCCCACTTCAAGGGACCATTCAGGGAAATAACAAACCATTCCAGGTTACAATCTTCAGTACTAAACTTGACCTTGCAGATACCAGAAAGTATCACCCATGGATCTCATCCAGAAACAGAACAGGATGCCTGCTCTGATACCAATTGAAATTCTGGTGTATGCCAGTCTTCAGATGTTATACTCAATGTCTAGACATCTGATATGACATAATAAATACACAGCAAGGTAGATACCCAATTTTTCGTGATTCAGTACTAAAGAATAACAGAAGCACAGTTTTATCCAAGCTGTGCCAGATATACTTTGAAGGTGCAGAGGATAGAACAATGATGTGCCTAGTTCTATTCATGATCAGCAGAGAGCAAACAACCTTCACAGTTCTGTTTCTCCTGCACAGAAATCAGCATGATGTCTTAACATGTTCTGAGACATCATCTGTTACAACATTACAGTTTTACCTTGATATATAACAGACATAATTATAAAGTGCTGAAGGTAAAAACACAAATCAGTTGTTGACCCAGTTCGGTGAAACACACCTACTCTGGGGGCATACCAAGCCAGGAAGAAGATCCACTATCAGCAATATTAATTCAGGACTAAACTTCACAAGTTCCCATCCTTCACTTAATCATCTACCCAGTGCAACCTATACCTAGGAACTCCTAGATAGAAACCTACCAGTTTCCATTCCTATTGTCGCAGCAACAGAAGTCTTACTCCTACTCAAGAAGTAATGTCCTCCCACTTGGTTTCCTACATTACAATGAATATGAAGTAATGCAGAAATACTTAGACTTGCTTCATAGCTTCGTCCAAGAACACTCAAACTCTTACCTACAGGTATCGAGTTACACACATGGTAACCTTGCCACAGACCGACAGGTTTACCTAACAAAACACCCCCAATGTTACATTATGTGAGGCTTACAAAATGATCTTCTAACCAATCAAGAGAGATCCTTGAAAAACAGCAGCTCTGTTGAATATATAGCAGCTGCAACTTCAGTTAGGGTTTCCAAAAACCTAGGGTTAATTCCGTTTGACCTAAAGACCAGGTCACAGGACTTTATTAACCAGGTTAGGGTTGAGCTAGGTTACCCCTCAGAAAACGCAGGATTCTGTTCAGAAAGGACTGAGTTATTTCCTGAAAAAACTCAGACTTATCCAATCCTGCAATCCTGTTAGTTCAGAACAGGATGTCATAACATCTGTTATGACATCTGAGAAAACCTGTCTACTGATTTAGCAACATGTGATCATTTTGCAAAAATGCTCAGATACACACTTATAAGCATCAGTACTTGAATTACAATATTTTTCTGCAAAGGTACCTAATGAGTTAGTACAACCTGAACTAGAATGTTATGACATCAGTCATGACATTCACACATACACTTGGGATTTACCAAAAATGCAAGCCAATACCTAAACACCTACAAACTCCCCCTTTGGCAGATTTTTGGCTAAAGACCCTAAGCAATCAGAGATAGATAGCAGCAGAAATAAGTGAAAGCAGAAAAATAGAATGTCAAGTACCAAAATATTCTCCCCCTCTTTAGCCACAAATGGGCCAAAGATACATGTTCATAAAATTATACAGTTATCCAAAACAAAATAATAAGAGCAGCAGCAGAAAACAACTGAATACACTTCCAAACTCCACCAGATACCAGCACCAACCAGCAACACCACCAAATAGCAACCAACCTTTAAGCACTGTCATCAGGCTCGGAGGATTCTGGCTTCTTCCTTTTCTTGTGAGCAATGTCAACATTCTTTTCTTTGTCTGATGTCTCAACATCCTTAGAGACATCTGGATTTAAAGGAACATCATTTGAACTTTCTTGATTTAAAGGACTACTCCCCACTCCACCAATTACTAGAAATCACACTCTGCCTCAGTTATATAATACCTTTATTAGATGACAAGTTATCACCTAAACATTCCAGCTCACTAAAATGCTTCATAATGAGACACAAACGCCCTGTTTTCTTAGCAGATGAAAACATGCTCAAATCCTATGTCGTCCTACATTCTGCTATTTTCATATTAGCAGCTTGAAACCATTCCATTTACACAAAGAGGATGGTTACTCCTTCTGAGTCATACAACTGTACACACATGGGCTTATTATAACAAATTATAATAATCCACACTTCATCCAATTTTCCTCCTGTCTGTAGTTTTAGAGGAAATTAGGAACAATGTAATTAGACAATGTGATGACATTCGGTCAGATATAGTCCTCTTCAGTCTTGAACACATCATCCCAATAGTTAATAAAGTGCCACACTTTATATCCTACGAGTTTGATGAAGACTTCCCGTACAAACCAATACTCCCCCTGTTAGGGACAATCACTTCTCCTTATGGAAACAAGTAGGTCAAATTAAATACTCAGTTGGACCTTCAAGACACTTCTGATTCGAAGAAAATAAGTCCCCTTGATGAATGGAAGACATAAGGCGCATCTTCATGTCTTCAAGAGCGCACCCTCTGTTCAACTATATTGGTTGAACGCATCCATACTCTGAATCAAACTTTCTTCAGACCAGAACAAGTTAGAACATCCTTGGTCTAAGTCAACCTTCTTCTGACCATAACTTCACAACAAGTCAGAACATCCATACTCTGAGTCAAGCTCTCTTCTGACCAGAACATAGAAAAATGTCAGAACATCCATACTCTGAGTCACATCATACAAAGGACATCTTCTGAAAATCTTTAGAAATTACTCTGACATCTTCAGACCATCCTCAGACAATATTCAGACCATCCTCTGACAATCTTCAGACATTACTATGCTGCCAGCTTGATCAGAACAAAATCAAACACACAAATAGGGACACCAACATTCTCATCCCATTACAAGAGATAATCTACTATAGATGACTCATAACTTCTACCACAAGCTCCAAGAGATGAATAAAAGCAACCTCCTCTGTCTAAGACTAACCTCAATAATAATCAGCTGCCACATGTTGATTATCTTGATTCTCTGAATCCACTGCTGAGATAGACCAAATGCCACTGTTTGATTATCTCCTTCATGAATCCTCATATGAAAAAAATCAAATGCCACCTTTTGACTTCTCCATTTTTATCAGACTTCTCCCAAAGATATTCTGATCTTCCAATTGAAATTTGAACTTCAAGCTACAAGTTATCACAAAAGACTTAGATACACTAAGATAGGAACATGTAACATCTTCTCCACCCAACAACTCCAAAGAGCTGCAAAGAGACGATCTTTTTGAAGTATCCAATCTTCAACTTCGTAGATCATCCTATCTTAAGTTGATGTGCCACTTCACCAACCAAGAATCTGATGTTGAACCAAATGTCACAACATTACGTTATAACATCTAGTTGTTGAATTCAGCTCCTCCTCTAATTTACTTCCTTACCTAGATCAGAACCAGACTGATCCAAGTAACCATCATCAAGATTATGATGTCTTCTTCTTCTTGTAGCTTCAAGTCTGAACACGTTTCCAGGAAACCTTTTCAAGGATCAAATGATTTTGCTGTCACCAAAGAGATAGCTCTAAAGCATCACTCTTCCTGTGATTCTTCACAGGGTCTAGAAGAAGGAATGTTCCCACATCTTTAAGAACATCAGTTATCTTGAACTCCAAGGATAATCAATTAAATACTTGTACTTGTCACAAATAGCAATTGATCATAAATCCTTCCCATTATCCTGTAAGATACTTTCACCATTTGAATACTTTGACATACTCTTCGTGTGTTAATATCTTCTTCTTGCAAGCACTTTCTTTGAGAGACCAAAGAGTTGAGATATCTAGGTTGCCACCCTTGACTCAAGTAAATAGAATTTTCTCTGAACAAACTCTACTCACCTCAACAGATTTGAAACTCCTACCAGATCAGATTCATCCTTAGGAATGAGAGAGATGAATCCTTCCTTGCAAATATGTCACACAACACCCAGAACCCATGTGACATAGGTCAACAGCCAGCTAAACACCAGGCTGAACTAATGTGAGGAGGTTAACCAAATCTCCCCCTCAAACTACCAATCATGAAAGCTCCACACAAAATATCCATGCATTGTACACAAATGTCTCGACATGACATATGACATCCCTACCAGATTCAAGTAACTCCAAGAGTTATACCTGTTCATACTCCAATCACACCAATCAGACTTCAGCTGACCTTAAGTACTTTAGAGAAGACAACAACACCAATCATCAGCAGATATGTATTGCCAGAACATACTACCTTAACCAAATTCTGAGTCTTCAAATTCTCACATCTTGAAAGATCTTCCACTTCTAATCATGATGTTTAAATGACAAGATTCATGATTCCAAACTACTTCTCTGAGGGAGCGATAATGCTGCACCATTATTGACTTTTATAAACCAATGAGCTTGTCTTTCTACACACCATAGTACTCCAGGAAACAACTGCTCAGCCCTGATCAATGTCACATCTCAACCAGCTTCACTTCTAGAGTTCTGACTCCTAAAAGTAACCTTCGGGAGCACACAGACATAGTTGGCTCTACCATTGTCAACTTTGCACACACAAATGTCTCCTCTTCCAGGTCAGGAGTAGGTCCCAAACAAAAGTATCCCTTTGTTTGACACCCAAAACATATGCTCTTCAACTAGTAGCTGCATCCTTGTTCCACCATCACATAGAAGATCAGTTCCATCACCTTGAAACAAGGCCCTCCTTGAAATTCTTCAAGGTCTTTGTATAACACTAATCCGTGATTATGTGATTCTTACCATCCTGAACGAAGAACGTCTTCATGAGTGGACTTGAGAGGACTCAAGTATCTGTGACATCTTCAATAGTTTATGTTGAATTCTTGAATACAGTAGCCTTCAGTTAGAGCTTGAGTTTTGCCAGGTATTACACAGCGGAAGAACATAATACAACCCAATCTTTGCACACACACTCCACAAGACTAGCCTTCAAAAATAGACCTAGCATGACTACTACACACAACTTTAGGCGTACACACATCCTAGGTTTGAAAATAAATCAAACCTAGAGCAGCTACCACACAACCAGGCCAAATGCCAATCACCAAAGACAGGTACACACAGTTCCTGTCAAGAATAGTCCATCCTCCCACTTCAAGGGACCATTCAGGGAAATAACAAACCATTCCAGGTTACAATCTTCAGTACTAAACTTGACCTTGCAGATACCAGAAAGTATCACCCATGGATCTCATCCAGAAACAGAACAGGATGCCTGCTCTGATACCAATTGAAATTCTGGTGTATGCCAGTCTTCAGATGTTATACTCAATGTCTAGACATCTGATATGACATAATAAATACACAGCAAGGTAGATACCCAATTTTTCGTGATTCAGTACTAAAGAATAACAGAAGCACAGTTTTATCCAAGCTGTGCCAGATATACTTTGAAGGTGCAGAGGATAGAACAATGATGTGACTAGTTCTATTCATGATCAGCAGAGAGCAAACAACCTTCACAGTTCTGTTTCTCCTGCACAGAAATCAGCATGATGTCTTAACATGTTCTGAGACATCATCTGTTACAACATTACAGTTTTACCTTGATATATAACAGACAGAATTATAAAGTGCTGAAGGTAAAAACACAAATCAGTTGTTGACCCAGTTCGGTGAAACACACCTACTCTGGGGGCATACCAAGCCAGGAAGAAGATCCACTATCAGCAATATTAATTCAGGACTAAACTTCACAAGTTCCCATCCTTCACTTAATCATCTACCCAGTGCAACCTATACCTAGGAACTCCTAGATAGAAACCTACCAGTTTCCATTCCTATTGCCGCAGCAACAGAAGTCTTACTCCTACTCAAGAAGTAATGCCCTCCCACTTGGTTTCCTACATTACAATGAATATGAAGTAATGCAAAAATACTTAGACTTGCTTCATAGCTTCGTCCAAGAACACTCAAACTCTTACCTACAGGTATCGAGTTACACACATGGTAACCTTGCCACAGACCGACAGGTTTACCTAACAAAACACCCCCAATGTTACATTATGTGAGGCTTACAAAATGATCTTCTAACCAATCAAGAGAGATCCTTGAAAAACAGCAGCTCTGTAGAATATATAGCAGCTGCAACTTCAGTTAGGGTTTCCAAAAACCTAGGGTTAATTCCGTTTGACCTAAAGACCAGGTCACAGGACTTTATTAACCAGGTTAGGGTTGAGCTAGGTTACCCCTCAGAAAACGCAGGATTCTGTTCAGAAAGGACTGAGTTATTTCCTGAAAAAACTCAGACTTATCCAATCCTGCAATCCTGTTAGTTCAGAACAGGATGTCATAACATCTGTTATGACATCTGAGAAAACCTGTCTACTGATTTAGCAACATGTGATCATTTTGCAAAAATGCTCAGATACACACTTATAAGCATCAGTACTTGAATTACAATATTTTTCTGCAAAGGTACCTAATGAGTTAGTACAACCTGAACTAGAATGTTATGACATCAGTCATGACATTCACACATACACTTGGGATTTACCAAAAATGCAAGCCAATACCTAAACACCTACATACTATCTGGTCGTGATCCAGGCTTCATAGTGATAAGATCGACTGCTATCCAGTCGTGCTCCAGGCTTTACAGTGACTTACTGGAGAGATGAGATTAGACTTGCTATCTGGTCGTCTTCCAGGCTTCACAATTTCTCAATTCTTATCTTGGTCGTAATCCAGGCTTCAGGAGGAATTAAATTATTATCCGGTCGCGTTCGGGCTTCAACTTGAATTTAGGGCACACTAATATCCGGTCGACTATGGGCTTCTTGGTAATTGTCCAGGTAAACTGCTATTTGGTCAAAATCCAAGCTTCATAGTGTCTTGTACTGTTATCTGGTCATAATCCCAGGCTTCATCCTTTTGTCGCTATCTGGTTATAATCCAGGCTTCAAGATATCTTATACCATTATCTGGTCGAATCCAGGCTTCATGGTGTCCTGTACTTCTATCTGGTCGATTAAAGGCTTCACAATACCTTACTTCTTATCTGGTCGTATTTCAGGCTTCATAAGAAATCAAGTGGTTATCCAGTCGCATCCGGGCTTCCATCTGATTTTAAGGCCTACTAATATCCAGTCGACTCCGGGCTTCATAGTAGTTGGCCGGGTAGACTTCTATTTGGTTGAAATCCAAGCTTCGCAATGTCCATTATTGTTATCTGGTCGTAACCCAGGCTTCAGTGTCTTCTACCGATATCTGGTCATAATCCAGGCTTCACGATGTATTATACCATTATCTGGTCGAATCCATGCTTTATGGTGTTTGGGGAAATCAAGATACTATCCGATCGAATCCAGGCTTCATAACTTGTATTAAAGATATACCACTATCTGGTCGATTCCAAGCTTCATAGTATTCTTGGCTGCTATCTGGTCGTAATCCAGGCTTCACAGTAACTTGTATTGCTATCTGGTCGTTCTCCAGGCTTCATAATAACTTGCTGGGGATTAAACTATTTTCCGGTCTATCTCTGGGCTTCATAGCTTGTTTGTGAGAATTCAGTTGTATTTTTTCCTGAAAGGTAAAGGGTTAGTTGTATGTGATGTCATGATGTATGAAATGTATTGAGTAATGATGTTCTCAAAATAAATGAGACTGTACTATATGATACGTATGTGCATGCCAGGATGTATGGATATGCGATGTTTTTATGCTGTTCTCTAGATGGGGAAAATAAATCCCGGACTGCTGCTAGAGAATATGAGAAGTTTCACTCGTTGGGGATAACGACCGAAGATGATTTGAGAATAAATTGGTGGGAGAATAACTCTACTGGAGAATAAACTGACGAGAATGACTCTGTGGGGAAGAGATACTTTGCTAGAAGATCTACTGATTTGGAGAAATAACCTCGACTGGGGATGAATTACCGTTGTTGGCGATAATGAACTCTATCGGGGATTGAGTTTCTATTTGTGGAAGAAATAAACTCCACTGGGGATAGTCTTCTAGTGTTGGTGATAGATGAACTCTGTTTGGGGAGAATTAAGACCACTGTTTTTAGATACCTTTTACTCTGCGTGGAGTTTATGCACTTTAGCCATATTCTCTGGCTGGGTCTATCCATGTACCTGGTGGATAGAGCAACTGTAAGGTTTGGACATTTCTTGTTTGCCCCTGTTCCTGGAATTATGAGTAATTGTCTTTTGTTTCGCACGTAAATATTTATGAGCAACAATTATGCTCAAATGCATATATCAAAAATGAACCATTGGATGTTCTTGCAAAACAAAATAGAAAAAGAAAAACAATTTTGAAATTTATTGAAAAATTAATTGTATTGATTTTGAAGTTTTCCTGTAATAGGCGTTTTGTACAAGAGGCTGACGTCCTAGTAAGAGAACTCCGTCGAATGATAGAATTTATACAATTTGTGAAAAACAAAGAAAAACAGCTATATGAACAATCCCACTGGGTTCCAACTCTACTATTGCCTTTATATCTTCGAGCATCTCATCACTTTGCTACTTGGTTGAAGGTAGATCAGATTGATTAGCACCGTCCGAGCTTGATAGTCGATACATGAAGTCTGGTTGCAAGATGATCCAATGAGACATAGTGTTACACTTTAATCCCAAATTTTTTCCTGGACCGCCCTTTCGGGTTTTCAGTGCACCGGGATACCCTTTTTTGCCCAAGCCACCTTTTCAGGTTTTCAACTTGTCGGGTGTACAGTTTTTTCATTTTCATCCCTTACTTTTTCCCGAACCCTTTTGGTTCGCCGGGAAGCCCTTATTTTTTCCTAGGCCAGTCAACCTAGCAGGTCTTTGATTATGCGTAGTATTTTTTCACTATGTTTGCATTGACGGGGTGAGGAAGGTCGTCACCATCCATGGTGGTTAGAATCATAGCTCCTCCTGAGAAAATTTTCTTAACCACAAATTGCCCTTCGTACGTAGGGGTCCATTTGCCCATGGGATCACCTTGCTGTAGTATTATGCGTTTGATCACCAGATCCCCGACTTGATACTCTTGTCGTTTGACTTTCTTGTTAAAAGCCTTGATCATCCGCTTTTGATACGTCTGACCATGACAAATAGTAGTAAGCCTCTTTTCATTGATTAATTTTAGCTGATCAAGTCGAGTCTGGATCCAATCGTCCTTGCTCAAACCTGCATCCTTCATGATCCGGAGAGAGGGTATCTGGACTTCAATGGGTAAGACTGCCTCCATGCCATACACCAGAGAGTAGGGTGTTGCCCCTGTTGACGTCCGCGCTGAGGTGCGGTACCCATGGAGAGCAAATGGTAACATCTCATTCCAGTCTTTGTAGGTCACTGTCATCTTCTGCACAATCTTCTTGATGTTCTTTTTAGCCGCTTCAACCGCCCCATTCATCTTTGGCTGGTAGGGAGAAGAGTTGTGATGCTGAATCTTGAATTGTTTGCAGAGTTCGATGATCATTGTATTGTTGAGATTTGTACCATCGTCCGTGATGATCCTCTCTAGTACACCATATCGACAGATCAAATTGTGTTGGATGAACTGCGCCAGGATGTTCTTGGTCACTGTAGCAAAAGATGCTGCTTCAACCCACTTCGTAAAGTAATCAATAGCCACCAGAATGAAAGGATGTCCGTTAGACGCAGTCGGTCTGATCTCGCCAATCATATCAATGCCCCACATTGCAAAAGGCCAAGGTGCCGTCAAAACATTCAGAGTAACTGGAGGTACATGCACCTTATCAGCATAGACTTGCCACTTGTGACAGGTCCGAGAATGCTGATAACAATCGGCTTCCATAGTATACCAATAATATCCTACCCGTAGGATTTTCTTTGCCATGGTATGTCCACTGGAATGAGTTCCGAAAGTACCTCATGTAACTCTGCCATAATCCTTTCTGCCTCGTTATTGTCCACACACCACAGTAAGGTCGAATCATGGTTACACTTATAAAGAATCCCATTATTGATGAAGAATTTAGCCGCGAACCTTCTCAAGAACTTCTTATCATTAACAGATGCACCTTCGAGGTACTCTTGAGCCTCAAGATACCTCGTTACCTCGTGAAACCAGGGTTTATCTGCTACCTCTTCAGTCTCAATGTCACAGTAATGTGCGGATTCATCCAACCTCTCAATGGTAATCTGGGGAGCTTCATTGTCTCACCTGACTTTGAACATAGAAGACATGGTAGCTAGCACATCCGCTAACTGATTCTCCTCTCTCGGGAAGTGTTCAAAGGTTATCTCCTCGAAGTGTGAGAGCAATGTCAGTACATATTCTTTGTAAGGAATAAGATTTGGGTGCTTCGTATCTCACTCGGCTTTGATCTGACTGATCACTAGAGCGGATTCTCCG
This sequence comes from Vicia faba, assembly GCA_948472305.1. NCBI lineage: Eukaryota > Viridiplantae > Streptophyta > Magnoliopsida > Fabales > Fabaceae > Vicia > Vicia faba. The sequence goes on from OX451735.1 coordinate 410,956,201, forward strand.
AATACACTCAAGAACTTAATCCTCAGGTCAATAGCAGCTCGAAGACCCAGGATGCACGCTTCATACTACGCCATATTGTTGGTGCAGTTAAAACATAATCGAGCGATGAACGGAGTATGACAGCCCTCAGGAGATATGATCACAGCACCAATGCCATTGCCCAACGCGTTTTAGGATCCATCAAAATACATGGACCATCGGGATCCTTCCTCAGGTCCTTCATCTGGTCTAGGTTCTTCACAGTCGGTCACCAACATGATGTTCTCATCCAGGAACTCGAAATTCATGGATTGGTAATCATCCACGGCCTGATGCGCCAAATGATCTGCCAACACACTCCCCTTGATTGCTTTTTGGGTTATATATTGGATGTCATACTCAGTTAAGATCATCTGCCATCTTGCTATTCTTCCGGATAAGGCAGGCTTATCGAAGATATACTTGATTGGTTCCATCTTTGATATCAATAGGGTAGTGTGAGTTAACATATACTGTCTCAGCTGGCGAGCAGCCCATGCCAAAGCGCAACAAGTTTTCTCGAGCAGTGAGTATCGGGTCTCATAGTCGGTAAAATTTTTGCTAAGGTAGTAAATAGCGTGCTCTTTTCGGCCAGACTCGTCGTGTTGTCCCAACACACACCCCATTGAATTATCTAGTACTGTCAAGTATAAAATCAAAGGTCTTCCTTCAACTTGAGGCATCAGAATAGGTGGCTTTTTGAGGTATTCATTGATCCTTTCGAAAGCGATCTGACATTCATCATTCCATTTTAATACTTGATCTTTCTTTAATAGCTTGAAGATCGGCTCACAAGTAGCAGTCAGATGTGAAATGAATCAGGCAATGTAATTCAGACGTCCCAAAAAGCCTCTAACCTCCTTTTCCATTCGAGGAGCTGGCATCTCCTGTATAGCCTTCACCTTTGCAGGATCCACTTGAATAACTTTATCACTAATGACGAAACCCAGCAGCTTACCGGACCTCACCCCGAGGGTGCACTTGTTTGGATTTAACCTCAGCTTGTACGTCTTCAACCTGTCGAACAATTTCTGGAGATGGTCAAGGTGTTCTTCTTTAGTCTGGGACCTTGCAATCATGTTATCAATGTAAACCTCAATCTCATGGTGAATCGTGTCGTGGAACAAAGCGACCATGGCGCGCTGATAAGTTGCCCCAGCATTCTTAAACCCAAAAGGCATTACCTTGTAACAGAAAGTGCCCCACTGCATAACGAAGGTCGTCTTCTCCATGTCTTCGGGAGCCATCTTGATTTGATTATAACCAGAAAAACCAGAACATCGATATGAGGAAGTGGAAAATCATCCTTGGGGCTTGCCCTGTTCAGATCTCTATAGTCCACACACATTCGCACCTTACCATCCTTCTTAGGCACCAGGACAACATTGGCAACCCACTACGGGTAGGAGGTGACAGCTAGAAATCCAGCGTCAAACTGTTTCATAACCTCAACCTTGATTTTCTCAGACATCTCAGGGCGCATACGGCGAACCTTCTGCTTTACCGGAGGACAGTCTTCTTTAGTTAGCAGGCGGTGAATCACAATATCAGTGTCTAAACCAGGCATATCTTCATAAGACCAAGCGAAGATCTCAACATAGTCGCGTAGCATCTGTATCAACCGTTGCTTGACCCTAGGTTCCAGATTTGCACCTATCTTGACCTCTTTCTTGTCTTCCTCTGTACCCAAGTTCACTGATTCCACTGGCTCTTCATGAGGCTGTATGGCCCTCTCTTCCTTTAGTAACAGTCTAGCAAGTTCCCCAGGCACTTCACAATCATCCTCACCTTCATCCTCGGCTTGGTTGATCGAATTTTCGAAGTCATAATTTGCAGTAGCAAAGTCGTTATCAATGGGATCCAGAGTGGATGTGGATCTGCATTATGATATGTGAGTGTGTGTAAGACAATAGTTGTTTTGATAAAGTGCGAGATAGAAAGGAAAAACAAGGAGCGCAAAATTTGTAATGCAAGAAAACATCCAATGCTTTATTGATGACATATGAAAATGACAAATAATAAGCCCTCACAAACAAAGCCAAGGTGCCTCGGGCAAGGCACCGGGCCGTAAAGTTTCAAATTGTCTGTTACAAATCTCAAAACAAAAGTCAATTACTGTATAATAAAAGAAACGGGCACGAAATCCTTCGTCGTCCAGTTGTTCAATCCACCGTTGGTAGTCGGGTAGATCCAGCTGTCGATATCTGATTCTTCTTCATCATCATCAATTGAATTCACTCCCTGATTACTGATGTGCAGAGGAGGTCTTCCAATCTACGCGCGTCGAACAGCCCTTTGAGCCTCTGCAGTAAAGCCCAAACCAAACTTGTTAGTTTTGTGTGTGAAGCTAGGGATCTGACCCCAATTTGCACACCCACCTTTTTCAATTACAGCCCTGGCATCCTTGAGGGAAGCCATCTTCATCGGAGGCTTGTCAGCAGCAACTTCAGTCGACGCCAGAGTCTGAGGGACCTCTTTAAAGTTCTGACACGGAGTTTCGATGAACTCCCCATCCATCTCCACATAGCGAAAGGAATTAAGATGACTCACCATGTACTCCTCCTCACCTTGTACCGTAACAATCTTCCCCTTTAGTGGATATTTCAACATCTGATGGAGCGTAAAAGTCATTGCTCTAGCCTTATGAATCCAAGGGCGGCCCAGCAAGCAAGAATAAGATGGTCGGATATCCATCACATAGAAAGTAGATGCGAAAGTCTGAGAGCCAACTTTAACAGGGACGTCCACTTCCTCGTGCACCATTCTTTTTGACCCGTCGAAAGCCCTAACCAAAATATTGCTCGGCTTCAGAATCAAACCTTCACAGTCCAGACGGTCTAGCACTTTCTTTGGTAAAACATTCAATGAGGATCCAGTATCCACCAGTACATGGGCCATAGTACTGCCCTTGCACTCGATCGAGACGTGCAGAGCATCATTGTGATTCCTTCCTTTAGTAGTCAGATCTGCGTCTGAGAAACCCAATCCGTTGTCGGCGGTCAAACTATCTACACAGTCTTTGAATTGATCAACAGAAGTTTCCTGCGGCACATGCGCAGTTTTGAGGAAAGCAATTAAAGCCTTTGCATGGACTTCGGAACACAATAACAAGGATAACATGGAGATTTTTGACGGGGTCTGCCCCAGCTGTTCGACTACGTTGTAGTCGCTCTTCTTGATAATCTTCTGAATTTCCTCTATCTCCTGTGTGATCGGTGGAAATAGAACTGACTGTTTTGGAATGCCGGTTCGCGAAATTTCGCGGTAAGCAAGAGTCTCCACCGTCTTTTATTTTCTCCAACAAGGAAAGGACAAAAGCACAGCAAAATTCCTTTTCGAGATGTTTCTCGGTTCGGGAGGTAGATTATAGAAAGGGAAGGTGTTAGCACCCTTTCTATCTGTGGTTATCCACGGGCTCTTAGGTACTTGCTCACTATGTTTTCAAAAAATTTTGCTTTTCTTGTGTTTGTGGGTTTTGAAAAAAAGTTTGTTCGAAAACTTCGATTTAACTCTTGTATCTGTCCTCAAGAGTGTATGAAGTGTTTGTTTGAAAACTTTTGTCAGAAAAGTGTAGGTGCAAAAAGTATTTTTGTTTTGAAAGAGCAAGTATCTAAGAACCTCTACCTACTCAAAAGAAATTAAGCTGTGTAAATGTCCTTTAGATAGTACTATCCCACTATTGAGAAGTAGGTAGCACCGTCGTTGGAGTTTTCGGGTCAATTCGATTATGGGACATGTGATCACCAAAGAAATAGTAGGACACCTTAGCGGTAACCCTAATGTCTTAGATCCTTTTTTATCTGAGGAAACCGTTTCGAGGCAACTTGGATCTTTAGACAGGAGGGCGACCTCTAAAACACCCTATACTCAATGACCACGTTGAGGCAACCAAGTGAGGCGTACCCTAAGAGTGGCATGTGCGAGTGTGTCGAGATTCAGTTAAGTTATCTTTGTACATGTTATGGTGAGCTATGGGTTGATTTTAATTTCAGAGATAAGTCTTGTCATGCATAGCCTAATTAACATACATCTAGCAGTTAAATATTGCGGAAAATAAATGTACGCTATTACAAGGCGTCGGGTATTTACATCGCCAAAAACAAACCCTTTGAAAAAGTAAATTGCGGAAAAATAAAGAAAGCGATAAAAGGTCCTAATTAAAGCTATTACATCCTCGGAGCAATTACATAAATATGATCAAAAAATAATAAAACAAACATACGCGCGAGAGAAAATTGAATCGGAAAAGTTCTTAGGGTTTTGACCCTTTTTTGAGAAAGAAAGAAGTTTTTGTTATTTGGCATTTAATTAAATTAATCCTAAAACTAATCAATTAATAAAATAAAATATTTTGTTTTTTAACGTCTCAAGGAAATAAATAAATAAATAAAAACATGATTAAAAGTTGTCAAGAACCCTAATTCTAATTTATTTTATTTATTGCAAAAACAATATTGAAATTAACCTAATTAAAAAGACTAAATTAATTTGTTAGTTTTTATCTTGAATTGCTGTATCTTGAATTGCTCGCAGAGCTCAGTGATCATCTTGTTGTTAAGATTGGTACCATTATCCGTAATGATCCTCTCAGGTACCCCGTATCGACAGATCAGGTTGTGCCGTATGAACCGTGCCACGACATTCTTGATTACGGTAGCAAAGGAAGTTGCTTCAACCCACTTTGTAAAGTAATCAATCGCTACCAGGATGAAGCGATGCCCGTTGGATGCTGTAGGTCTGATCTCGCCGATCATATCAATACCCCACATTGTAAAAGGCCAAGGTGCTGTCAAGACGTTCAAAGGAACTGGAGGAATGTGCACCTTATCAGCATAGATCTGGCACTTGTGACATGTCCGAGAGTGTTGATAACAGTCGGCTTCCATTGTGGACCAGTAATATCCTGCCCGAAGGATTTTCTTTGCCATGGTATGTCCACTGGAGTGAGTCCCGAAGGTACCTTTATGCAGCTCTGCCATGATCCTTTCTGCTTCGATCTTATCCACACAGCGCAGTAAGGTTGAATCATGGTTTCGTTTGTAAAGAATGCCATTGCTGAGGAAGAACTTTGCTGCGAACCTTCTCAGAAACTTCTTGCCATTAACAGATGCGCCCTCGGGGTATTCTTGAGCTTCAAGGTACCTCTTCACTTCATGATACCAAGGTTTTTCTGTTACTTCTTCGGTCTCAAGATCACAACAATGCGCAGGTTCGTCCAATTTCCAGATAATGATCCGGGGAGCCTCGTTGTCCCATTTGACTTTGAACATAGAAGACATCGTAGCTAGCGCGTCCGCCAACTGATTCTCCTCTCTTGGGAAGTGTTCAAAGGTTATCTCCTCGAAATGGGGAAGCAACGTCAATACATATTCCTTGTAAGGAATAAGATTTGGGTGTTTCGTATCCCACTCGCCTTTGATCTGACTGATCACGAGAGCGGAATCTCCGAAGACACTCAGAAACTTGATCCTTAGGTCGATTGCAGCTCGAAGACCCATGATTCATGCTTCATACTCAGCCATGTTGTTGGTGCAGTTGAAACATAGTCGGGCGGTAAGTGGAGTATGAGAGCCCTTAGGAGATATGATCACAACGCCAATACCGTTACCCAAAGCGTTTGAGGCTCCGTCAAAGTGCATAGACCATCAGGATCCTTCCTCAGGTCCTTCATCCGGTCCAGGTACTTCGCAATCAGTCACTACCATGATATTCTCGTATGGAAATTCAAAGTTCATATATTGGTAGTCATCCACTGCCTGATGTGCCAAATGGTCTGCCAACACACTTCCCTTGATTGCTTTTTGAGTCGTGTATTAGATGTCATATTCAGTCAAGATCATCTGCCATCTTGCTATTCTTCCGGACAAGGCAGGCTTTTTGAAGATATACTTGATTGGATCCATTTTTGAAATCAATAGAGTAGTGTGAGTCAACATATACTGTCTCAGCCGGCGAGCAGCCCATACCAAAGCGCAGCAAGTTTTCTCGAGCAGTGAGTATCGGGTCTCACAGTCGGTAAACTTTTTGCTAAGGTAATAAATAGCGTGCTCTTTTCGACCAGACTCGTCATGCTGCCCCAGCACACATCCCATTGAGTTGTCCAGTACTGTCAAGTATAATATTATATGTCTCCCTTCAAATGGTGGCATAAGAATGGGTGGTTCTTGGAGATACTCTTTGATTCTTTCGAAAGCGGTCTGACATTCATCGTTCCAACGTACTACTTGATCTTTCTTCAGTAGCTTGAAGATTGGCTCACAGGTAGCAGTTAAATGTGAGATGAATCAGGCAATGTAATTCAGCCGTCCTAGAAAGCCTCTGACTTCTTTCTCTGTCTTGGGAACTGGCATCTCTTCTATGGCTTTCACTTTGGCAGGGTCCACTTGAATACCTTTGTCGCTCACGACGAAGCCTAGCAGTTTTCTAGATCTCACCCCGAAGGTGCACTTGTTCGGGTTTAATCTCAGCTTGTACAACTTCAACCGGTCAAACAGCTTCTGTAGATGGTCAAGGTGTTCTTCCTCAGTTTGGGACCTCGCAATCATATCATCGACGTATACTTCAATCTCATGATGGATCATCTCATGAAACAAAGCAACCATGGCACGTTGGTATATTGCCCCAGCATTTTTCAACCCAAAAGGCATGACCTTGTAACAGAAGGTGCCCCACTGAGTAACAAAAGTGGTATTTTCCATGTCTTCAGGATCCATCTTTATCTGATTATAACCGGAGAAACCGTCCATGAAGGAGAATACCTTATGTTGAGCAGTGTTGTCAACCAGAACGTCGATGTGAGGCAGAGGGAAGTCATCCTTAGGGCTTGCCCTGTTCAAATCCCTGTAGTCAACACACATTCGGACCTTACCATCTTTCTTCGGCACTGGAACCACATTGGCAACCCACTGAGGGTAAGAAGTTACTACTAGAAAACCGGCGTCAAATTGTTTCATAACCTCAGCTTTGATCTTCTCGGACATCTCTGGACGCATACGGCGGACCTTCTGTTTTACCGGAGGGCATTCTTCCTTGGTAGGCAGGTGATGAACCACAATGTCGATATCCAACCCGGGCATATCTTCGTAAGACCAGGCAAAGATTTCCACATAGTCATGCAGCATCTGAATCAACCGTTGTTTCACACTAGACTCCAGATTGGCACCGATCTTGACTTCCTTTCTGTCTGTCTCAGTACCCAGATTTACCGTTTCCACTAACTCTTCATGTGGCTGAATGGCCCTCTCTTCCTGGAGTAGCAGTCTTGCAAGCTCACCAGGCACTTCGCAATCATCTTCACCTTCGTCTTCGACTAAGTTGATTAGATTTTCAAAGTCATAACTGGCAGTAGCAGAGTCGTTATCAGTGAGATCCAGAGTGGATTGGGACCTGTATCTGTGAGTGTGTGTAAATAGCTGTTTTGCAATATATAATAAAGAAAGACAAGGAGTGCAAGATTTGAAATGCAAAAAACGTCCAATGCTTTTATTAATGATATACGAAAATGACACACAAAAGCCCTCACAAATGAAGCCATGATGCCCTGGGTAAGACACCGGGCCATAAAGTTTCATAATATTGTCTGTTACAAATTCAAAACAAAGGAGTTCATTACTGAGTAATAAAAGTAATAGGGACGAAGTCTTTCGCTGTCCAGTTGTTTGGTCCACCGTCGGTCGTAGGGTAGATCCAGCTGTCGAATTTAGATTCCTCCACGTCCTCTTCAATGGAATTTACTCCTGGGTTGCTGATGAACACAGGAGGTCTTCCGATCCTTGCCTTACGCACAGCCCTCTGAGCTTCTGCAGTGAAACCCAAACCAAACTTGTCAGTCTTCTGCGTGAAATCAGGAAGTCGGCCCAGTTTGCACGCTCACCCTTCTCAATAACAGCCCGAACATCCTTTAAGGAAGCCATCTTCAAAGGAGAGTCTTCATTCACAGTCTCAGCTGACGCCAGTGTCTGAGGAACCTCTTCAAAGTGTTGAAAAGGGGTCTCAATGAACTCCCCATCCATTTCTATGTACCGGAACGAGTTGAGGTGGCTGACCATGTATTCTTCCTCCCCCTGAACTGTTACAATCTTCCCTTTGACCGGGTATTTCAGCTTCTGATGTAGTGTGGAGGTCACAGCTCCAGCCTTATGGATACAAGGATGACCCAGCAGACAAGAATAGGACGGTCGGATGTCCATCACATAGAATGTAGAATCAAAGACCTGAGAACCAACTCTGATTGGAATATCAACCTCACCATGCACCATCCTTTTAGACCTGTCAAAGGCCCGAACAACAATGTTACTTGGCTTCAGCTCCAAACCCTCGCAATCCAGCCTGTCTAGAGCTTTCTTGGGCAATACATTCAACGAGGAACCAGTGTCAACCAGCACATGGGCAAGAGTAGTTCCCTTGCATTCAATGGAGACATGCAGGGCATCGTTAGGGTTCTTCCCTTTAGCAGTCAGATCAGCGTCGGAGAAACCCAAACCATTATCAGCAGTTAAGTTGGCCACATAATCGGTAAATTGATCAGCTGATGTCTCTTGTGGCACGTGGGCCGTCTTCAGGAAGGTAATCAGGGCCTTGGCATGGGCCTCTGAACACAACAACAGTGATAGCATAGAAATTTTAGATGGGGTGTGCCCCAGCTGCTCAACTACATTAAAATCACTCTTCTTGATAATCTTAAGAATCTCTTCCATCTCCTGCTTGGAAGCTTCAACAGTGGTTGTCTTCGGTGCCTTCGTCTGGGCAGGCACATCAGTGGCGATCCCTTTGCCCCGAGCGTCAGATGACTCGGCAGCAGGGGTAGAAATAGGAACTTGATCAGGAAGGGAAGTAGGCACACTTGCAGGTGTGATGACAATAGGTCTCTGGATCGTTGGTGGCGCAATATCTAGTGAGAAGAGTCTACCGCTGCGGGTGACTTTAGCAGGCCTGGTGATGTTGCTGACGCCGGTACTAGTATCAAAATCTTGCTTAACTCCAAGCACATAAACATCTGCCCCATAGTGCTAAGGGACAGCTTTGTCGAATGTATAGGGGATGGGCCCCAGAACAGTGATGATTATAGGTGCAATCTTCTGAGCAGGCATAATTTTGACAGGCTTCCTTGAGGGAGTTGTGATCGGTGGAAATAGAACTGACTGTTTTGAAATGCTGGTTGGCGAAATGTCGCGGTAAGCAAGAGTCGCCACCGTCTTTTATTTTCTCCAACAAGGAAAGGACAAAAGCACAGCAAAATTCCTTTTCGAGATGTTTCTCGGTTCGGGAGGTAGATTATAGAAAGGGAAGGTGTTAGCACCCTTTCTATCCATGGTTATCCATGGGCTCTTAGATACTTGCTCACTTGTGTTTTCAAAAATGTTTGCTTTTCTCGTGTTTGTGGGTTTTGAAAAAGGTTTGTTTGAAAACTTCTAGGTAACTCTTGTATCAGTCCTCAAGAGTGTATGAAGTGTTTGCTTGAAAACTTTTTGAAAGTGTAAGTGCGAAAAGTTTGTTTTGTTTTTGAAAGATCAAGTACCCAGGAGAAATCTACCTACTCTAAGGAATTAAGCTGTGTAAATGTCCTTTAGACAGTACTATCCCACTATTGAGAAGTAGGAAGCACCGTTGTTGGACTTATTCAGGTCAATTCGATTATAGGGACATGTGTGGTCACCAAAGCAATAGTAGGATGCCTTAGCGGTAACCCTAATGTCCTAGATCCTTTTTTTTATCCGAGGCAACCGTTCCGAGGCAACATGGATCTTTAGACAAGAGCGCGACCTCTAAAACACCCTATACTCAATGACCACGTCGAGGCAACCAAGTGAGGCGTACCCTAGGAGTGGCATGTGCGAGTGTGTCAGGTTTCAATTTATATTATCTTTGCACATGTATTATGGTGAGCTACGAGTTGATTTTAATTTTCAGGCAAGTCTTGTCATGCATAGTTAACAGTTAATAATTGTGCGGAAAATAAATTGCGGAAAGTAAATCTACGCTATTACAAGGCGTCGGGTATTTACATCGCCAAAAACATAACCCTTGAAAAGATAAATGCGGGAAATTAAAAGAAAGCGATAAAAGGGGTCCTAATTACGCTATTACATCCTCGGAGCAAATACATAAATATAATCAAAATAATAATATGCGCGAATAAAAATTGAATCGGGGACGTCCTTAGGGTTTTGACCCTTTTTGAGAAATAAAGAAATTTTGATCCTTTTTGCATTTAATCAAATATTAAATCTAAAACTAATTAATTAATTAATTAAAAGAAAAAAAGTATTTTTCAGTTTTTTAATATTTTAATGAAAATAAAATAAGAAGGATTAAAAGTTGTCAAAAAGCTAATTCTACTTTATTTTATTTGTTATGAAAAAAGTCAAAGTTAACCTAATTAAAAGAAGACTAAATCAATTAATTTATATTTATTTACAAAAGTAATAAACTAAGGTGAAACTAATAAATAATAATAATAATAATAATAATAATAATAAAAATATTATTTTTCTGAATTTTATTAGGAAAATAATTAATTTGTTAATTATATACTACTAATAATAATAATTAATGAAAAGATTAAATGGAAATTAAAAAAAAGAAAAGAATAAAGAAACCAGGGGGTGTTGGGCCAATAGGGGGTGTTGATTGCAATTTTCAAGCCCATTTGTTCAAGCCTGGTTTGACTTTTTGGATCATCTACGCGTGGGTTGACCAGGGGTACCATGATCACCATCTCCTGACCATTGGATTTGAGCTTGTGGCCACTTGGCATACTGAGGCGTGAAGGACATGATGTTCATCCTTTGGAAGCCTGCATATGATCACATGAAACAAAATAATATAAGCGTTTGGGGTGGACCTGGGATTCGAACCCAGGTCCCAATGGTTACCAGCCAGCTCATCTTCCACTACACCATGTGCCTGCATTTGTTATTATGATGGACAATAAACATAATATATAAAAAATATCAATTATGTTGGAAACATAAAAATCACGCGCGCGCTTTTTGAATCATCCAACCAAGAATCAGCACGTCATCGTCTTCCCCAGATTCCCTGTAAAAACAAAGTTAAATAGCGGGGGTTTTTAACCCCCACAAAACATGATGACCAAAAATAGCGATTAGGCCTATGCTTAACATAAATATTTCGCGAATATGGCTTTTGATTCGTCTGGTTGCAACGGTTTCAACCATGGGTCTTATGAGGCATGATATTTCCTATACTGAAAAGCCCCAATTTGGAAGCTCAAGAACCCTAGATTTTGTCAATGGCAACTTACGATTCTGTGAGTTTTAATCCAATTAACCTGTACCATTAGCTTCATAGGAGTTCTAGCAATGCAAAACACACAAAAAATCACGTTAATGATGCATGAATCATGAGTTACGATTCTGAAAAAAGTGGACAAACCGTGATTTTGTTTCTTTGGATTCTTTGAGCTTTAGCACTTGGTTTTGATTCCTACACGTTCCTGGGAACCCCTGGCATTAGGTTTAGCTTGTGTATATATAGTAGAAGAGAATTAGGTTAAATCTTGCACAAAAAATCCATTGCATGATGGTTTGAATATTTGATTTGCAATCACATCTTTTTGAATCTTTTTGATTGAAGAAACTTCCCAAACTTGGAGATTTTTGTCCCTTTGATTTGCACACGAATTTTCCAGCTTGATTAGGTCATTCTTGCTTCAAAAAAAGATTGAAAAACCATATCTTTGAATTTCCTACAATTTAAATTAATTAAATGAATTAAAATCAATTAAAAATCCAAATAATTAATAAAAATAAGAAAATAAATTCAAATAGGCTTGATGGGTCGTGCATAAGTCATGGATAAAGTTTCAAGAAGAAATTTGAGGCCCATTAGCAAAAACAAAGTGTTTTGAGCAAAGTTGACTTTTGCAAATTCACAAAAATTTCCCAACTTCTCCAATGCATATCTTGCTCAATTTTGATCATATGAACATGTTCTTGGACATTTTGGAAAGGTGTTGAAGTCCTCTAACCAATGCCTTTGGTCCCATGTCATTTGTATTTACCAATCTCAAGTTATGGTCTTTGACTTAAAGTGCATTTTTGTTGACTTTTGAATTTGACCTATAATGTAGAAATTGATAACTTTTTGTGAGAGCATTTCTTGGACTTGGAATGTGAAGATGAGTTGTAGGAAATGTCATCCCCTTAAAAATAAGCATTGGATGGGATTTTTATGATGAACCATGAAAAAGGTATGCCTTGGTCAAGATACAGTTGACTTTTCTATTGTCCAAAAATAGTAACTTTTTTGCACCTTGATGAGTTTTGAGCCATTCTTGTGGAATCATGATCAAGACTTGATCAAATGATGATTGTGGACTCAAAATAAGATGTTGACCAAAAATTCTGACTTTTGACTGCAAAATGACCATTTTGCCCCTGCAGTTGATTGTGAAGCAAATAAAGCTTTTGACTGTGCAAACTGGCATTGTGAGACTTGAGACTTGGCATGTAGATGCTTGACAATGTATATAGGCATATGAGACTTGATTGAGCCATTGAAAACCTCAAATTGTTTGAAAGAAACAAAACCCTAATTTTGACTGGCTTAGGAGGTGGTCTGATTGTGCAACCCTTTGAGAAATCTTGAGCCATTTGAAGATGACTCTTGACAAACCTTGAAGAATATGGGAGGGAAAATTTTGGGGTACAACAGTTGCCCCTGTTCAATCTTCTTAAACCTGAGGATGTAGATTGGCTTACGTGCCTTTCGGGATCCGAAGGTGGAAGATGATTGAACACTAAAGTGCCCAGAAATTTGCACTCGCATGGTGTAGTATCAGCAATGAGATGTCGGGAATGGGCTTACAGATGCCATTTGGAGATATGATGGATAGGAGGATGGGCTTATAGATGCCATCTGGAGATGTGATGGATAGGAGGATGGGTCTATAGATGCCATCTGGAGATGTGACAGAATCTTGTCGGGGATGGGCTTATAGATGCCATCTGGAAATGTAATGGATAGTTGTGGAGATGGGCTTAAAGATGCCATCTGGAGATGTGATGGATAATTATGGAGATGGGCTTAAAGATGCCATCCAGAGGTGTCGATCGCGTAAGAGATTCCTTAGCGAGAACTTGTATACCTGTAGTTTGAAAGATAATTTCCTGGCCTGTTACAGGTGTTGATTCTTCAAACTCTTCATGTAGATAACTTTCCTGGCTAGATACAAGTATAGATCTACAATCAATCGCTCACAGATATGCCCTGGCTAGATACAGGTATTGAATCTGGAACTTCAAAAGGTTGGTCGAGATAGCTTTCCTGGCTGGATACAGGTGTAGACCTCTGACCTGAGAATGAAAGATAATTTCCTGGCCTGTTACAGGTGTTGGTCTTCAATCTCCTCATGCAGATACTTTCCTGGCTAGATACAGGTGTAGATCTACAATCATTCTCTCACAGATATGCCCTGGCTAGATACAGGTATCGAATCTGGAACTTCAAAATGTCGGTCGAGATAGCTTTCCTGGCTGGGTACAAGCGTAGACCTCTAATCAGTCGCTCACAGATATGCCCTGGCTAGATACAGGTATCGAATCTGGAACTTCAAAAAGGTTGATCGAGATAGCTTTCCTGGCTGGATACAAGCATAGACCTCTAATCAGTCGCTCACAGATATGCCCTGGCTAGATACAGGTATCGAATCTGGAAATTCAAAAGGTTGATCGAGATAGCTTTCCTGGCTGGATACAGGCGTAGACCTCTATTCAGTCGCTTACAGATATGCCCTGGCTAGATACAGGTATCGAATCTGGAACTTCAAAAGGTTGATCGAGATAACTTTCCTGGCTGGATACAGGCGTAGACCTCTAATCAGTCGCTCACAGATATGCCCTGGCTAGATACAGGTATCGAATCTGGAACTTCAAAAGGTTGATCGAGATAGCTTTCCTAGCTGGATACAGGCGTAGACCTCTGACATGAGAATGAAAGATAATTTCCTGGCCTGATACAGGTGTTGATCTTCAATCAATCACTCACAGATATGCCCTGGCTAGATACATGTATCGAATCTGGAACTTAAAAAGTTGATGGTAATATCTTTTGATCGACCTTTTCCTGAAAAGGCAAAACATTAGTTGTATACAATGTCATGATGTATGAAATGCATGATGTCATGATGTTCTCATGAATAAATGAGATTGTGTCATATGCACTTTATCATGTATATGAATAGGAGGTATGAGATGTGATATGTTTATGAATGTATTTTCGTATGGGAAAATAAATCCTTGACAGATGCCGGGAAGTTAGTTAAATCCTGGGCTGATGTTGAAGAGTAGAGTTCTTCGTCTCCGCTGGGGATGATGAACGAAGCTGATTGCACGAATAAACCTGTAGGAGAGGACGACTCCGTTGGAGAATAAACCTAATGGAGAGATTACTCTGCGGGGAACTACTCTGTGGGGAAGAGATACTTCGCTGAGAATTTAACGATGACTCCGTTGGGGATTCTGTTGATAAGCTTTGTTGAGGGATTTTGATGAACTCCGCTGGGAATAGGAAGAACTTTGTTGAGGACGATCTTTTCGTTGTAATTTGCTGAGGATAACCCAGTTAGACTCTGATGGGGAATAACCTTTGAATATAGCTGGGGAGATATGTACTCTGCAGGTGATAAGCTTGCAGCATCTATTAGGGAGATGGTTCAACTCTCCTGGGGAAACTTTGGACTACACTGGGGAAATGGCTCCACTGGGGTGTCTTGTATTCCGCCGGGGAACAATCTTATATTAAGACTGCCGGGGATGCTTGCTGAGGAATATCTGTATACTCTGCTGGAGAATATTGAGATCTTCTGGGGATACCCACTTGATGGACTGATGGTAGACCAACTCTGCTCGGGGGAGAGTATTGCTGATTTGTTGGAGATATTGTGCCTTTTTAGGGCTGATGGGAGACCAACTCTATTTGGGGAGAGTATCTTGGTCCCATTCTTCAGCTGAATCCACCTTGTACCTGGAGAACGGAGCAGCTTGTACAGTTCGGACAGTTCTTATTACCCCAGCTTCTGCGGGAGAAGAAGGCCTATGAGGTGCTTAATAACTGCCGATTGACAAATCTTCTTCTGGTAGGCAAGTGACGAGATGACAGGAACATAGTCGTACGCTTTGATCCCTAACTTTTGCCTGGACCGCCCTTTCGGGTTTTCGGTCCACCGGGATACCCATTTTTGCCCAAGCCTCCTTTTCAGGTTTTCGACTTGCCGGGTGTACAATTTTTCCATTTTCATCCCTCATTTTTACCCGAACCCTTTTGGTTCGTCGGGAAGCCCTTATTTTTGCCTAGGCCAGTCGACCTAGCGGGTCTTTGATTATGCGCAGTATTTTTTCGACTATGCCCATGCTCTCAGAGTGTAGGGAGTTGTCACCGTCAGTAGTATTGTGTTGCCATACCACCGGAAGATGTCTGATCATGAAAGATTCGTTGCTGGAATTCATGTCCAATGCCCCAAGTGATTCAGGTGGAGATTTTCCCCTGGCTATTTGGCATCTTGAGAGATTCCTTGAATCTTGACTTGACTGCCCCAGATGATGGACAATGATCATGCCGTGCCCCTTGATTGGAAGTGTTTTTCCACTTGAGGTGATCCTTCTTATTGAAAAGGTTTTTGTTCACAAGATACTCATCGTGCGAATTTCTCTGCTGTTCGAACAAATAGTCATATGCAAACAATGTTATTTTAAGAATGCAAAGCTTATGTCTGTCTTGAAGTTTTTAGAAATGCAGTTTTCAATAAAACAAGTGAATTTTTTGTAAAATGTGATGTCAACTCAGGATTTTACAGCAAGCCCTACAGGAGTCAGGACACCTTTTGTAATAGTATGCTTTAGAACTAACCCATGCTTCAGTTAGGACTTTTAAGGGTTATAATGTGGCCTGGTTCACGGTTTAAGAAACAAAGGATAAAGGCTCAAATTTTATTTGTACCCACCCGTTCTTCGTGATGTTCTTCAATCCTAAACTCAGCTAACCGTGCGTTAGATCTTGTTTGAATCTTCGCTGTGATATATCAGTGATGGTTCGGATGTTGACAGTTTATTTTGAATAGGCAGTCAATTCTTTTTTGTTGAGGGTTTGTAGGACCTCTTTCTTTTTGATTTCGTTATCCCTATTTTTTGCCTGACTGTTTCTTTTGTGATTAAAGTCAGTGGGATGCCCCAGTTTTTGTAAGTCTCCTTCATAGGTTTTGACTTATTGGGCTTTTATTTTGAGAGATAATGACTGCCTGACTTTATGATTATTCGGAACCATCACTGTCTTTTTCTTTGAAAGGACTCCTTTGATGCCATTCATTGGGCACCTAAATCAACTGAGAAAACTACCCTACCCCAGGTTATAATTAAGGATTTTAATTTTTTGCGAAAAGAAAAACTCCAACTTCTTTGGCTCAAAGGGGTTAACGAGGGATTATCTTCCTTATGACTCCACTGTTTAGGATTTGAAACAACGCCTGTACCTCATCAGCGGGGTCTGTTCAAAAGCATACTGTAAAGATCGTGGTATCGTTCTCGTCATCCTCCCTCAAAAGGCTTAGAATTTTTTAATCGGGAGTTGAACATCACAAAAATTGAAAGCAATTTGAATATAGTGAATACGAATGGATTGATTCAAAACAGACATATGCAATGCATTAATGAAATAAAAAAGTTTGCCATGACAATAATTGTTTGAACAATCAAAAGAAAATTACAACTTCAGAATTAAAATGAACAAAAGTTTTTTAGTTTAAACTAGTCATCTCAGATGGAGAAGTCTCAGCGGAAGATTTTCATCTCGCCATCCGGCATGAACTCCAGCACCCTTCCGTCAATCATGTCTTGGATCTTGTTCTTCAGAGTCCAACAGTTGTCGGTGTCATGTCCCGGACCGTCAGAGTGGTATGCACACCTTTCATAGGGATGATAGGTAGGAGCAGAGGTGTTGGGATTCCGGGGAGGAGCCTTTAATGTAATCAGCCCTGTCTTCAACATGTGTTGTAACGCTTGAGTCGGCGACATGTTGATCTTGGTAAATTGCCTCCTGGGCATGTTTGGCTTACTCTGATCAACCCGTTGTTCTTGGCGAGGTAGTTGTTGGACCTGTGAAGTAGTAGCAACTTGGAGAGGTCCATTCTTCACCAAACCAAACCCTTGACTTCTCGGAGGTTGATTAATGACTTGATCTTCAGCCTTGACTATTTGCTTCATACGGTTGTATTTGTCTTGATGAAGCTGGTCGATCACGATCCTCAATTCTTCTTGCTCCCGAGCTAAGCCTTGGATAAGGGCCATTTGCCCCAGCATCTGGGTTCTCATTGTATCTACATCAGCTTGCAGATGTTTCAGCCGTTCGTCCTAATCGTCATCATGACTGCTCCTGACCAAATTCCCCATGAGGAGTGTTCTCAACTCTTCCTGCCCCTTGGATAGGCTTAGGAAGATCTCCCTGAACTGAGTCTCTTGAGCATGAAGATCCTAGTTGTTTTGTTGGCAAGCCATTGCTGAAATAAACAGCGAGAACGTGAGAGACCTGTATCAAATGACCTGTTATGCAATGATATGTATGATATATGTATGCAATGTTTTCAAGGATCTCGCGGGGTAGACAAGAAAATTGTTAGAATTTGAATCTGGTAGCTTGATGGAAGGAACTTTATGTTATTGAGAGTCCTTCTTCAAGAGTCAAGGCTCACCATATCGAGTGGGTCATAGCCCCTGACTCAAGTTATCATGTTTTGATCTCTAGACAACCTTGGCTAGAGGAAAATAAATCCCCTTTTCCCCTTGCTAGACATTTGGTTCATCCTGACCTGCATCACAAACCCTTGAGATCCTTGAAATGGGTTAGTCCTTATGCAGGATGTATGCAATGGTATGATGGTATGATGTTATGTACGTGGATGCAAAAGTGTGAGGTGTAAGTAAGCCTTGTAATAAGTCCAGATTAAGGACTGTAAACAAAACCTGCAGGGAACTCATGCGTCAGATAACAAGAATGTGCAAGTAGTTCATGTTTGAAGGCACACAAGTCACACAAGACAACCCTTAGAGTTCAGGCCAGCATGAAGTTTAGGTACTACCCTCTTTCAGTTTCAGTTGGTTAAGACATGTCCTAGAAAATAGTAACTGGGTTCTAGAGGATCTCAATATCACTGTGTGATCGGTGGATCTGGAACTGACTGTTTAACGCTGGTTCGCGAAATGTCGCGGAAGCAAGAGTCGCCACCGTCTTTTATTTTCTCCAAAGGGAAAGGACAAAAGCACAGAAAAATTCCTTAAAGAGATTGCTCTCGGTTCGGGAGGTAGGTTATAGAAAGGGAAGGTGTTAGCACCCTTTCTATCCATGGTTATCCATGGGCTCTTAGATACTTGCTCATTTGTGTTTTCAAAAATGGTTTGTTTGCTTTTTAACTGTGGGTTTTAAAAAGTTTCTTTGAAAATTTCAGTTCGACTCTTGTATCGGTCCTCAAGAGTGTTTGAAAAATGCTTTCGAAAGCTTTTTGAAAATGTGTTGGTGTGAAAAGTATTTTTGATTTGTTTTTGAATTTAGAGCAAGTATCTAGAGTCGTCTACCTACCCTAAGGAATTCGTCTGTGTAAATGTCCTTAAAGTAGTGCCATCCCACCATTGAGAGGTAGGTAGCACCACCGTTGGAGGTGTTCGGGTCAATTCGAGGTTCGGTACATGGTGATCACCAGAGCAATGGGAAGACACCTTAGAAGCTACCCTCATGCCAGGTTCCCGGATCATGAGGACTTACTAAGACATCCTCTACTCGACGATCACCTTTCGAGGCAAGGCAACAATGAGGCGTACCCTAGGGGTGGTGTGTGATTTGTGTGTCAGATTCAGTTATTTTATCTTGTCATGTTATGAGTGATCTATGCGCTTATTTTTATTTTTGTCCATTCATTCTTGCATGCATTTGTTAACAGTTAAAAGTGCGAGAAAAGGTAAAGATTCTAAGCTATTACAAAAGGCGCGGGTCCACATCGGCAAAATTTCCAGAACCCGATTTGACAGAAAAATAAAGAAATAGAGAAAAGTTAAGTGCGAGGAATTAATTACACGGCTTTGGGAGAAATACATAAATACTAAAAGAAAAAGAAATAAATATGCAAATTGAAATTTAAATTAGAAACGAGGGCGTTGGACCCCTTTTTGATGAAATTAAATTATTATGATTAAATTAATAAAATTAAAATGAAAAGAAATTGTCTTTTTGGTATTTTTGTTTTAAAAAAAAAGAATTAAATGAACTTGAGAAACTAACCCTAATTCTAAAATTTTTTATTTGTTAAGAAAGTATTAAACTTTAACCTAAAATTAACCCTAATTATTTTACATGCAATTTAATTACAACAAATAAATACTAGGAAATATTTAATTATTTATGAAAGAAAAGAAAAAAGGATAAAAATTATTATAAACCCTAATTCTACCAATTTTAGGTTTTTATTGAAAAAAATGTTAAGATTAAACCCTAAATTAAAACTAAGTGAATTAATGCAATTTATTTACAAAAACACTATAATAAAAATATTTATTATTTTTTATCTTTTCTGATTTTTTTTGGTTTTTTTTTATATATTATGAAAATATTAAATTAATTAAAAAAACAATAATTAAAAGAAAGTAAAAAAATAATGAAAAAAATAAAGAATGTAAAAATTTGCAAACCTAAGGGGGGTGTTGTCCCCAGTTGTGAGGTGAATGGCTAGTAATTTAAGCCCAATAACTCTGGCCTCTTTGACTTTTCGTGGCTAGCATGTGGCACCTTTGACTGCAGCTTATCCTGTTCCTCAGATCGTGGCCTTCTGATCGTCTCCATTGGGCACGTGGATGGATAGATTTTATGGACATACGGTGCTCCTCAAGGTTGAAACTGCATACAAGTATTAAAGAAAAAATAATATGAAAGGGGGGTGGGGACCTGGGATCGAACCCAGGTCCTATGGTTTACCAATGCCACGCTTCACCACTGAGCCATCCAACGCATTTTGTATATTAAATAACACACAAATAACATAAGCAAGAATATGGGTTAGTGGAATTCCAGCGCGAAAATTCAAATAGACCAATCATTGATTGCCACTGGATCATCTTCTTCTTGGTTTTGTTTCTTCCTGAAAATGCAAAAGGGTTAGCGGGGGTTTTGAACCCCCCCAAAACAAGCCATTTATAATAATAGCGATTAAGCCATCTGGGTATATAAATTAAGCGCGAGAATGCTATTCTTTTCGTCCAAGCGCGCTGAACATGGTCATGGCATTGAGGTCCCCTAATTTTACAGTATCAAGAAACCCCTAATTTGGAATTCAAGAAAACCTAGCCTGCATCAATGGTAGAATCATGTATATCGCATAGAAACACAATTAATTTATATGGTTAGCTTCAGAATCTTATAATGAACACAAATCAAGCATCAAAAATTATGAAAAGTGTATGAATCGAGATGCAAGAGTATCAAATATTTTCTGTACAGGGCACGTTCGTTTTACCAATTCTTGATGTTAGGATGAATGATTTTGATTGGAAATCCTTCCTTGAAGCTTCAGGAAGGTGATGGCACAAGTCTCTTTGCATGAATCGTCCTCTATCCCTGTTTTTAGTTTTCACTTTTTTAACCAAAAACTCAAGTTTTGTTTTCTATGTATGGCACCACTTGCAGTCAGTGAGCACGAGGGTTCCCTCCTCTACTTATGTGTGAGTGTTTTAGGTTAAGAAACTTGATCAAAATCCATGCATTGATGTGAAAAAAGATTTGATTTGCAAACCATAATTTTTCAATCTTTTTTCATGCTTTTAGCTCTCAATCATATCCAATCAACTTCAATTCTTCCCTATTTTGCTTTGCACGAAATATTAGAGATATTATATGCACAAAAAGATTTGGAACATTAGGATTTATATTTTTCATGTATTTTAATTAATTTAAATGAATCATTAATAATAAAAATCCAAATAAATAAATAAAAAATGAAGAAAAACTTCCCTTTGGGCCAAGTGGTCGTGCACATGTCTTGGATGATGAATTGTGGAAGAAAAAGAGGCCCATTAGCAATTTTAGGTCATTTGAATCAATGTTGACTTTTCAAAATATCCAAAAATTTCCCAACTTCCACAAGGCCTAACTTGCTTAATTTTTAAGCTTTGCTCATGTTCTTGGACATTTTGGAAAGGTCTTTGAGTCCTCTAACCAATGCCTTTGGTCCCATGTAATTTTGATTTACCAATCTCAAGTTATGGCCTTTGACTTAAAGTCCCTTTTTGTTGACTTTTGAAAATGACCTATAATGTTGAAATTGATAACTTTTTGTGAGAGCATTTCTTGGACTTGAAGTGTGAAGAGGAGTTGTAGGAAATGTCTTTCTCTTCAAAATGATCTTTGGATGGAATTTTTCTGATAATCCATGTGAAAGTTATGCCCTGGTCAATTTACAGTTGACTTTTTCAATTATCCAAATAAGGAAACTTTTGCATCTTGATAATTTTTGAGCCAAGCCTTGAGAATCATGATCAAGCATTGATCAAATGATGTTTGTGGCCTCAAAATGAGATGTTTACCAAAAATTTGAATTTTGACTGTCAAATGACCATTTTGCCCCTACAGTTGACTGTAGCGCAATTTAGGGTTTTGACTGTGCAATTTTGTGCTGAAAGTCTTGAAACTTTGTATGAGGATGCTTGACCATGTTTATAGGCATGTGGGACTTGATTGGACCCTTGGAAACTTCATTTTCTTGATCAGAACCAAAACCCTAATCTTGACTGTTAGGAGGCCCTTGAACTGTGCAACCCTTGGGGAATTTTGAAGCATGACTTGGCAATTCCTTGAAGAATATGGGAGGGCAAATTTTGGGGTACAACAGTTGCCCCTGTTCAATCTTCTTAGACCTGAGGATGCAGATTGGCTGACGTGCCTTTCGTAATCCGAAGGTGGAAGATGATTGAACACTAGAGTGCCCAGAAATTTGCACTCACATAGTAGTAGTGTGATGATGGAATGGGCTTATAGATGCCATTTAGAGATTGATGAATAGGATGATAGGCTTATAGATGCCATCTGGATGTTGATCGCGTAAGAGATTTCTTAGCGAGAACTTGCGTACCTGCAAAAGAAAAATGAGTACCTGAGATGTTGCAGGATCTGGTAATGTTAGTCTTCAACGGATACACCCTGGCAAGATTCAGGTATCGGATCCTCGAACCCTTTAGACACACCCTGGCAGGATACAGGAATCGGATCTGGTAATGTTAGTCTTCAACGGATACACCCTGGCAAGATTCAGGTATCGGATCCTCGAACTCTCGAGACACACCCTGGCAGGATACAGGAATCGGATCTGGTAATGTTAGTCTTCAACGGATACACCCTGGCAAGATTCAGGTATCGGATCCTCGAACCCTTCAGACACACCCTGGCAGGATACAGGAATCGGATCTGGTAATGTTAGTCTTCAACGGATACACCCTGGCAAGATTCAGGCATCGGATCCTCGAACTCTTCAGACACACCCTGGCAAGATACAGGAATCGAATCTGGTAATGTTAGTCTTCAACGGATACACCCTGGCAAGATTCAGGTATCGGATCCTCGAACCCTTCAGACACACCCTGGCAGGATACAGGAATCGGATCTGGTAATGTTAGTCTTCAACGGATAAACCCTAGCAAGATTCAGGCATCGGATCCTCGAACTCTTCAGACACACCCTGGCAAGATACAGGAATCGGATCTGGTAATGTTAGTCTTCAACGGATACACCCTGGCAAGATTCAGGCATCGGATCCTCGAACTCTTCAGACACACCCTGGCGAGATACAGGAATCGGATCTAGTAATGCTAGTCTTCAACGGATACACCCTGGCAAGATTCAGGCATCGGATCCTCGAACTCTTCAGACACACCCTGGCAAGATACATGAATCGGATCTGGTAATGCTAGTCTTCAACGGATACACCCTGGCAAGATTCAGGTATCGGATCCTCGAACTCTTCAGACACACCCTGGCAAGATACAGGAATCGGATCTGGTAATGTTAGTCTTCAACGGATACACCCCGGCAAGATTCAGGCATCGGATCCTCGAACTCTTCAGACACCCTGGCAAGATACAGGAATCGGATCTGGTAATTGGTCGTCAACAGATACATCCTGGCAAGATTCAGGAATCGGACCTTTCGTTGCGACCATTGATGGTAATCAATTTTGTACTTTTGTCCTGAAAAGACAAGCGTTAGTTGTATGCGATGTCATGTGGTATGACATGCGAGATGCTCTCAGAATACGTGAGATTGTATGTTCATGATGCGTATATGCATGCTATAATGTATGAATGCATTTTTTCGTCTAGGAAAGTAAATCCTTGACGGGTGCCGGGAAGTCACTCCTGGGCTGATGTTGAAGAATGGATTTTGCTTCCGCTGGGGATGATAATTGCAAGGATACCGGTTGGGAGAAGATAACTCCGTTGGGGAATAAACTTGGCGAATGGAATAACTCTGCGGGGAGGAAAGTACTCTAACGATCTTGTTGGGAAGCAATACTCTGTGGGGAGAGAGATACTTTGCTGAGTTGTTGATAATAACTTGCTGGGGATATCTTTGTTGTATTGGAAGTGTGAATAGACTTCGCTAGGGATAAGAAGACTGTGTTGACGACGACCTTTCTGTGGCTTTTGGCTGAGGATAACCCAGTTATATCCTAGTAAGGAAATAACTCTTTGAATAAAGCCGGGCGACGCGTTCGTGCTCTGCGAGGATAAGCTTCCAGAATCTACTGGGGATGAGCTTGCTGCTTGGGGAGATGAATTCCAACTTCCCTGGGGAAACTAGATTAGACTCTCTTGGGGAAGTTTTGAACTGCGGGGGAAGTGATTCCTTTGAATGTTTGATATACCGCCGGGGAACAATCTTTAGACCAAGATTGCCGGGGATGCTTGTTAAGAATACATGTACTGCTGGGGAATGTTGAGATCTGCTGGAGGATACCCAACTTCTTTAAGTTTGATTGTAACTTTGCTCGGGGAGAGTGTATTGCTTGCTGGCTCACTCTCTGGGGGATTAAGATGTACTGGTTATGTTTTTTAGCTGAACCTACCTCGGTGCCTTGGAGGACAGAACAATTAGATTGCTCAGACTACTCTTTATTGCCCCTGTTTCTAGTGTTACCTGTAATTAATCCTTTGTTTCGTATGCAAATATTTATGAGTTAGCAAATTATTGTCAATGCATATATCACAAATTGAACCTTGGACGTTCTTCGCAAAACAAAACAGAAAAAGGGAAAAACAATTGGCAATTTTTAACTGAAAAGTATATTTGTATTGGTTTTTGAATGGCCTGAAAATAGGCGTTTTGTGTACAAGAGGCTGACGTCCTAGTAAGAGAACGCCGCCGAACAAGAGAGTTTATAAAAATTTTGTACAAAAGAAAATAAAACAGCTGTGTGAAATGAATGATCCCACTGGGTTTCAACTCTTCTATTGCCTTTATATCCCCGAGCGTCTCATCACTTGATGACCTAAACGAAGAATGAAGCTGACAGATCGATGTCGTCTGAACTTGATATAGATACCGGGTTCTGGATGCGAAGTGATCCAATGAGACATAGTATTACGCTTTTATCCCTAACTTTTGCCTGGACCGCCCTTTCGGGTTTTCAGTCCACCGGGATACCCATTTTTGCCCAAGCCGCCTTTTCAGGTTTTCGACTTGCCGGGTGTACAGATTTTTTTTATTTCATCCCTTCATTTTGCCCGAACCCTTTTGGTTCGCCGGGAAGCCCTAATTTTTGCCTAGGTATGTCAGCCTAGCGGGTCTTTTTCATGCGTAGTATCTTTTTACTATGTCTGCATTGGCGGGGTGAGGAAGGTCGTCACCATCCATGTTGGTTAGAATCATGGCTCCTCCTGAGAACACATGTTTAACCACAAATGGCCCTTCGTACGTAGGGGTCCATTTGCCCCTTGGATCACTCTGAGGAAGGATGATTCGCTTGATTACCAGATGCCCAACTTGATATTCCTGTGGTCTGACCTTTTTGTTAAATGCCCTGATCATTCGTTTCTGATACGTCTGACCATGGCAGATAGCAGCAAGTCTCTTTTCATCAATAAGGTTTAATTGATCAAGTCGTGTCTGGATACAATCATCTTCGTTCAGATTTGCATCCTTCATTATCCGGAGAGAGGGTATTTGTACTTCGATTGGTAAGACTGCCTCCATACCATAAACTAAAGAGAAAGGAGTTGCCCCGGTTGACGTCCTAGCTGAGGTACGGTACCCATGTAGAGCGAACGGTAACATCTCGTGCCAATCTTTATAAGTCACTGTCATCTTCTGCACGATTTTCTTGATATTCTTATTTGCTGCCTCTACAGCCCCATTCATCTTCAGTCTGTAAGGAGAAGAATTGTGGTGCTGTATTTTGAACTGCTCGCAGAGCTCAGTGATCATCTTATTATTCAGATTGGTACCGTTGTCTGTAATAATTCTCTCAGGGATGTCATACCGACAGATCAGGTTATGCCGAATGAACCGTGCCACAACAGTCTTGGTTACCGTAGCATAGGATGCTGCTTCGACCCACTTCGTGAAATAATCAATCGCCACTAGGATGAAGCGATTCCCATTAGATGCCGTAGGTTTAATCTCACCAATCATGTCTATGCCCCACATTGCAAACGGCCAAGGCGCAGTCAGAACATTCAGGGGAACTGGAGGAACATGCACCTTGTCTGCATAAATCTGACACTTATGGCATGTCCTAGAATGTTGGTAGCAGTAGCTTCCATTGTGGACCAGTAATACCCTGCCCGAAGGATCTTCTTTGCCATTGTATGTCCACTGGAGTGCGTACCAAAGGTCCCTTCATGTAGCTCTTCCATGATCCTTTCTGCTTCAGTCTTATCCATACAACGCAGTAAGGTTGAATCATGGTTTCGCTTGTACAAGATGCCGTTGCTATGGAAGAACTTTGCCGCGAACCTTCTCAGGAACTTCTTATCATTGATAGAGGCACCTTCAGGGTATTCCTAAGCTTCCAGATATCTCTTCACCTCATGGTACCAAGGCTTCTCAGTTACCAATTCGGTCTCGAGATCGCAACAGTATGCCGGTTCGTCCAGTTTCCAGATGATGATCCGGGGAGCCTCATTATCCCACTTAACCTTGAACATAGAAGACATTGTAGCTAACGCGTCCGCCAGCTGATTCTCTTCTCTTGGAAAGTGTTCAAAGGTTATCTTTGTGAAGTGGGGGATCAAGGTCAACACACATTCTCTGTAAGGGATAAGATTCGGATGTTTCGTATCCCACTCTCCTTTGATCTGATTGATCACAAGAGAGGAATCTCCGAAGACACTCAAAAACTTGATCCTTAGGTCGATCGCAGCTTGAAGACCCATGATGCATGCCTCATACTCCGCCATGTTGTTGGTACAATTGAAACATAGTCGGGCAGTGAGCGGAGTATGAGTGCCTTGAGGAGATATGATTATGGCGCCGATACCGTTACCCAAAGCATTGAAGGCTCCGTCAAAGTGCATAGACCATCGAGATCCTTCCTCAGGTCCTTCATCCAGTCCAGTTACTTCACAATCAGTCACTATCATGATGCTTTCGTCCGGAAACTCGAAGTTCATTGACTGATAGTCATCTACGGCCTGATGTGCCAAGTGGTCTGCCAATACACTTCCCTTGATGGCTTTCTGGGTTATGTACTGAATGTCGTATTCCGTCAAGATCATTTTCCATCTTGCAATTCTCCCAGACAGAGCAGGCTTTTCGAATATATACTTTATAGGATCCATCTTTGAGATCAACAAGGTAGTGTGAGTCAGTATATACTGTCTCAGCCGGCGAGCAGCCCATACCAAAGCGCAGCAAGTTTTCTCGAGCAGTGAGTATCGGGTATCACAGTCGGTAAACTTTTTGCTAAGGTAATAAATGGCATGCTCTTTTCGGCCAGACTCGTCATGCTGCCCCAGCACACACCCCATTGAGTTGTCAAGTACTGTCAGGTATAGTATCAGAGGCCTCCCTTCAACTGGTGGCATAAGGATGGGTGGTTCTTGGAGATACTCTTTAATTCTGTCAAAAGCAGCCTGACATTCATCGTTCCAACGTACTACCTGATCTTTCTTCAGCAGCTTGAAGATTGGCTCACAGGTAGCAGTTAGGTGTGAGATGAAGCGAGCAATGTAATTCAGGCGTCCTAAAAAGCCTCTGACTTCTTTCTCTGTCCTAGGAACTGGCATCTCTTGAATAGCCTTGACTTTGGCAGGGTCCACTTGAATACCCTTATCACTTACAACGAGGCCTAGCAACTTCCCAGATCTTACCCCGAAGGTGCACTTGTTCGGATTCAGCCTCAGCTTGTACAGTCTCAACCGGTCAAACAATTTCTGCAGATGATCTAGGTGCTCTTCCTCAGTCTGGGACCTTGCGATCATGTCGTCCACATACACTTCTATCTCATGATGGATCATGTCATGAAATAAAGCAACCATGGCACGTTGGTAGGTTGCCCCAGCGTTCTTCAACCCGAATGGCATGACCTTGTAACAGAAGGTGCCCCACTGAGTAACAAATGTAGTCTTTTCCATGTCTTCAGGTGCCATCTTGATCTGATTGTTACCTGAAAAACCATCCATGAAAGAGAACACCTTATGCTGAGCTGTATTATCCACAAGGACATCAATGTGAGGTAGAGGGAAGTCATCCTTGGGGCTGGCCCTGTTCAGATCCCTGTAGTCGACACACATTCTGACCTTACCGTCTTTCTTTGGCACCGACACCACATTAGCAACCCACTGAGGGTAAGAAGTCACTGCAAGGAACCCAGCATCAAACTGTTTCATAACCTCGGCTTTAATCTTCTCAGACATCTCTGGTCGCATACGGCGTACCTTTTGCTTTACCGGAGGGCAGTCTTCCTTAGTTGGCAAGTGATGGACCACAATATCGGTATCCAACCCGGGCATGTCTTCGTAGGACCAGGCAAAGATCTCCATATAATCATGCAGCATCTGAGTCAACCGTTGCTTCACGCTGAGCTCTAGGTTGGCAGCAATCTTTACCTCTTTCCTGTTTGCCTCAGTACCCAGGTTTATTGTTTCCACTGGCTCTTCATGGGGTTGAATTGCCCTCTCTTCCTGAAGTAACAGTCTTGCAAGCTCGCCAGGCACTTCGCAATCATCTTCACCTTCGTCTTCGGCTAAGTTGATCGGATTTTCGAAGTCATAACTGGCAGTAGCAGAGTCGTTACCAGTGAGATCCAGAGTGGATTGAAACCTGTATGAGTGAGTGTGTGTGTAAATACAGCTGTTTTGAAATATATGTAAAGGAAAGAAAGACAGAAAAGGAGCACAAGATTTGAAATGCGAGAAAATGTCCAAGATTTTCATTTATGATATATGAAATGACAATTTATATGCCCTCACAAATGAAACCACGGTGCCTCGGGTAAGACACCGGGCCATAGAGTTTATTTATTGTTTATTACAAATAATAAAACAAAGAAGTTTATTACTGCGTAACAAAAGTAACAGGAGTATAGTCTTTGGCAATCCAATAGGTCAATCCGCCTTCAGTCGTTGGATAGATCCAACTATTGAACTCAGCTTCGTCCACTTCATTGTCCTCCCCAACAGCATTCACTCCTGGATTTGTAATGAGCACAGGAGGTCTTCTAGTCTTCGCCTTCCGCATAGCTTTCTGACCCTCTGCAGTAAAACCCAGCCCAAATTTTTCAGTTTTCTGTGTAAAGTCGGGAAGCCTGCCCCAGTTAGCACATTCACCTTTCTGAACCACAGCCCGGGCATCCTTCAGGGACGCCATCTTCAAAGGAACATTCTCTTCTACCGCTGTTCCTGCTACCGTTGAAATTGGAAGCACCTCCTCGAAATGCTGAAAGGGGGTTTCAATAAACTCCCCATCCATCTCAATGTATCTGAAGGAATTCAGATGGCTCACCATATACTCCTCCTCTCCCTGCATAGTGACGATCTTCCCTCTGACAGGGTACTTCAGCTTCTGGTGCAAGGTAGAGGTCATTGCCCCAGCTTTATGGATCCAAGGTCGACCCAGTAGACAAGAGTACGATGGACGGATATCCATCACATAAAAAGTAGAGTCAAACACCTGAGAGCCCACGCGAATAGGAATGTCAACCTCTCCATGAACCATCCTTTTTGAAACGTCAAAGGCCCTGACGATGATATTGCTGGGTTTCAGTTCCAGGCCTTCACAATCTAAATGGTCTAAAGCCTTCTTTGGTAGAATATTCAAGGAAGAACCAGTATCCACCAATACATGTGCTAGAGTAGTGCCCCTGCATTCGATAGAGACATGCAAGGCATCATTGTGGTCTCTTCCTTTTGCAGTCAGGTCAGCATCTGAGAAACCTAAGCCATTGTCCGCTGTTAGATTTGCTACGCAATCAGTGAACTGGACTGCAGATGTTTCCTGTGGCACATGGGCCGTCTTGAGAAATGAGATTAAGGCCTTAGCATGGGCCTCTGAACACAGCAATAAGGAGAGCATGGAGATTTTAGAGGGCGTATGCCCCAGCTGTTCGACGACGTTGAAATCGCTCTTCTTTATTATTTTTAAAATCTCCTCCATTTCTTGTTGGGAGGCCTCAGCATTTATCGGTATCGGTGCCTCCAACCGGGCAGGCTCGTCTTCAACTCCCTTGTCCCGAGCATTGGATGACTCGGCAGCAGGGGAAACCACTTGATCTAAAACAGGAACAGGTACACTTGTAGGTGTTACAAGGAGGGGTCTTCGGGTAGCAGGCGGTGCAATGTCAGGCAAGAAGAGCCTGCCACTGCGGGTAACCTTGGCTGGGCCAGTGATATCACAGATACTGGCGCCAGTGTTGAATTCTTGTTTGATCCCGTTCACATACACATCTGCCCCATAGTGCCAGGGGACAGCTTTATCAGATACATAGGGAAGAGGTCCCGGAACAGTGATAACCACAGGTGCAACAGTCATGATTGGGACAGGCTTCTTCGGGAGAGCCTTGATTGGATTATTGAAGATGGTAACCACAGAAACTTCTTCTACCGGAACCAGCTGAACAGCAGACTTCTTAAACAGAATCTCCTTACTATCCATTAGGCTTTGGATGCCTAACTTCAGCAAGGGACAACCAGATAGGGAAACAGCACAGAACAGGCAACCCTCACTGCAACCCGGAAATAAACCGGCCAGCAGTAGGTTCTTCTTGACGGTCATTAAAGGAGTAGCCAGATCATCCACAGAAACAGCGTACACTTCTTCATCGACAGCATTTACCCCATGCTGAGGCATAGGAGCAGTCACCACATTCGGCCTCTCAGGCGCTTCGAACTGTATCTCCTTCGCGTCGATAAGGTCTTGCACCTTATTCCTTAATTCCCAACAGTCATCAGTGGAATGCCCCGGGCTATCAGAATGATAAGCACAATGAGCATTTGGGTTGTATTTAGGAGATGTAGTATTTGCAAACTTCGGAGCCTCTCTGACGGTTACTAAGTTGGTTGAGAGCAACTGTGGTAAGATCTGCGACAAGGTCATACTCAAACGGGTGAATTCCCTTCTGGGTCTCTCAGCCCTTGGTTGATTAGCTTGCCGAGGAGCGGCTGCAGGCTTCGCAATCACCAATGCGTTGACAGATTGGCGGCGCTCTGGTTTGTCTTGCCTTCTAGGCCCATACACCACACTGGCCTCTTTTTTGAAGGGTTTCTTCTCTGAACCTGTAGATGCACCCTTTGGAATCTTACCAGACTTCAACCCAGCCTCAATTCTCTCTCCAGTCAGGATAAGGTCAGTGAATCCAGCAGAAGAATTCCCAATAAGATGGTTGAAAAATGGCCCAGATAGGGTCCCCAAGAACATGTCTACTAACTCCCGATCAGTCAAAGGAGGCTGCACCCTGCCAGCCAGATCCATCCACTTCTGAGCGTACTCTTTAAAACCTTCACTTGAACCTAACGACATACCCTGGAGTTGGGTACGTGTAGGGGCAAGGTCGGCATTATACTGATACTGCTTGTAGAAAGCAGTAGCCAACTCCTCCCAGTTACGAACCTTGGTCCCATCCAGCTGATAGAACCATTCGAGATGAGTCCCTGAAAGACTCTCCTGGAAGAAGTGGATCCACAAATTCTTATCCGCTGAGTACGGTTGAATCTTCCGAACATAGGACCTGAGATGTAGCTTGGGACAAGACGCTGTTGTACCCCAATTTTTGACATAAGATCCCACTTGCATTTTGCATTTTTATACAAAAGTCAAGGTCACTAAATACGGTCGGTTTTAACCTCTCACCTTCGAGCTTTGACTATGTGAAGATTGTCAAGTGTTTTGAACATTTTTAGCCTATGTATCACTAATTTCTAATCGCATACAAAGGTGTATGTTCGTTTTCTTTTGTGTCATGTGCAGAGACAGGTCTGAATCAAGAGCATCAGGTGTCATGCCTCAATTAAGGTTTTGAGTCTCTCAAGCCAGAAGTACGGTTGATTGTGGATTCTCGAAGACTGATTCATCAAGGCACAACTGTTGCACCCTTAATTTCGCCCCTAATTTTTTCAATCGCACATTCATACCATATTTTGTCATTTGGTCACAATTATTAGTAAATACCTTCATTCATCACATTTTGCATCATTAGTCGTATTTAAGTTGATCAGAAAAGTCAAGTTTGCATCGTCTTTCAGTTGTAAAATACCCGGCGTTTCACACCATTCATTTTTACCTGTTTACTATTTTCTTGCATTGCTCCAAGTTGTTTATACGTCGATAATAAAAATATTTCGATTTTATAGACAAACTGTTAAAAGTGATTCGACACTATGCGGGAAAGTAGCGAGAAAATATTTCAAGTTTTCACCTTTTACCGATCATTTTATGAATCTGCGCTTCGCGTAGGTTATGACGGTATGCTCGCTTTATTTTTTCGGTACAGTTCGAAGTCTCGTTTTAACCTTAAACGTCTGTTTAGTCTGATATTTTTATTATTATTTTATTTTTGATTTTTGATTTCTTGAATATTTTTTCTTTAATCTTTGTGACATGTAGATTATTTTAATGTGTTCATTTTATTTTTTCGGATAAATTTTCGTCCGTTTTTTATCATTTTCGGTCATTTTGGGTCTTTATTTTTTATTCAGAAAATTCAAAAAAATATATTTTAAATTGCATTAACTTGTACACTTTCAGGGTTTTAAGTCATTTTTATTTTTAGAGGGATTTTTAATCATTACTTTTTTGTTAAACTATTCTTTTTTCTAATTGGTTGATAGAAGTTGTGCAGGATTAATGGAAATTGATGAACGGATCAGATTGCAAATAATTTCCTCTTCTTTTTTCTTCTTCTATTTAATAGCCCACTTCTTACCTCTGTAAAGGGGGAGAGACCAAAACACACAAAACAAACTTTTTTAGGAATTTTATTGTTGAGTCAACGCTCATTGTACAGGAACCAAACCTGTCACCCTTGTACATACCTTCATAACCTACATACACTCTCTTCCAATTTGCCTTCAAGTTCAGTTTTACTGTACAATTCTAACCTTATTATACCTTCGATCAACGTTCCAGAACCACCATCTTTTCTATCAACCTCCAAACTGACCTTCATTCAAACAACCACATCGACATTGTCCTCTACCACCTGTCACCGCCGGTACACAATCCAGCATGCTCTCTCACTGTTAACCCATCTCAAATCATCATTTTTTTCACCCTTCTTTCTGCCCCACGTCCACCTCCAAAACCATACAAAACATCCGGACCACCTACCACCGCCGGTACACAATCCAGCATACTCTCCTCACAACAAAATCCAATGGCTTCGATCTCCTCCGCCACCACTTGAACAACTCAATCTCGGTTTCACACAACATACTAATTATCTTTCATTTTCTCACGTTTACAACCGTAAACTATCGGCACTGCTCATCTCTCTTCGACACATCCGCTAGCTACTCACTACCTTCTATCCTCTCCTTCACTCCATTGTTAACCCATTTCACCTCGCCGAACTTCAACTCATCGTCTGTTACTTACTTCTATTGAACCTCAATATCACCGTGAACATCAACGATCTTCACCACACAGCTATTACTCACGCAATATTCTCACTTCACCACAAGACAACCTCACGAAACCTCCCTCCGTCACATTTCAATCCGCGTCCTCCCTTCAGCGTATATTCCCTCCGTCTCACATCTCTACTGCTACCTCTTCTTCCTCGAGGCTATGTTTGCTCACAACCCCGCCGCCGGTTTGTTTTCGTACCTTGTTTGTATCACCGTTTAGTTTGAATTTTTATTTTGCAGAACGAGAAGAGTGGAACAACTCAAGATGTGGAACAGTTGGATTCATCTGCGGACAAATATGATGCTGAGCAGTTGGATTCATCCGAAAATGATGATGATCCTGATTGGGGCTATGAAGAGCCTGATGAAGAAGGTATCATTTATGTGGAACAGCTATCTCCGAGAGAATCAGTATCGTGCCTGTTAGATATGGAGATGGAGAGACCGTTCAGTGTTGGTAAGTATGTTTTGACGAGCTTATGTCATGAAGCTAAGTACAGTTATACTTTGTATATTTAGTTGAATTTGTTTTAGAATATCAAGAAAATAGTTTTGTAACTGTTTAGTTATTCAATTAATTGATTACATACAGTTCAAGGAAACATTTCATTCCAATGCTTATCTATATAGATGTCCTTGCTAATCAGTTAAGTACCTAGACTATCCGAACATGAAACTTTGACATGTCAACAGATTTTCCCCAATTAAGCTGGACCAATGTTAGAGTTTATCTCCAAAACTGGTGTAGCTTAGGATGAGAGTATATGTTTCAACCTTTTTTTTACTTGATCTCTGTAAATTGAATTTCAATATCTTGTACAAATTACAACTTGAACAAGATTCTGTTATTTTTATAAAAAATATATAAAAAAAAAATATATTAGTAAATCTCATATTTAGATTTAGTTTAATATTAATTTAGATTTTTTTTTAATTAGTTTAGATTTATTTTATAACTTTAAAATATTTAGAATCATAATTAATAATTTTAGAATTTTATTTTGTTTTAGTTTTATTTTATAATTTTAGAATTTTATTTCATTTAGTAAATTTTAGAATTTTATTTGTTTTAGTTTAGTTTAATAACTTTAGAATTTTATTTAGTTTTATTTAAGTTAACTTTAGAATTTTATTTGTTTAGTTTTAGTTTAGTGACTTTAGAATTTTATTTGACTTTTATTTAGTTAACTTTAGAATTTTTATTTGATTTAGAATTAGTTTAATAAATTTATAATTTTTATTTGATTTAGAATTAGTTTAATAAGTTTATAATTTTTATTTAGTTTAATAACTTTAGAGTTTTTATTTGATTTAAATTTAGTTTAGTAGTTTTAGAATTTTATTTGATTTAGATTTAATTTAGCAACCTTAGGATTTTAATTTAATCTAGATTTAACTTACTTTAGTTTAGTTTAGATCAAATTCAATAATACTAGATTTTTTTATAACCTTAGAATTTGTAATTAGTTTATAATTATTTTAGTAAGTAATTTTTAATTTAGTTCAAATAACTTCTTTAGATAATTAGTTATATTCCTTTTATTTGTATATTTCTGTCATTTCAATTTCTCGGTGCCTCTTGATCATTAATTTGTTTTTGTTAGATTTATTTTCTTGTGAACTTCTGAATGTTTATATCTTGATGTTCATTTTATTTTGCTAACTCCAAGGGAAAGATTTAAATTTGTTGACTTCACGTCATCTAATGCATCTTATCCGATCGCACGAATACCCTTTTTTTCATTTTTTTTGTTTGTTTACTATTTTGCTAAACTCAAGATAATTTTCCCAAAAGACCCCATTTTAAACTCACACCTTTTAAGTCAAAACTTCGATATTAGGTCGCTGTCTCTTCAAAATCTCTCCAACACCGACTTTTAGCCAAACGAATCATTTTAATCAAACAAACAATTTTAAACCAAAAAAACAGATATTTCAAAAGGTTCCTGTGGAGTACCGCAGATACATTGGGTGCTAATACCTTCCCATTGTATAACCAACCCCCGAACTCTCGATCTCTTTCAAAAACGCATTGTATTTTTATTACTTTTAAGTATTATTTTACATTGCATATTTTAGGGTTTTATTTCGCTCTTTTCCCTTTTCCCTTGGAAATAATAAAGCGCGGTGGCGACTCTTGCTTTTGCGAGTCAAGTTAATTAATAGCTTGATCTCTGATTTTCACCGCTACAGAATTGGCGACTCTGCTGGGGACAGATTGACCTCTTGCTGGTCCATCCCTAAGTGGGTTAAGCCTAATTTGTTTTATCTGTTTTATCATTATTTGATTGATTGGTTATATGTATATATTATGATTATTTGGGTGTTGATAATATTTACAAAGGACAAGTCCTATACCCGGACTAAGTTACACTTAGGAATATGACGGGCGGTATAGTCATGTTAACTTTGAGGGAGTAATCCCGAAGAAGGAGGCATGAGATCCCCCACTCAGTGGAAGGCCCTTTTGAACGTAATATTTGTTTACCGAGTAATCGGGAAGACATTATTATTTTCGACCTGGGAGCCAGAGAACCTGGGAACCGTAGAACCCTAACCCATCTTGGCCTTTTAGGTGTAGCGCGGAGATTATAACGGAGTAATCCGGAAGTAATTGTTACGCGATGCTACGCTCGGATGAGTCTCTCTTGAGAATATTGTCGATTATTGAGTAATCAAGACGTTGGTAATATCCGAAGAAGGGATGTAGACTCCGGGAACTCTTAGAACCTTGTTCTACAGGTGTGATTAAACCGTTAGTACATACCTTGGGGGTGTTCCTTACCTTGACTCCATGCTCGTGACGTTGAACCTTTCGACTTTATTTGTAACCTTGCTTGTGGTTGTTGCGTAGCCATGCATTCATGCATCCATAAAACCCTTTTCACTTGACTTTGAAGGAATTTGGAGGTCTTTCTTTGTAAACATCACAAGTTTCGTCAAGCTCAATGGATCTTGGGTGTTGATAGGGTGAAAACCCTAATCCACCAAAATGGATGATTGATCTTGATGATAACTTGATCAATGCTTTGATCCAATTTAAAATTCATCTTCTATCTTCATACTCTGATGTTTACAACTTAATATCTTGAGTTCCTTGAAAGTCAAATAAATACTCTCTTTTGCATATCATGCATCATTCTACATTTTTTTGTTTCACTTTCAAAGGTCTTTTTCCAAGTCTTATTTTTCCTTTGGTCTCACCAGTACAACACTGACGCTAAGAGAACAATGGAGAATATCAAGCAAGAGATTTTTGAACTCCGTAGAGAGATGACTAATTTGAAAGCTAGTGTGGAGCACTTAACTGTTTTGGTTGAAATTCTGGTTGCCGCCCAAGTCAATCCTTCTAGGAGGAAGGAAGCGATGATAAAAGTCTTCACTGAAACTCTGAAATCATTCATTCATGAGAAGATGATAATTAATGCGCCTAATGACTTTCCTGACAAGGTGAATATGGGAGTGCGTCTAGAAGAAGATGTTGGGAAGGGATGTTCATATGAAGATGGTAGCTCAACTAATGGTGTGAAGAAGTTTGATAATAACTTTTCCAAGAAGAGAACCAGAGGAAGAAATAATCATTGTCAGAATCATCATGTTCCTCCTATTCGTCAACGGAATCAGCAAGTTCCTAATCAGAGGAAAACCCAGTTTGATCCAATTCCAATTACCTATACAGAGTTGTTCCCTATCCTGATGCAGAGGAATTTGGTTCAGACCCGACCTCCACCGAAGGTTCCTGAGAAGATACATTGGTACTACAAAGCTGATTTGACTTATACCTTTCATCAAGGTGCTCCTGGGCATGACTTGGAGGGTTTCTTTGCTTTGAAGATCGAGGTTCAGAAGTTGGTCAGAAGTGGTATCTTGTCATTCAAGGACGTTGGTTTTGAAGTTCAAATCAAGCATGCGCCGAAGAGTAAACACGATTGATAGTGACTTTGATTTTTGAAGGATGTTTTCGGTAATTCAAGTCCAGACGGAAAGCCTTCCCAGATTATTAACTTATTTCTGCTTTTTGTAATTTTTCTTGTTTATCAAAACATTGTTTGCATGTAAGAGCTTGTTTGCATCTGTATGATTATCTTAATACAATGAGTATGTTTGTCTTGAAGAAATTCATTCGTTTCACTCATATTTGTTTTCAAATTTTAAATTGCTTTTGCACTATGATACCAAATTGTTGCTCATTCTCTTGCCTAGGCAGAGATTGAAGGGAGGATGATGATCTAAAAAACACAAAATCTCTGGTTGTATGCTTTTGGATAAAATCTTGCTGATGATGTACAGGCATTGTTTCAAATCCCTAAACACTGGAGATATAAGGAAGATAATCCCTTGCTAACCCCTTTTGAGCCTTTGAAGCAGAAGTTTCTTTTCTATACGAAAAAACCTTGAATTTTAACCTGGGGCAGGGTAGTTTTTTAGTTAATCTGACTGAGTGTTCAAAATTCATAAGGAAGATGTTTTTTGAAGAGAAACTACGAGGGTTATCTAGAGGAGGTGGAACTACAATGCTATCCCTCATCCATCAAGAAACGAGGAAGTCACAATCCTCTCAACAAGCAAAGACAAGCTAATGTCACACATTTTGTTCAAAAAGTCAAAAAATCGAGAAAAAGAAAAAAGCCTGCTAAGTCAAAAAAACATGAAAACGTGTGACTTAGGCAAAATTAAGGCATCCCGCTGGACTATCAATTCAAAAGAATTAGTTCAGGCAAAAGTTAGGGAAAATAAAATTGCAAAGAAAAGGACTGCAAAGAAAAGTCCTCAGCAAAGAACAAATTGGTGACTACAAACACGAAGACATGAGGGTGGTTTCTACTCCGAAAGCCTCGTCGTTTCCTTGATCGTCACAAAATCCTTTTGAGAGATGAACACTCATGTTGAATTAACTGAACATAGGGTTGGAGAACATCATGAAGAATGGGTGGGCACCAAATATTTTGAGCCCTAAAATCTTTTTTCTAAAAACCATGAACCAGACCACGTTACAACCTTCAAAAGTCCTAATTGAAGCAAGGTTATTTTGAAAGCATACTTCAATGAGATAGTGTTCCTGACTCCCATGAATGTTCTAAATAGTTATGTTGGTATCATATATTTTTCCTATAAAAAAATAAATGGTGCTTTAACTCGCAAAATTTGTGCGATATCTTTCAAAATCTTCAAGACTTACATAACTGTTGCATTAGAATTTTCATTCTCATAATAAAATTTTCTAACTGCAAAACATTTGTTTGATATCAAGGAAGCTCACATAAGCACTAGTGATGAGTTTATTCTTTTAAGGCCTGGAACTATGTTGAGTAATTGGTGGATCACGTCAAGAAAAAATCATATGCAGGGGCATGTCACCTGAAGACCTTAAGCACGGACGTGTTGCTTCTCCTAATTAATGCTTTCCCAACTTGTTTACTCTTTAGGGGAAAAATTCGAAGACTTTGTTGTGCCAAGTACAGTCAATCCGGGGCAATCACGTCGGGATTTGACGAATCTCTCTAAGAGTTTGGAGACACCAGAGCATGGTGAATGCCAGGTCTTTTGTAAAATCCTCTTGAGACGATTTCTCCCCATCAACCATATAGCTTGGGGCATTTTAGAAGTGAAGTTATTCGCAAGAATCGTCGTGCATCATGCAGCTTATCAGCAGTAAACTTGGGGCATCCAAAATTAGTCCCAGGGGAAATCCAGATTTGTCAAGATATGTTTCGGACGCATTATCAGAGGGTGGTGTTCCCAGTATCTCCAGCTAAGCAAGACTTCTTTCCAGCTGAAACTTTGTTTGTGTTGTTATCCTTTCAATGGATTGTTGGCAATAGAAGACTGGACTTTGGGTTTTCTACCTGAAAATATCTTCCTCTCCAGAGATATTTAAGCCTTGTAAAGGGACCTTGTTCCAATGGTGGCCTGTGTTTTATCTCCAGTAATGTTCCCATCCTGTTGAGATTAGCCGAGTGTTGGGTTGCGCTATGATGTCTTATCATCTCCAGTTTATCTTGTCTATTTGTTTTGTCAGTACATACATGAGATCCATGTATTCATTCACACTTGCATCATGCATGCACAGTTGTATTTGTTGATGTCTTTGAGTACGTATACCTTGGTTATGTCTATTCAAATAGCGTATTTGATCTTTCCAAATAGAGTGTCAACTTAAGCATAAAGTGTGCCTTCTTTCTAATTCCCCACTGAGTTCACTCTCGTGGAAGAATCTTGCTTTAGCTTTCCTTTTCCATCTCTGGATAGGATAAATCCCCATTTGAGTTATTTCCTCATTGGGTGGAGTCTTGTTTGACTGTTTTCTCTCCAGTTTATTCCTGGATTGAGCTTTGTCTCTTGTGAACGATACCTTGTGGATCTCTCTAGGCTGTGAAACCTAGATGGAGAGTGCATTTATTTTGCAATTCAAATACTTGGTCTCCTCAAAGAGGATTTACTCATGGTTCCCCATTGAAGATGAACTTTATTCCCCAGCAGTGTTATCACAACCTTCTTCTGGAATATCGACATGACAACAAGCGACTGACTCTTTATTTGAGCAGTTTGATTATTTCTGATTTCTCTACGACAAATGGCGGTCTCTTCATGAGCAGTTTGTCCATCCTCGATGAAATTATTGAGTCTCACCTCCAGCAATATCTTCATGATATTTTATGGGTATCTTTTTGGGAAACAGCAAGCGGCAGTCTCTTCATGAGGCAACTTGTGTGTTATGGATACTCTTGACAAACAGCAAGCGGCAGTCTCTTCATGAGGCAACTTGTGTGTTATTGTCACCTTCGAAAACATCAAGCGGCAGTCTCTTCACGAGGCAACTTGTTATGTTATTAACAACTTTAAAAAACAACAAGCGGCGGTCTCTTCATGAGCAACTTGTATGTTATTGATACCTTGAAAAAAAACAACAAGCGGCGGTCTCTTCATGAGCAACTTGTATGTTATTGATACCTTGGAAAAAACATCAAGCGGCGGTCTCTTCATGAGCAACTTGTATGTTATTGATACCTTGAAAGGAACAGCAAGCGGCAGTCTCTTCATGAGCAACTTGTGTGTTATTGGTAATTTTGAAAAGAAACAGCAAGCGGCGGTCTCTTCATGAGCAACTTGTGTGTTATGGATACTCTTGACAAACAGCAAGCGGCGGTCTCTTCATGAGCAACTTGTGTGTTATTGTTATCTTTTAAAAAACAGCAAGCGGCAGTCTCTTCATGGACAACTTGTATGTTATCAACACTTTTAAAAATAACAAGCGGCAGTCTCTTCATGGACAACTTGTATGTTATCAACACTTTCAAAAACAACAAGCGGCAGTCTCTTCATGGATAACTTGTATGTTATCAACACTTTTAAAAAAAACAGCAAGCGGCAGTCACTTCATGGACAACTTGTATGTTATCAACACTTTTAAAAATAGCAAGCGGCAGTCTCTTCATGGACAACTTGTATGTTATCAACACCTTTTGAAAACGGCAAGTGGCGGTCTCTTCATGAGCAGCTTGTACGGAAAACGGAAAATGGCAGTTTCTTCATGAGCAGCTTGTACGTTAGTATTTTTGGAAGACAGCAAGTGGCAGCTTCTTTATGAGCAGCTTGTGGGTTATTGGCAACAAGTGGCGGACTCTTCATGAGTAGCTTGTGTGCTTTGATATTCTTTGAAGACGGCAAGTGGCAGCTCTTCATGAGCAGCTTGTGAGTTATAAGTAGCAAGTGGCGGCCCCTTTATTTGAGCAACTTGTATGTTATTAATACCTTTGAAAAAACAGCAAGCGACAGTCTCTTCATGAGCAACTTGTTTGTTATTGTCACCTTTGAAAACAACAAGTGGCGGTCTCTTCATGAGCAACTTGTGTGTTATTGGTAATTTTGAAAAGAAACAACAAAT
This sequence comes from Vicia faba, assembly GCA_948472305.1. Lineage (NCBI taxonomy): Eukaryota > Viridiplantae > Streptophyta > Magnoliopsida > Fabales > Fabaceae > Vicia > Vicia faba. The sequence goes on from OX451735.1 coordinate 410,997,211, forward strand.
GGCAGCTCTTCATGAGCAGTTTGTGGGTTATTGGCAACAAGTGGCGGACTCTTCATGAGTAGCTTGTGTGCTTTAATATTCTTTGAAGACAGCAAGTGGCAGTCTCTTCACGAACAGCTTGTATGTTATTGACACCTCGGAAAGGAAGCAAGTGGCGGCCTCTTTATTTGAGCAGCTTGTATATCCCCAACAATAATGTCTACTCAGCAAATGGCATCCCCTTCGGAAAAGTCCCGTGGGGAAGTTTGTTATTTCATCCTTTTCAAGCGATATCTTGGTCAAAGAAGAAATATGTTACCGTTCTTGGTAAAATTCAGAAATCAGAGATGTTTATCTCCAGCCACAGTGCTGATGTCAATCATTTTGTCTCAGTGCTGATGTAAATCATTTTGTTTTCCAGCCACAGTACTGATGTCAATCGTATGCTTTTCCAGTCACAGTACTGAAGTAAATCATTGCTTTTCCAGTCACAGTACTGAAGTAAATCATTACCTTTTCCAGTCTCAACACTGATGTAAATCATTCAAGAGTCTCTCATTTGAAGTCTATGACTTTGTTTCCTCAGTGGAGTTACCACCTCTTCCTCTGTAGGATTACTGTATAATATGCTTGGTTTCTCCAGCATAGTCTGTCTCATATGGCGTCATTTCCCATAAAATTCAGAGCATTACATTCATATCATATCACGAACATAATCGCGGTATCTTAAGGCCAAAAATTGTGTATTCTATATTTAAGTCCCTTCAATCTCGTCGAAATGAAGATCCCAATCTTCATATCTCCAGATAGAAGAAACTTAAATAGGGGCAGCTGTTGTACCCCAATTTTTGACATAAGATCCCACTTGCATTTTGCATTTTTATACAAAAGTCAAGGTCACTAAATACGATCGGTTTTAACCTCTCACCTTCGAGCTTTGACTATGTGAAGATTGTCAAGTGTTTTGAACATTTTTAGCCTATGTATCACTAATTTCTAATCGCATACAAAGGTGTATGTTCGTTTTCTTTTGTGTCATGTGCAGAGACAGGTCTGAATCAAGAGCATCAGGTGTCATGCCTCAATTAAGGTTTTGAGTCTCTCAAGCCAGAAGTACGGTTGATTGTGGATTCTCGAAGACTGATTCATCAAGGCACAACTGTTGCACCCTTAATTTCGCCCCTAATTTTTTCAATCGCACATTCATACCATATTTTGTCATTTGGTCACAATTATTAGTAAATACCTTCATTCATCACATTTTGCATCATTAGTCGTATTTAAGTTGATCAGAAAAGTCAAGTTTGCATCGTCTTTCAGTTGTAAAATACCCGGCGTTTCACACCATTCATTTTTACCTGTTTACTATTTTCTTGCATTGCTCCAAGTTGTTTATACGTCGATAATAAAAATATTTCGGTTTTATAGACAAACTGTTAAAAGTGATTCGACACTATGCGGGAAAGTAGCGAGAAAATATTTCAAGTTTTCACCTTTTACCGATCATTTTATGAATCTGCGCTTCGCGTAGGTTATGACGGTATGCTCGCTTTATTTTTTCGGTACAGTTCGAAGTCTCGTTTTAACCTTAAACGTCTGTTTAGTCTGATATTTTTATTATTATTTTATTTTTGATTTTTGATTTCTTGAATATTTTTTCTTTAATCTTTGTGACATGTAAATTATTTTAATGTGTTCATTTTATTTTTTTGGATAAATTTTCGTCCGTTTTTTATCATTTTCGGTCATTTTGGGTCTTTATTTTTTATTCAGAAAATTCAAAAAAATATATTTTAAATTGCATTAACTTGTACACTTTCAGGGTTTTAAGTCATTTTTATTTTTAGAGGGATTTTTAATCATTACTTTTTTGTTAAACTATTCTTTTTTCTAATTGGTTGATAGAAGTTGTGCAGGATTAATGGAAATTGATGAACGGATCAGATTGCAAATAATTTCCTCTTCTTTTTTCTTCTTCTATTTAATAGCCCACTTCTTACCTCTGTAAAGGGGGAGAGACCAAAACACACAAAACAAACTTTTTTAGGAATTTTATTGTTGAGTCAACGCTCATTGTACAGGAACCAAACCTGTCACCCTTGTACATACCTTCATAACCTACATACACTCTCTTCCAATTTTCCTTCAAGTTCAGTTTTACTGTACAATTCTAACCTTATTATACCTTCGATCAACGTTCCAGAACCACCATCTTTTCTATCAACCTCCAAACTGACCTTCATTCAAACAACCACATCGACATTGTCCTCTACCACCTGTCACCGCCGGTACACAATCCAGCATGCTCTCTCACTGTTAACCCATCTCAAATCATCATTTTTTTCACCCTTCTTTCTGCCCCACGTCCACCTCCAAAACCATACAAAACATCCGGACCACCTACCACCGCCGGTACACAATCCAGCATACTCTCCTCACAACAAAATCCAATGGCTCCGATCTCCCCCGCCACCACTTGAACAACTCAATCTCGGTTTCACACAACATACTAATTACTCTTTCATTTTCTCACGTTTACAACCGTAAACTATCGGCACTGCTCATCTCTCTTCGACACATCCGCTAGCTACTCACTACCTTCTATCCTCTCCTTCACTCCATTGTTAACCCATTTCACCTCGCCGAACTTCAACTCATCGTCTGTTACTTACTTCTATTGAACCTCAATATCACCGTGAACATCAACGATCTTCACCACACAGCTATTACTCACGCAATATTCTCACTTCACCACAAGACAACCTCACGAAACCTCCCTCCGTCACATTTCAATCCGCGTCCTCCCTTCAACGTATATTCCCTCCGTCTCACATCTCTACTGCTACCTCTTCTTCCTCGAGGCTATGTTTGCTCACAACCCCGCCGCCGGTTTGTTTTCGTACCTTGTTTGTATCACCGTTTAGTTTGAATTTTTATTTTGCAGAACGAGAAGAGTGGAACAACTCAAGATGTGGAACAGTTGGATTCATCTGCGGACAAAGATGATGCTGAGCAGTTGGATTCATCCGAAAATGATGATGATCCTGATTGGGGCTATGAAGAGCCTGATGAAGAAGGTATCATTTATGTGGAACAGCTATCTCCGAGAGGATCAGTATCGTGCCTGTTAGATATGGAGATGGAGAGACCGTTCAGTGTTGGTAAGTATGTTTTGACGAGCTTATGTCATGAAGCTAAGTACAGTTATACTTTGTATATTTAGTTGAATTTGTTTTAGAATATCAAGAAAATAGTTTTGTAACTGTTTAGTTATTCAATTAATTGATTACATACAGTTCAAGTAAACATTTCATTCCAATGCTTATCTATATAGATGTCCTTGCTAATCAGTTAAGTACCTAGACTATCCGAACATGAAACTTTGACATGTCAACAGATTTTCCCCAATTAAGCTGGACCAATGTTAGAGTTTATCTCCAAAACTGGTGTAGCTTAGGATGAGAGTATATGTTTCAACCTTTTTTTTACTTGATCTCTGTAAATTGAATTTCAATATCTTGTACAAATTACAACTTGAACAAGATTCTGTTATTTTTATAAAAAAAATATAAAAAAAATATATATTAGTAAATCTCATATTTAGATTTAGTTTAATATTAATTTAGATTTTTTTTTAATTAGTTTAGATTTATTTTATAACTTTAAAATATTTAGAATCATAATTAATAATTTTAGAATTTTATTTTGTTTTAGTTTTATTTTAGAATTTTAGAATTTTATTTCATTTAGTAAATTTTAGAATTTTATTTGTTTTAGTTTAGTTTAATAACTTTAGAATTTTATTTAGTTTTATTTAAGTTAACTTTAGAATTTTATTTGTTTAGTTTTAGTTTAGTGACTTTAGAATTTTATTTGACTTTTATTTAGTTAACTTTAGAATTTTTATTTGATTTAGAATTAGTTTAATAAATTTATAATTTTTATTTGATTTAGAATTAGTTTAATAAGTTTATAATTTTCATTTAGTTTAATAACTTTAGAGTTTTTATTTGATTTAAATTTAGTTTAGTAGTTTTAGAATTTTATTTGATTTAGATTTAATTTAGCAACCTTAGGATTTTAATTTAATCTAGATTTAACTTACTTTAGTTTAGTTTAGATCAAATTCAATAATACTAGATTTTTTTATAACCTTAGAATTTGTAATTAGTTTATAATTATTTTAGTAAGTAATTTTTAATTTAGTTCGAATAACTTCTTTAGATAATTAGTTATATTCCTTTTATTTGTATATTTCTGTCATTTCAATTTCTCGGTGCCTCTTGATCATTAATTTGTTTTTGTTAGATTTATTTTCTTGTGAACTTCTGAATGTTTATATCTTGATGTTCATTTTATTTTGCTAACTCCAAGGGAAAGATTTAAATTTGTTGACTTCACGTCATCTAATGCATCTCATCCGATCGCGCGAATACCCTTTTTTTCATTTTTTTTGTTTGTTTACTATTTTGCTAAACTCAAGATAATTTTCCCAAAAGACCCCATTTTAAACTCACACCTTTTAAGTCAAAACTTCGACATTAGGTCGCTGTCTCTTCAAAATCTCTCCAACACCGACTTTTAGCCAAACGAATCATTTTAATCAAACAAACAATTTTAAACCAAAAAAACAGATATTTCAAAAGGTTCATGTGGAGTACCGCAGATACATTGGGTGCTAATACCTTCCCATTGTATAACCAACCCCCGAACTCTCGATCTCTTTCAAAAACGCATTGTATTTTTATTACTTTTAAGTATTATTTTACATTGCATATTTTAGGGTTTTATTTCGCTCTTTTCCCTTTTCCCTTGGAAATAATAAAGCGCGGTGGCGACTCTTGCTTTTGCGAGTCAAGTTAATTAATAGCTTGATCTCTGATTTTCACCGCTACAGAATTGGCGACTCTGCTGGGGACAGATTGACCTCTTGCTGGTCCATCCCTAAGTGGGTTAAGCCTAATTTGTTTTATCTGTTTTATCATTATTTGATTGATTGGTTATATGTATATATTATGATTATTTGGGTGTTGATAATATTTACAAAGGACAAGTCCTATACCCGGACTAAGTTACACTTAGGAATAGTACGGGCGGTATAGTCATGTTAACTTTGAGGGAGTAATCCCGAAGAAGGAGGCATGAGATCCCCCACTCAGTGGAAGGCCCTTTTGAACGTAATATTTGTTTACCGAGTAATCGGGAAGACATTATTATTTTCGACCTGGGAGCCAGAGAACCTGGGAACCGTAGAACCCTAACCCATCTTGGCCTTTTAGGTGTAGCGCGAAGATTATAACAGAGTAATCCGGAAGTAATTGTTACGCGATGCTACGCTCGGATGAGTCTCTCTTGAGAATATTGTCGATTATTGAGTAATCAAGACGTTGGTAATATCCGAAGGAGGGATGTAGACTCCGGGAACTCTTAGAACCTTGTTCTACAGGTGTGATTAAACCGTTAGTACATACCTTGGGGGTGTTCCTTACCTTGACTCCATGCTCGTGACGTTGAACCTTTCGACTTTATTTGTAACCTTGCTTGTGGTTGTTGCGTAGCCATGCATTCATGCATCCATAAAACCCTTTTCACTTGACTTTGAAGGAATTTGGAGGTCTTTCTTTGTAAACATCACAAGTTTCGTCAAGCTCAATGGATCTTGGGTGTTGATAGGGTGAAAACCCTAATCCACCAAAATGGATGATTGATCTTGATGATAACTTGATCAATGCTTTGATCCAATTTAAAATTCATCTTCTATCTTCATACTCTGATGTTTACAACTTAATATCTTGAGTTCCTTGAAAGTCAAATAAATACTCTCTTTTGCATATCATGCATCATTCTACATTTTTTTGTTTCACTTTCAAAGGTCTTTTTCCAAGTCTTATTTTTCCTTTGGTCTCACCAGTACAACACTGACGCTAAGAGAACAATGGAGAATATCAAGCAAGAGATTTTTGAACTCCGTAGAGAGATGACTAATTTGAAAGCTAGTGTGGAGCACTTAACTGTTTTGGTTGAAATTCTGGTTGCCGCCCAAGTCAATCCTTCTAGGAGGAAGGAAGCGATGATAAAAGTCTTCACTGAAACTCTGAAATCATTCATTCATGAGAAGATGATAATTAATGCGCCTAATGACTTTCCTGACAAGGTGAATATGGGAGTGCGTCTAGAAGAAGATGTTGGGAAGGGATGTTCATATGAAGATGGTAGCTCAACTAATGGTGTGAAGAAGTTTGATAATAACTTTTCCAAGAAGAGAACCAGAGGAAGAAATAATCATTGTCAGAATCATCATGTTCTTCCTATTCGTCAACGGAATCAGCAAGTTCCTAATCAGAGGAAAACCCAGTTTGATCCAATTCCAATTACCTATACAGAGTTGTTCCCTATCCTGATGCAGAGGAATTTGGTTCAGACCCGACCTCCACCGAAGGTTCCTGAGAAGATACATTGGTACTACAAAGCTGATTTGACTTATACCTTTCATCAAGGTGCTCCTGGGCATGACTTGGAGGGTTGCTTTGCTTTGAAGATCGAGGTTCAGAAGTTGGTCAGAAGTGGTATCTTGTCATTCAAGGACGTTGGTTTTGAAGTTCAAATCAAGCATGTGCCGAAGAGTAAACACGATTGATAGTGACTTTGATTTTTGAAGGATGTTTTCGGTAATTCAAGTCCATACGGAAAGCCTTCCCAGATTATTAACTTATTTCTGCTTTTTGTAATTTTTCTTGTTTATCAAAACATTGTTTGCATGTAAGAGCTTGTTTGCATCTGTATGATTATCTTAATACAATGAGTATGTTTGTCTTGAAGAAATTCATTCGTTTCACTCATATTTGTTTTCAAATTTTAAATTGCTTTTGCACTATGATACCAAATTGTTGCTCATTCTCTTGCCTAGGCAGAGATTGAAGGGAGGATGATGATCTAAAAAACACAAAATCTCTGGTTGTATGCTTTTGGATAAAATCTTGCTGATGATGTACAGGCATTGTTTCAAATCCCTAAACACTGGAGATATAAGGAAGATAATCCCTTGCTAACCCCTTTTGAGCCTTTGAAGCAGAAGTTTCTTTTCTATACGAAAAAACCTTGAATTTTAACCTGGGGCAGGGTAGTTTTTTAGTTAATCTGACTGAGTGTTCAAAATTCATAAGGAAGATGTTTTTTGAAGAGAAACTACGAGGGTTATCTAGAGGAGGTGGAACTACAATGCTATCCCTCATCCATCAAGAAACGAGGAAGTCACAATCCTCTCAACAAGCAAAGACAAGCTAATGTCACACATTTTGTTCAAAAAGTCAAAAAATCGAGAAAAAGAAAAAAGCCTGCTAAGTCAAAAAAACATGAAAACGTGTGACTTAGGCAAAATTAAGGCATCCCGCTGGACTATCAATTCAAAAGAATTAGTTCAGGCAAAAGTTAGGGAAAATAAAATTGCAAAGAAAAGGACTGCAAAGAAAAGTCCTCAGCAAAGAACAAATTGGTGACTACAAACACGAAGACATGAGGGTGGTTTCTACTCCGAAAGCCTCGTCGTTTCCTTGATCGTCACAAAATCCTTTTGAGAGATGAACACTCATGTTGAATTAACTGAACATAGGGTTGGAGAACATCATGAAGAATGGGTGGGCACCAAATATTTTGAGCCCTAAAATCTTTTTTCTAAAAACCATGAACCAGACCACGTTACAACCTTCAAAAGTCCTAATTGAAGCAAGGTTATTTTGAAAGCATACTTCAATGAGATAGTGTTCCTGACTCCCATGAATGTTCTAAATAGTTATGTTGGTATCATATATTTTTCCTATAAAAAAATAAATGGTGCTTTAACTCGCAAAATTTGTGCGATATCTTTCAAAATCTTCAAGACTTACATAACTGTTGCATTAGAATTTTCATTCTCATAATAAAATTTTCTAACTGCAAAACATTTGTTTGATATCAAGGAAGCTCACATAAGCACCAGTGATGAGTTTATTCTTTTAAGGCCTGGAACTATGTTGAGTAATTGGTGGATCACGTCAAGAAAAAATCATATGCAGGGGCATGTCACCTGAAGACCTTAAGCACGGACGTGTTGCTTCTCCTAATTAATGCTTTCCCAACTTGTTTACTCTTTTGGGGCAAAATTCGAAGACTTTGTTGTGCCAAGTACAGTCAATCCGGGGCAATCACGTCGGGATTTGACGAATCTCTCTAAGAGTTTGGAGACACCAGAGCATGGTGAATGCCAGGTCTTTTGTAAAATCCTCTTGAGACGATTTCTCCCCATCAACCATATAGCTTGGGGCATTTTAGAAGTGAAGTTATTCGCAAGAATTGTCGTGCATCATGCAGCTTATCAGCAGTAAACTTGGGGCATCCAAAATTAGTCCCAGGGGAAATCCAGATTTGTCAAGATATGTTTTGGACGCATTATCAGAGGGTGGTGTTCCCAGTATCTCCAGCTAAGCAAGACTTCTTTCCAGCTGAAACTTTGTTTGTGTTGTTATCCTTTCAATGGATTGTTGGCAATAGAAGACTGGACTTTGGGTTTTCTACCTGAAAATATCTTCCTCTCCAGAGATATTTAAGCCTTGTAAAGGGACCTTATTCCAATGGTGGCCTGTGTTTTATCTCCAGTAATGTTCCCATCCTGTTGAGATTAGCCGAGTGTTGGGTTGCGCTATGATGTCTTATCATCTCCAGTTTATCTTGTCTATTTGTTTTGTCAGTACATACATGAGATCCATGTATTCATTCACACTTGCATCATGCATGCACAGTTGTATTTGTTGATGTCTTTGAGTACGTATACCTTGGTTATGTCTATTCAAATAGCGTATTTGATCTTTCCAAATAGAGTGTCAACCTAAGCATAAAGTGTGCCTTCTTTCTAATTCCCCACTGAGTTAACTCTCGTGGAAGAATCTTGCTTTAGCTTTCCTTTTCCATCTCTGGATAGGATAAATCCCCATTTGAGTTATTTCCTCATTGGGTGGAGTCTTGTTTGACTGTTTTCTCTCCAGTTTATTCCTGGATTGAGCTTTGTCTCTTGTGAACGATACCTTGTGGATCTCTCTAGGCTGTGAAACCTAGATGGAGAGTGCATTTATTTTGCAATTCAAATACTTGGTCTCCTCAAGAAGGATTTACTCATGGTTCCCCATTGAAGATGAACTTTATTCCCCAGCAGTGTTATCACAACCTTCTTCTGGAATATCGACATGACAACAAGCGACTGACTCTTTATTTGAGCAGTTTGATTATTTCTGATTTCTCTACGACAAATGGCGGTCTCTTCATGAGCAGTTTGTCCATCCTCGATGAAATTATTGAGTCTCACCTCCAGCAATATCTTCATGATATTTTATGGGTATCTTTTTGGGAAACAGCAAGCGGCAGTCTCTTCATGAGGCAACTTGTGTGTTATGGATACTCTTGACAAACAGCAAGCGGCAGTCTCTTCATGAGGCAACTTGTGTGTTATTGTCACCTTCGAAAACATCAAGCGGCAGTCTCTTCACGAGGCAACTTGTTATGTTATTAACAACTTTAAAAAACAACAAGCGGCAGTCTCTTCATGAGCAACTTGTATGTTATTGATACCTTGAAAAAAAACAACAAGCGGCGGTCTCTTCATGAGCAACTTGTATGTTATTGATACCTTGGAAAAAACATCAAGCGGCGGTCTCTTCATGAGCAACTTGTATGTTATTGATACCTTGAAAGGAACAGCAAGCGGCAGTCTCTTCATGAGCAACTTGTGTGTTATTGGTAATTTTGAAAAGAAACAGCAAGCGGCGGTCTCTTCATGAGCAACTTGTGTGTTATGGATACTCTTGACAAACAACAAGCGGCGGTCTCTTCATGAGCAACTTGTGTGTTATTGTTATCTTTTAAAAAATAGCAAGCAGCAGTCTCTTCATGGACAACTTGTATGTTATCAACACTTTTAAAAACAACAAGCGGCAGTCTCTTCATGGACAACTTGTATGTTATCAACACTTTCAAAAACAACAAGCGACAGTCTCTTCATGGACAACTTGTATGTTATCAACACTTTTAAAAAAAACAGCAAGCGACAGTCTCTTCATGGACAACTTGTATGTTATCAACACTTTTAAAAATAGCAAGCGACAGTCTCTTCATGGACAACTTGTATGTTGTCAACACCTTTTGAAAACGGCAAGTGGTGGTCTCTTCATGAGCAGCTTGTACGGAAAGTGGCAAATGGCAGTTTCTTCATGAGCAGCTTGTACGTTAGTATTTTTGGAAGACAGCAAGTGGCAGCTTCTTTATGAGCAGCTTGTGGGTTATTGGCAACAAGTGGCGGACTCTTCATGAGTAGCTTGTGTGCTTTGATATTCTTTGAAGACGGCAAGTGGCAGCTCTTCATGAGCAGCTTGTGAGTTATAAGTAGCAAGTGGCGGACCCTTTATTTGAGCAACTTGTATGTTATTAATACCTTTGAAAAAACAGCAAGCGACAGTCTCTTCATGAGCAACTTGTTTGTTATTGTCACCTTTGAAAACAACAAGTGGCGGTCTCTTCATGAGCAACTTGTGTGTTATTGGTAATTTTGAAAAGAAACAACAAATGGCAGCTCTTCATGAGCAGTTTGTGGGTTATTGGCAACAAGTGGCGGACTCTTCATGAGTAGCTTGTGTGCTTTAATATTCTTTGAAGACAGCAAGTGGCAGTCTCTTCACGAACAGCTTGTATGTTATTGACACCTCGGAAAGGAAGCAAGTGGCGGCCTCTTTATTTGAGCAGCTTGTATATCCCCAACAATAATGTCTACTCAGCAAATGGCATCCCCTTCGGAAAAGTCCCATGGGGAAGTTTGTTATTTCATCCTTTTCAAGCGATATCTTGGTCAAAGAAGAAATATGTTACCGTTCTTGGTAAAATTCAGAAATCAAAGATGTTTATCTCCAGCCACAGTGCTGATGTCAATCATTTTGTCTCAGTGCTGATGTAAATCATTTTGTTTTCCAGCCACAGTACTGATGTCAATCGTATGCTTTTCCAGTCACAGTACTGAAGTAAATCATTGCTTTTCCAGTCACAGTACTGAAGTAAATCATTACCTTTTCCAGTCTCAACACTGATGTAAATCATTCAAGAGTCTCTCATTTGAAGTCTATGACTTTGTTTCCTCAGTGGAGTTACCACCTCTTCCTCTGTAGGATTACTGTATAATATGCTTGGTTTCTCCAGCATAGTCTGTCTCATATGGCGTCATTTCCCATAAAATTCAGAGCATTACATTCATATCATATCACGAACATAATCGCGGTATCTTAAGGCCAAAAATTGTGTATTCTATATTTAAGTCCCTTCAATCTCGTCGAAATGAAGATCCCAATCTTCATATCTCCAGATAGAAGAAACTTAAATAGGGGCAACTGTTGTACCCCAATTTTTGACATAAGATCCCACTTGCATTTTGCATTTTTATACAAAAGTCAAGGTCACTAAATACGATCGGTTTTAACCTCTCACCTTCGAGCTTTGACTATGTGAAGATTGTCAAGTGTTTTGAACATTTTTAGCCTATGTATCACTAATTTCTAATCGCATACAAAGGTGTATGTTCGTTTTCTTTTGTGTCATGTGCAGAGACAGGTCTGAATCAAGAGCATCAGGTGTCATGCCTCAATTAAGGTTTTGAGTCTCTCAAGCCAGAAGTACGGTTGATTGTGGATTCTCGAAGACTGATTCATCAAGGCACAACTGTTGCACCCTTAATTTCGCCCCTAATTTTTTCAATCGCACATTCATACCATATTTTGTCATTTGGTCACAATTATTAGTAAATACCTTCATTCATCACATTTTGCATCATTAGTCGTATTTAAGTTGATCAGAAAAGTCAAGTTTGCATCGTCTTTCAGTTGTAAAATACCCGGCGTTTCACACCATTCATTTTTACCTGTTTACTATTTTCTTGCATTGCTCCAAGTTGTTTATACGTCGATAATAAAAATATTTCGGTTTAATAGACAAACTGTTAAAAGTGATTCGACACTATGCGGGAAAGTAGCGAGAAAATATTTCAAGTTTTCACCTTTTACCGATCATTTTATGAATCTGCGCTTCGCGTAGGTTATGACGGTATGCTCGCTTTATTTTTTCGGTACAGTTCGAAGTCTCGTTTTAACCTTAAACGTCTGTTTAGTCTGATATTTTTATTATTATTTTATTTTTGATTTTTGATTTCTTGAATATTTTTTCTTTAATCTTTGTGACATGTAGATTATTTTAATGTGTTCATTTTATTTTTTTGGATAAATTTTCGTCCGTTTTTTATCATTTTCGGTCATTTTGGGTCTTTATTTTTTATTCAGAAAATTCAAAAAAATATATTTTAAATTGCATTAACTTGTACACTTTCAGGGTTTTAAGTCATTTTTATTTTTAGAGGGATTTTTAATCATTACTTTTTTGTTAAACTATTCTTTTTTCTAATTGGTTGATAGAAGTTGTGCAGGATTAATGGAAATTGATGAACGGATCAGATTGCAAATAATTTCCTCTTCTTTTTTCTTCTTCTATTTAATAGCCCACTTCTTACCTCTGTAAAGGGGGAGAGACCAAAACACACAAAACAAACTTTTTTAGGAATTTTATTGTTGAGTCAACGCTCATTGTACAGGAACCAAACCTGTCACCCTTGTACATACCTTCATAACCTACATACACTCTCTTCCAATTTGCCTTCAAGTTCAGTTTTACTGTACAATTCTAACCTTATTATACCTTCGATCAACGTTCCAGAACCACCATCTTTTCTATCAACCTCCAAACTGACCTTCATTCAAACAACCACATCGACATTGTCCTCTACCACCTGTCACCGCCGGTACACAATCCAGCATGCTCTCTCACTGTTAACCCATCTCAAATCATCATTTTTTTCACCCTTCTTTCTGCCCCACGTCCACCTCCAAAACCATACAAAACATCCGGACCACCTACCACCGCCGGTACACAATCCAGCATACTCTCCTCACAACAAAATCCAATGGCTCCGATCTCCTCCGCCACCACTTGAACAACTCAATCTCGGTTTCACACAACATACTAATTACTCTTTCATTTTCTCACGTTTACAACCGTAAACTATCGGCACTGCTCATCTCTCTTCGACACATCCGCTAGCTACTCACTACCTTCTATCCTCTCCTTCACTCCATTGTTAACCCATTTCACCTCGCCGAACTTCAACTCATCGTCTGTTACTTACTTCTATTGAACCTCAATATCACCGTGAACATCAACGATCTTCACCACACAGCTATTACTCACGCAATATTCTCACTTCACCACAAGACAACCTCACGAAACCTCCCTCCGTCACATTTCAATCCGCGTCCTCCCTTCAGCGTATATTCCCTCCGTTTCACATCTCTACTGCTACCTCTTCTTCCTCGAGGCTATGTTTGCTCACAACCCCGCCGCCGGTTTGTTTTCGTACCTTGTTTGTATCACCGTTTAGTTTGAATTTTTATTTTGCAGAACGAGAAGAGTGGAACAACTCAAGATGTGGAACAGTTGGATTCATCTGCAGACAAAGATGATGCTGAGCAGTTGGATTCATCCGAAAATGATGATGATCCTGATTGGGGCTATGAAGAGCCTGATGAAGAAGGTATCATTTATGTGGAACAGCTATCTCCGAGAGAATCAGTATCGTGCCTGTTAGATATGGAGATGGAGAGACCGTTCAGTGTTGGTAAGTATGTTTTGACGAGCTTATGTCATGAAGCTAAGTACAGTTATACTTTGTATATTTAGTTGAATTTGTTTTAGAATATCAAGAAAATAGTTTTGTAACTGTTTAGTTATTCAATTAATTGATTACATACAGTTCAAGGAAACATTTCATTCCAATGCTTATCTATATAGATGTCCTTGCTAATCAGTTAAGTACCTAGACTATCCGAACATGAAACTTTGACATGTCAACATATTTTCCCCAATTAAGCTGGACCAATGTTAGAGTTTATCTCCAAAACTGGTGTAGCTTAGGATGAGAGTATATGTTTCAACCTTTTTTTTACTTGATCTCTGTAAATTGAATTTCAATATCTTGTACAAATTACAACTTGAACAAGATTCTGTTATTTTTATAAAAAAAATATAAAAAAAAAATATATTAGTAAATCTCATATTTAGATTTAGTTTAATATTAATTTAGAATTTTTTTTTAATTAGTTTAGATTTATTTTATAACTTTAAAATATTTAGAATCATAATTAATAATTTTAGAATTTTATTTTGTTTTAGTTTTATTTTAGAATTTTAGAATTTTATTTCATTTAGTAAATTTTAGAATTTTATTTGTTTTAGTTTAGTTTAATAACTTTAGAATTTTATTTAGTTTTATTTAAGTTAACTTTAGAATTTTATTTGTTTAGTTTTAGTTTAGTGACTTTAGAATTTTCTTTGACTTTTATTTAGTTAACTTTAGAATTTTTATTTGATTTAGAATTAGTTTAATAAATTTATAATTTTTATTTAGTTTAATAACTTTAGAGTTTTTATTTGATTTAAATTTAGTTTAGTAGTTTTAGAATTTTATTTGATTTAGATTTAATTTAGCAACCTTAGGATTTTAATTTAATCTAGATTTAACTTACTTTAGTTTAGTTTAGATCAAATTCAATAATACTAGATTTTTTTATAACCTTAGAATTTGTAATTAGTTTATAATTATTTTAGTAGGTAATTTTTAATTTAGTTCGAATAACTTCTTTAGATAATTAGTTATATTCCTTTTATTTGTATATTTCTGTCATTTCAATTTCTCGGTGCCTCTTGATCATTAATTTGTTTTTGTTAGATTTATTTTCTTGTGAACTTCTGAATGTTTATATCTTGATGTTCATTTTATTTTGCTAACTCCAAGGGAAAGATTTAAATTTGTTGACTTCACGTCATCTAATGCATCTCATCCGATCGCGCGAATACCCTTTTTTTCATTTTTTTTGTTTGTTTACTATTTTGCTAAACTCAAGATAATTTTCCCAAAAGACCCCATTTTAAACTCACACCTTTTAAGTCAAAACTTCGACATTAGGTCGCTGTCTCTTCAAAATCTCTCCAACACCGACTTTTAGCCAAACGAATCATTTTAATCAAACAAACAATTTTAAACCAAAAAAACAGATATTTCAAAAGGTTCCTGTGGAGTACCGCAGATACATTGGGTGCTAATACCTTCCCATTGTATAACCAACCCCCGAACTCTCGATCTCTTTCAAAAACGCATTGTATTTTTATTACTTTTAAGTATTATTTTACATTGCATATTTTAGGGTTTTATTTCGCTCTTTTCCCTTTTCCCTTGGAAATAATAAAGCGCGGTGGCGACTCTTGCTTTTGCGAGTCAAGTTAATTAATAGCTTGATCTCCGATTTTCACCGCTACAGACGCCCCGTCGTATTTAGCCAAAGATGGTGCTTTGAACTTATGAGGAATAATCACACCGGTAGACAAACCCAAATCTCCAAAATCCAGCCCAGGTACCTGTTGGATCTCCATAGCATTCAACCTATCCTCCAGTTGCTTGTATATGTCTTCTGCAGGAGGATGCTGCTCTTCATCAAAATCAGTCTCGTTGTCAGAGACTACCGGGCTAGGACCTTTTTCTGCTTGAGGAGTACTCTTGCCAATGGAAGAACCAGCCTCTTCATTCTGCAAAGTGTTGCCAAACCTTCGGCCCGAGCTAAACAGAACAGTTCTTCTCTTCTTCTTCTTCTCCTTCTTCAGGAGCAGAGCCTTCAGCTCTTCTTGGCCTTGAGCCAAACCCTTGATTAATTCCTGAAATTGCGCATTCTGCGCCTGAAGAGCTTTGATGGATGTCTCAGTTGACGATGAGTCAGGATTCATGATGCTGAAATAAACAGCGAAGAACGGTAAGCAACCTGAAAAGGAGAAAACCTGCTATGCACATGATGAATGGAATGCGTATGATTTATGTTTTCAAAGACAATCGGGAATCAACTTCGTAAACAAAAAGGAACACACTTCATTAGATTCAACTTTGAAACTGAAATTATTCAACAGGTTGCCCTTAGGCGTTACATGAAAGGAAATACTGAAAAGGGAAATAAAACTGTAAAAGAACATCCAGAGCTCCTTATTGATCCCATGGTCTCCTCTTCTCAGTACGGATGTAGGCATTCAGAGCTCTCTCATTCTCCAACTACTTTGTCAGCTTCTGGATCTTTAATTCCTGCTCGTTGAACTTTTCCCGGTAAGAATCCCGTTCTTCTCGCAGTTGCGACCAAGATCTCTTCAATTTCTCATAATCAGTAGGTATCTGAGGAGGAAGGATAGTTGGAGGAACACCATCTTTGTCAGGACACTCAAGAATGACGGGTCTGACGGCTTCATACGGCATACCTAACTTCTGAGCACGGATGCGAACCCATTTGTAGTAGGCTTCCATAGGTAAAGAAGTCTTTGGCCCCAACTCTTGTGGGTCAGCCTTATGAACTTTGTCCCAAGCCTTGATGAACTTACGACGCAGCTCGTCACTATCCACTTGAAACTCAAAACTGATGTGAGGCACCAACATCTCATGAGGCCCTTCTCTTCTTGCTCTTCCAAACTGACAGAGCGCTAGACATGGATTGTAAGAGATTCCTCCTTGGGTACCAATCAGAGGAACATTAGGGTATTCCCCGCATCGATCAATGACAGCTATCTCATCCAAACCTCTGCAAGTCCAAATGATGTCTTTGTCGGTGAGAGACATTAACCTATGAGCCCAACCTCTTCCTTCTTGGTTCTTCGGTACGAACTTATGGAGGTGTGAAATAAACCACCTCACCAACAAAGGGACACAACACCATAGGGTTCCTCGTCTTCGGGTAGTACGAGCATGAAGTTGTTGCAAGATGTCACCCAAGAGAGTGGGCACCGGATTCTGAGACATAAAGATCCTTATGGCAGTGACATTGATGAAGTTGTCAGGATTAGGAAACAAGACTAACCCATAGATTAGGAGAGCCAAGATGTCTTCATACGCCCTAAAGTCCAGGTCATTCCAGAAACTGTTAGCTTTACCAATCAGAAACTTGGCCAAGAAACCCTTAACTCCACTTCTAGTCACCCAGTTGTCCATTACCTCTTGATGGGTCAAAGGAAGAGCTGTAGCAACATCCTCAAGCCTGAGGGTCTTTTCCCAACCAGTAAAGGGAGTCTGATCCAAGATAGGGATACCAAGCAAATCAGAGAACTCTTCCAGGGTAGGGACCAGCTGGAAGTCTTGAAAGGTGAAGCACTGGTACAGGGGGTCATAGAACTGGGTCAGAACACTCATCAACTGTTGATCCCGCTTTGAAGTGACTAAACTGAGAAGAGAACCATGCCTCTGAATGAAGGAAGTGGTATTTGGAATTCTGCTAACCAACTCATCAAGCAACTCAGGTGAACGAACAAAGCTGAACCAGATAGTATTCCTTCGCACAGGCATCATGATGTCCTACAAAATAGAGCAAAGGTGAAACCCTCTTGTCTTTGAAATGGTCAGTCCTTATGCAGGATGCATGCAATGCTCATGATGTTATGATGTTATGATAAAGCACACCACAAATAGATACAAAGGCAAACATGGTAAGGCACACAAGTCACACAAGGCAAGCCCCTAAAGTTTAGGCCAGCATGAGGTCTAGGTACTACCCTCTTTCAGTTTGTTGGTTCATACCTGTCCTATCAAAGTAACCGGGTTCTTAGAGGATCCCAATATCATCGACTACCCTCAATCGGTCATAACTCCAGCATCGCAATCTTTTCTTGCGGCCAGAACCATCACGAGAGTTTAGCCTCAATGGGCGTAGCATACTGCTACTGTTCTAATGGCCAAGTTGTGTCATTTAAGGTTCTAAGGTTGTTGGTGCTTAATGACTCCTTAGAAGACCCATATTCTCCTCGTGGCAACACAAGGGATATCGGTACAGACCAAGGTGCCACACCAACGTAGCCACTGTTTCACCCGTGTCAGTCTACGCCGGACAGGTCCCTCACAGCTTATGCTACCTAAACAGGGTATCCCCAGATCCGGGTTAGGATCTATGTAACTCCCATGCAACCCACAAATTTAAACCAGACAAGTCAATACAATTGAAAACACAGTTATGAACAAACCCTAAGGTACACCTCACTTTAAGTTTAATATCCCCAGCAGAGTCGCCAGTTCTGTGATCGGTGGATCTGGAACTGACTGTTTAACGCTGGTTCGCGAAATGTCGCGGAAGCAAGAGTCGCCACCGTCTTTTATTTTCTCCAAAGGGAAAGGACAAAAGCATAGAAAAATTCCTTAAAGAGATTGCTCTCGGTTCGGGAGGTAGGTTATAGAAAGGGAAGGTGTTAGCACCCTTTCTATCCATGGTTATCCATGGGCTCTTAGATACTTGCTCATTTGTGTTTTCAAAAATGGTTTGTTTGCTTTTCAACTGTGGGTTTTAAAAAGTTTCTTTGAAAATTTCAGTTCGACTCTTGTATCGGTCCTCAAGAGTGTTTGAAAAATGCTTTCGAAAGCTTTTTGAAAATGTGTTGGTGTGAAAAGTATTTTTGATTTGTTTTTGAATTTAGAGCAAGTATCTAGAGTCGTCTACCTACCCTAAGGAATTCGTCTGTGTAAATGTCCTTAAAGTAGTGCCATCCCACCATTGAGAGGTAGGTAGCACCACCGTTGGAGGTGTTCGGGTCAATTCGAGGTTCGGGACATGGTGATCACCAGAGCAATGGGAAGATACCTTAGAAGCTACCCTCATGCCAGGTTCCCGGATCATGAGGACTTACTAAGACATCCTCTACTCGACGATCAACTTTCGAGGCAAGGCAACAGTGAGGCGTACCCTAGGGGTGGTGTGTGATTTGTGTGTCAGATTCAGTTATTTTATCTTGTCATGTTATGAGTGATCTATGCGCTTGTTTTTATTTTTGTCCATTCTTGCATGCATTTGTTAACAGTTAAAAGTGCGAGAAAAGGTAAAGATTCTAAGCTATTACAAAAGGCGCGGGTCCACATCGCCAAAATTTCCAGAACCCGATTTGACAGAAAAATAAAGAAATAGAGAAAAGTAAAGTGCGAGGAATTAATTACACGGCTTTGGGAGAAATACATAAATACTAAAAGAAAAAGAAATAAATATGCAAATTGAAATTTAAATTAGAAACAAGGGCGTTGGACCCCTTTTTGATGAAATTAAATTATTATGATTAAATTAATAAAATTAAAATGAAAAGAAATTGTCTTTTTGGTATTTTTGTTTAAAAAAAAAGAATTAAATGAACTTGAGAAACTAACCCTAATTCTAAAATTTTTTATTTGTTAAGAAAGTATTAAACTTTAACCTAAAATTAACCCTAATTATTTTACATGCAATTTAATTACAACAAATAAATACTAGGAAATATTTAATTATTTATGAAAGAAAAGAAAAAAGGATAAAAATTATTATAAACCCTAATTCTACCAATTTTAGGTTTTTATTGAAAAAAATGTTAAGATTAAACCCTAAATTAAAACTAAGTGAATTAATGCAATTTATTTACAAAAACACTATAATAAAAATATTTATTATTTTTTATCTTTTCTGATTTTTTTGGTGTTTTTTATATATTATGAAAATATTAAATTAATTAAAAAAACAATAATTAAAAGAAAGTAAAAAAATAATGAAAAAAATAAAGAATGTAAAAATTTGCAAACCTAAGGGGGGTGTTGTCCCCAGTTGTGAGGTGAATGGCTAGTAATTTAAGCCCAATAACTCTGGCCTCTTTGACTTTTCGTGGCTAGCATGTGGCACCTTTGACTGCAGCTTATCCTGTTCCTCAGATCGTGGCCTTCTGATCGTCTCCATTGGGCACGTGGATGGATAGAATTTATGGACATACGGTGCTCCTCAAGGTTGAAACTGCATACAAGTATTAAAGAAAAAATAATATGAAAGGGGGGTGGGGACCTGGGATCGAACCCAGGTCCTATGGTTTACCAATGCCACGCTTCACCACTGAGCCATCCAACGCATTTTGTATATTAAATAACACACAAATAACATAAGCAAGAATATGGGTTAGTGGAATTCCAGCGCGAAAATTCAAATAGACCAATCATTGATTGCCACTGGATCATCTTCTTCCTGGTTTTGTTTCTTCCTGAAAATGCAAAAGGGTTAGCGGGGGTTTTGAACCCCCCCAAAACAAGCCATTTATAATAATAGTGATTAAGCCATCTGGGTATATAAATTAAGCGCGAGAATGCTATTCTTTTCATCCAAGCGCGCTGAACATGGTCATGGCATTGAGGTCCCCTAATTTTACAGTATCAAGAAACCCCTAATTTGGAATTCAAGAAAACCTAGCCTGCATCAATGGTAGAATCATGTATATCGCATAGAAACACAATTAATTTATATGGTTAGCTTCAGAATCTTATAATGAACACAAATCAAGCATAAAAAATTATGAAAAGTGTATGAATCGAGATGCAAGAGTATCAAATATATTCTGTACAGGGCATGTTCATTTTACCAATTCTTGATGTTAGGATGAATGATTTTGATTGGAAATCCTTCCTTGAAGCTTCAGGAAGGTGATGGCACAAGTCTCTTTGCTTGAGTCGTCCTCTATCCCTGTTTTCAGTTTTCACCTTTTTAACCAAAAACTCAAGTTTTGTTTTCTATGTATGGCACCACTTGCAGTCAGTGAGCACGAGGGTTCCCTCCTCTACTTATGTGTGAGTGTTTTAGGTTAAGAAACTTGATCAAAATCCATGCATTGATGTGAAAAAAGATTTGATTTGCAAACCATAATTTTTCAATCTTTTTTCATGCTTTTAGCTCTCAATCATATCCAATCAACTTCAATTCTTCCCTATTTTGCTTTGCACGAAATATTAGAGATATTATATGCACAAAAAGATTTGGAACATTAGGATTTATATTTTTCATGTATTTTAATTAATTTAAATGAATCATTAATAATAAAAATCCAAATAAATAAATAAAAAATGAAGAAAAACTTCCCTTTGGGCCAAGTGGTCGTGCACATGTCTTGGATGATGAATTGTGGAAGAAAAAGAGGCCCATTAGCAATTTTAGGTCATTTGAATCAATGTTGACTTTTCAAAATATCCAAAAATTTCCCAACTTCCACAAGGCCTAACTTGCTCAATTTTTAAGATTTGCTCATGTTCTTGGACATTTTGGAAAGGTCGTTGAGTCCTCTAACCAATGCCTTTGGTCCCATGTCATTTTGATTTACCAATCTCAAGTTATGGCCTTTGACTTAAAGTTCCTTTTTGTTGACTTTTGAAAATGACCTATAATGTTGAAATTGATAACTTTTTGTGAGAGCATTTCTTGGACTTGAAGTGTGAAGAGGAGTTGTAGGAAATGTCTTTCTCTTCAAAATGAGCTTTGGATGGAATTTTTCTGATAATCCATGTGGAAGTTATGCCCTGGTCAATTTACAGTTGACTTTTTCAATTATCCAAATAAGGAAACTTTTGCATCTTGATAATTTTTGAGCCAAGCTTTGAGAATCATGATCAAGCATTGATCAAATGATGTTTGTGGCCTCAAAATGAGATGTTTACCAAAAATTTGGACTTTTGACTGTCAAATGACCATTTTGCCCCTACAGTTGACTGTAGTGCAATTAGGATTTTGACTGTGCAATTTTGTGCTGAAAGTCTTGAAACTTTGTATGAGGATGCTTGACCATGTTTATAGGCATGTGGGACTTGATTGGACCCTTGGAAACTTCATTTTCTTGATCAGAACCAAAACCCTAATCTTGACTGTTAGGAGGCCCTTGAACTGTGCAACCCTTGGGGAATTTTGAAGCATGACTTGGCAATTCCTTGAAGAATATGGGAGGGCAAATTTTGGGGTACAACACACTGACTACCCTCAATCGGTCATAACTCCAGCTTCGCAATCTTTTCTTGCGGCCGGAACCATAGCGAGAGTTTAGCCTCAATGAGTGTAGCATACTGCTACTGTTCTATGGCCAAGTTGGGTCAATTTAAGGTTTTAAGGTCGGTTGGTGCTTAATGACTCCTTAGAAGACCCATATTCTCCTCGTTCCAACACAAGGGATATCGGTACAGACCAAGGTGTCACACCAACGTAGCCACTGCTTCACCCGTGTCAGTCTACGCCGAGCAGGTCCCTCACAGCTTATGCTACCTAAAGGGTATTCCCCAGATCCGGGTTAGGATCTATGAAACTCCGATGCAAGCCCACAATATAAAAGCAATCAAGACATACAATTGAAAACATAGAATGATCTAATCCTGAGGTACACCTCACTTATCAATATATCCCCAGCAGATTCGCCAGTTCTGTGATCGGTGGAAATAAAACTGACTGTTTTGAAATGCTGGTTCGCGAAATGTCGCGGTAAGCCAGAGTCGCCACTGTCTTTTATTTTCTCCAACAAGGAAAGGACAAAAGCACAGAAAAATTCCTTTTCGAGATGTTTCTCGGTTCGGGAGGTAGATTATAGAAAGGGAAGGTGTTAGCACCCTTTCTATCCATGGTTATCCATAGGCTCTTAGGTACTTGCTCACTATGTTTTCAAAAATGTTTTCTTTTCTCGTGTTTGTGGGTTTTGAAAAAAGTTTGTTTGAAAACTTCTAGGTAACTCTTGTATCAGTCCTCAAGAGTGTATGGAGTGTTTGTTTGAAAACTTTTTGAAAGTGTAAGCGCGAAAAGTTTGTTTTGTTTTTGAAAGAGCAAGTACCCAGGAGAAATCTACCTACTCTAAGGAATTAAGCTGTGTAAATGTCCTTTAGACAGTACTATCCCACTATTGAGAAGTAGGAAGCACCGTCGTTGGAGTTACTCGGGTCAATTCGATTATAGGGACATGTGTGGTCACCAAAGCAATAGTAGGACTCCTTAGCGGTAACCCTAATGTCCTAGATCCTTTTTTTATCCGAGGCAACCGTTTCGAGGCGACTTGGATCTTTAGACAAGAGGGCGACCTCTAAAACACCCTATACTCAATGACCACCTCGAGGCAACCAAGTGAGGCGTATCCTAGGAGTGGCATGTGCGAGTGTGTCAGGTTTCAATTCATATTATCTTTGCACATGTATTATGGTGAGCTACGAGTTGATTTTAATTTTCAGGAAAGTCTTGTCATGCATAGTTAACAGTTAATAATTGTGCGGAAAATAAATTGCGGAAAGTAAATCTACGCTATTACAAGGCGTCGGGTATTTACATCGCCAAAAACATAACCCTTGAAAAAAGTAAATTGCGAGAAAATAAAGAAAGCGATAAAAGTCCTAATTATCTATTACATCCTCGGAGCAATTACATAATATGATCAAAATAATGAATCAACAATAAATATGCGCGCGAAAGAATTGAATCGGGAAAGTCCTTAGGGTTTTTACCCTTTTTGAGAAAAGAAGGGAATTTTGGTCCTTTTTGCAACTAATTAATATTAAACCTAATTTACTAATTAATTAAATTATTACAAGAAAAAGTATTTTTTTAGTTTTTTAATGTCTTAATGAAAATAAAAATAAAAGAAATTAAAAGTTGTCAAGAGAAAAACCCTAATTCTAGATTGATTTTATTTATTGTGAAAAAGTCAAAATTAAACCTAATTAAACTAAATTAATTTGTTAGAATTTATTTACAAAAAATAAAGTGAAATTAATAAATAATAATAATAATAAAATTTTAGGTTTATGAATTTATTATGAAAATAAGTAATTTGTTAATTAAATACTAATAATAATTATAATTAAAAGTAAAATAATTAAAGATAAAATATAAAAAGAGAAAAAATAAGAACAAAACCCAGGGGGTGTTGGGCCCAGATGGAGGTTTGTTTGGAAATCTGAGGCCCAACAAGCTCTCCAGCCACGTTGACCTTGCTGATTCCCCAGAGCATGTGTTGACTGGGAGTACCATGATCACCATCTCCTGACCATTGGATCCAAGCTTGTGGCCACTTGGCGCCTGGATGTTTGAGACGTATGGTGGAACGCCTTTGAAAGCCTACACATGAACATATTAAGCAAAATAACATAAGCGTTTGGGTGGACCTGGGATTCGAACCCAGGTCCCAATGATCAACGTCCAGCGCATCTACCACCAGGCCATTTGCTTGCTTTGATATTATAATGAGAAACAAATATAATATATAAAAACTAATCACTATGATGTAAACATAAAAACAAGCGCGTATTTTTTGAATTGCCCAATGGTATACCAACGCGTCATCATCTTCCTCACTGAACCTGCACAAAACACATTAGATAGCGGGGGTTTTTAACCCCCACAATTTGACATGAGGAATAATAGCGAATAGCTCTATGCTTAACATAAATATTTCGCGAGTATGGATTTGTGTTTGTCTGGATTCCACGATTTCAACCATATGCATTAGAGGTTCTAATTTTTCCTGGGTAATAAAGCCCCAATTTGAGAACTCATGAACCCTAAATTTCTTCAATGGTAACCTGTGATTCTGGGCATTATAATGCAATTAACTAATACCATTAGCTTCATATGAATTCAAGCAACACAAAACAATGATTAAAGCATGTTAATTATGCATGAAATATGAGTTTCGATTCTGAAAAAAGTATGCAAACCGTGTGACTGTTCTGGGTAGTTTCTTGAGCTTTAGCGTATGGTTTTGATTGCAATATGTCACTGAGAGTTCCTGCAAGGTATTAGAAACCACAAAATGCTTTGAATCATGCTAGAAGGCAGAAAACAGTTTTCACTTTTCTTTGAATTTTCTTGAATGTGGCTATGGCTTTTCTGCAGAGTTTTTACGTCCAATGCATTAGGGTTGACTTGTGTACTTATAGTAGAATGAAACTAGGTTAAATCTTTGCCAAGAAATCCATGGAATTGATGTTTGTATATTTGATTGGCAATCACATCTTTTTGAATCTTTTTGATTGAAGAAACTTGCCAAACTTGGAGATTTTTGTCCCTTTGATTTGCACATGAATTTGCCAGCTTGATTAGGTCATTCTTGCTTTAAAAAAAGATTGAAAAACCATATCTTTGAATTTCCTACAATTTAAATTAATTAAATGAATTAAAATCAATTAAAAATCCAAATAATTAATAAAAATAAGAAAGTAAATTCAAATAGGCTTGATGGGTCGTGCATAAGTCATGGATAAAGTTTCAAGAAGAAATTTGAGGCCCATTAGCAAAAACAAAGTGTTTTGAGCAAAGTTGACTTTTGCAAATTCACAAAAATTTCCCAACTTCTCCAATGCATATCTTGCTCAATTTTGATCATATGAACATGTTCTTAGACATTTTGGAAAGGTCTTAAAGTCCTCTAACCAATGCCTTTGGTCCCATGTCATTTGGATTTACCAATCTCAAGTTATGGTCTTTGACTTAAAGTGCATTTTTGTTGACTTTTGAAATTGACCTATAATGTAGAAATTGATAAATTTTTGTGAGAGTATTTCTTGGACTTGGAGTGTGAATATGAGTTGTAGGAATTGTCATCCCCTTCAAAATGAGCATTGGATGGGATTTTTCTGATGAACCATGAAAAAGTTATGCCTTGGTCAAGATACAGTTGACTTTTCTGCTATCCAAAAATAGTAACTTTTTTGCACCTTGATGATTTTTGAGCCATTCTTGTGGAATCATGATCAAGACTTGATCAAGTTATGATTGTGGACTCAAAATAAGATGTTGACCAAAAAATTCTGACTTTTGACTGCAAAATGACCATTTTGCCCATGCAGTTGATTGTGAAGCAAATGAAGCTTTTGACTGTGCAAACTGGCATTGTGAGACTTGAGACTTGGCATGTAGATGCTTGACAATGTATATAGGAATATGAGACTTGATTGCGCCATTGAAAACCTTAAATTCTTTGAAAGAAACAAAACCCTAATTTTGATTGGCTTAGGAGGTGGTCTGACTGTGCAACCCTTTGAGAAATTTTGAGCCATTTGAAGATGACTCTTGACAAACCATGAAGAATATGGGAGGGCAAATTTTGGGGTACAACAGGAGCCTTAGGAGAATTGTTGAAAATAGTAACAATGGACACTTCTTCAGTAGGGGTAGCGGGAACAACAATCTTTTTAAATAGGATCTCTTTATTATCCATCAGGTTTTGGATGCCTGGCTTCAAAAAAGGACAACCAGCAGGTGAAATAGAACACAGATGGCAACCTTTACTATATCCTGGAAATAAACCGGCTAGCAACAGGTTCCTCTTGACATTCAACAACGGAGTAACAATATCATCCATAGAGGCTACATAAAGGTCTTCCTCTACATCATTCACTCCATGCTTGGGCATGGGAGCAGTCACAACATTGGGCCTTTCGGGCGCCTCGAACTCTATCTCTTTAGCATCAATAAGGTCCTGAACCTTATTCTTCAGAGCCCAACAATCATCCGTAGTATGCCCCAGGCTGTCAGAGTGATAAGCGCAGCGTGCGTTAGGATTGTACTTTGGAGATGTTGTGTTTACAACCTTCGGAGCTTCTTTTATAGTTACCAGATTGGTTGTTAATAGCTGCGGTAATATATGGGACAAGTTCATGCTGAGTCGAGTAAATTGCCTTCTAGGTCTCTCACCCCTTTGTTGGTTATGATGCTGAAGAGCAGCAGCAGGCTTTGAAATTACCACCGTGTTGACAGCTTGGCGGCATTCCGGTTTATTCTGTCTCCTTGAACCATAGACAGCACTAGATTCCTTCTTGAACGGTTTCTTCTCAGTGCTCGAGGAGGCACCTTTTTGTATCTTTCCAGACTTGATACCAGCTTCTATTCTCTCACCAGTCAAGATAAGGTTTGTAAACCCGGCAGAAGAATTTCCGATCAAATGGTTGAAGAACGGACCAGACAGGGTCCCCAAGAACATATCAACAAGCTCACGGTTAGTCAAAGGTGGCTTCACCCTTCCAGCCAGGTCTCTCCACTTTTGAGCATATTCCTTAAATCCTTCACCCGTCCCTAGCGACATACCCTGGAGTTGGGTACGCGTAGGAGCGAGGTCGGAATTATACTGATACTTCTTATAGAACGCAGTATACAAATCCTCCCAGTTACGAATACTGGCTCCATCCAGCTGATAGAACCATTCGAGTTGAGTCCCTGAAAGACTATCCTGGAAGAAATGGATCCACAAATTCTTGTCAGCTGTATAAGGTTGGATCTTCCTTACATACGATCGAAGGTGCAGCTTAGGACAGGAAGCTCCGTCGTACTTTGCAAAAGCAGGTGCCTTAAACTTATGGGGAATCACCACCCGAGAGGATAAGCCTAGGTCTCCAAAGTCCAACCCGGGCACATTTTGTATCTCCATAGCACTTAAGCGGTCCTCCAGCTGTTTGTACCTATCCTCAGCAGGAGGATACTGTTCATCATTATAATCCGTCTCATTGTCGGAGACCACGGGACTAGGAACCCTTCTCTCTTGGGGATTGTCTTTCCCTACAGAAGAAGTAGTCAGATCCACCTCATTTTGTAGTCCATTCCCAAATCTGCGTCCAGTGTTGAACAAGACAGTCCTCTTCTTCTTCTTCTTCTTCAGAATCAGAGTCTTCAACTCCTGTTGACCCTGGGCTAGGCTCATAACCAACTCTTTGAACTGGGTGTTCTGGGCCTGGAGGGCCTTGATAGCTTGTTCAGTAGTAGGTTCAGAAGACATGATGATTGCTGAAATAAACAGCGAAGAAGATAAGTGACCTGTAAAAAGTGTACCTGTTATGCATATGATGCATGGAATGCGTATGATTTATGTTTTCAAAGACAATCGGGATTCAACTTTGTAGACAAAAAGGAAACAAACTTTATTAGATTCAACTTTGGAATTTAAATTGTTCAACAAATTGCCCTTAGGCGTTACAAGAATGAAAACTGAAAAGTAATTAAAAGCTGTAAAAGAAACATCCAAGGCCCATCAATGCTCCCATGGCCTCTTCTTCTCAGTGCGGATATAGTCATTCAGGATCCGCTCGTTCTCCAGTTGCTTAGTCAGCTTCTAGATCTTTTGTTCCTGTTCGTTGAACCTTTCCCGATAAGAATCCCGTTCTTCCTGCAGTTGTGCCCAAGACCTCTTTAGTGTATCAATATCAGTGGGTATTTGAGGATGGAGAACAGTTGGAGGAACCCCGTCTTTATTAGGAACTTCAAGAGTAATAGGCCGGACAGCTTCGTATGGCATACCTAACTTCTGAGCACGGATGCGGACCCATCTGAAGTAGGATTCCATTGGTAGAGAAGTTTTCAGTCCCAACTCATGTGGGTCAGCTTTGTGAATTCTGTCCCAAGCCCTGATGAATCTACAACGCAGCTCGTCACTATCTACCTGAAACTCAAAACTGATGTGAGGTATCAACATCTCATGAGGCCCTGCTCTTCTGGCTCTTCCAAACTGACGGAGAGCTAAACATGGGTTATAAGAGATTCCTCCCTGGGTTCCGATCAATGGAACATTAGGATATTCTCCGCAACGATCAATAACGACCACCTCATCTAAACCTCTGAGAGTCCAAATGATGTCATTATCAGTAAGAGACATTATCCTATGAGCCCAACCCCTTCCTTCTTTGTTCTTCAGTACGAACTTAGGGAGGTGCGAAATAAACCACTTCACTAACAAAGGAGCACAACACCACAAAGTTCCCCGTCTTCGGGCAGTACGAGCATAGAGTTGTTGCAGGATATCACCCAAGAGAGTGGGTACAGGGTTCTGAGAGATGAAGATCCTTATGGCGTTGACATTAACAAAGGTATCAGGATTTGGAAACAATACTAGACCATAGATTAAGAGAGCCAGAATGTATTCATACGCCCTGAAGTCTAAGTCATTCCAGAAACTATTAGCTTTGCCAATCAGAAACTTAGCCAAAAAGCCCTTAACTCCACTTCTAGTTTCCCAGTTAGCCATTACCTCTTCTTTGGTCAAGGGAAGGGCTGCAGCAATCTCTTCAGGCCTAAGAGTCTTTTCCCAACCAGTGAATGGAGTCTGTTCCAAAACAGGGATACCAAGCAAATCAGTGAATTCTTCCAGGGTAGGGACCAGCTGGAAGTCTTGAAAGGTGAAGCACTGGTATAGTGGATCATAAAACTGGGCCAGGACGCTCATCAATTGTTGGTCCCACTTTGAAGTGACTAAACCGAGAAGAGAACCATGCCTCTTGATGAAAGAAGTAGTGTTTGGAATCCTATCAACCAATTCTTTAAGCAAATCAGGTGGTTGAACAAAGTTGAGCCGGATAGTATTCCTTCGCATAGGCATCATGATATCCTACAAAACAGAGCAATGATGAAACCCTCTTGTCTTTGAAATGGGTCAGTCCTTATGCAGGATGCATGCAATGTTATGATGGTATGATGTTATGATAAAGGCACACCACAAGTATTCACAAAAGGCAAACATGGTAAGGCACACAAGTCACACAAGACAACCCTTAGAGTTCAGGCCAGCATGAAGTTTAGGTACTACCCTCTTTCAGTTTCAGTTGGTTAAGACCTGTCCTAAAAAATAGTAATTGGGTTCTAGAGGATCTCAATATCACTGACTACCCTCAATTGGTCATAACTCTAGCTTCGCAACCTTTTCTTGCGGTCGGAACCATCGCGAGAGTTTAACCTCAATGAGTGTAGCATACTGCTACTATTCTATGGCCAAGTTGGTCAATTTAAGGTGCTAAGGTCAGTTGGTGCTTAACGAATCCTCAGAAGACCCATATTCTCCTCGTTCCAACACAAGGGATATCGGTACAGACCAAGGTGTCACACCAACGTAGCTACTGCTTCACCCGTGTCGGTCTACGCCAGACAGGTCCCTCACAGTTTATTGCTACTTACCTAAAGTGTATCCCCAGATCCGGGTTAAGATCTATTAAACTCCGATACAAGCCCACAAAGATAAATCATACAGAGCATGCAATTGAAAACACAGTGGTCTATTCCTAAGGTACACCTCACTTATTAATATTCCCCAGCAGAGTCGCCAGTTCTGTGATCGGTGGAAATAGAACTGACTGTTTTAGAATGCCAGTTCACGAAATGTCGCGGTAAGCAAGAGTCGCCACCGTCTTTTATTTTCTCCAACAAGGAAAGGACAAAAGCACAGCAAAATTCCTTTTCGAGATGTTTCTAGGTTCGGGAGGTAGATTATAGAAAGGGAAGGTGTTAGCACCCTTTCTATCCGTGGTTATCCACGGGCTCTTAGGTACTTGCTCACTATGTTTTCAAAATTTTTTGCTTTTCTTATGTTTGTGGGTTTTGAAAAAAAAAGTTTGTTTGAAAACTTCGATTTAACTCTTGTATCTGTCCTCAAGAGTGTATGAAGTGTTTGTTTGAAAACTTTTGTCAGAAAAGTGTAGGTGCAAAAAGTATTTTTGTTTTGAAAGAGCAAGTATCTAAGAACCTCTACCTACTCAAAATAAATTAAGCTGTGTAAATGTCCTTTAGACAGTACTATCCCACTATTGAGAAGTAGGTAGCACCATCGTTGGAGTTTTCGGGTCAATTCGATTATGGGACATGTGATCACCAAAGCAATAGTAGGACGCCTTAGCGGTAACCCTAATGTCTTAGATCCTTTTTTATCTGAGGCAACCGTTTCGAGGAAACTTGGATCTTTAGACAGGAGGGCGACCTCTAAAACACCCTATACTTAATGACCACGTCGAGGCAACCAAGTGAGGCGTACCCTAAGAGTGGCATGTGCGAGTGTGTCGAGATTCAGTTAAGTTATCTTTGTACATGTTATGGTGAGCTACTAGTTGATTTTAATTTCAGAGATAAGTCTTGTCATGCATAGCCTAATTAACATACATCTAGCAGTTAAATATTGCGGAAAATAAATTTACGCTATTACAAGGCGTCGGGTATTTACATCGCCAAAAACAAACCCTTTGAAAAAGTAAATTGCGGAAAAATAAAGAAAGCGATAAAAGGTCCTAATTAAAGCTATTACATCCTCGGAGCAATTATATAAATATGATCAAAAAATAATAAAACAAACATACGCGCGAGAGAAAATTGAATCGGAAAAGTTCTTAGGGTTTTGACCCTTTTTTGAGAAAGAAAGAAGTTTTTGTTATTTGGCATTTAATTAAATTAATCCTAAAACTAATCAATTAATAAAATAAAATATTTGGTTTTTTAACGTCTCAAGGAAATAAATAAAAAAAGAAAAACATGATTAAAAGTTGTCAAGAACCCTAATTCTAATTTATTTTATTTATTGCAAAAAAATATTGAAATTAACCTAATTAAAAAGACTAAATTAATTTGTTAGTATTTATTTACAAAAATAAATTGAAATTAATTTTAATTAAGAAAAAATATTATTTTTATTTTTTCTGAAGTTTATTATGAAAATAATTAATTTGTGAGTTAATTAAATAATAATAATAATGATAATTAATAATTGATAAAATAAAGAAGAAAAAAGAATTAATAGAACAATAAACCAGGGGGGGTGCTGGCCCATTTAGGAGGTAAGTTCTGGAAATCTTAAGGCCCATTAACCTCAAGCCTGCTTTGACCTTGGTGATTGTCCAGGCGCATGGTTGACTGGGAGTATGGTGATCATCATCTCATGGCCATTGGATCTATGCCTGCAGCCACATGGCGCGTTGTTGTTTGGAGGTACATGGTAAACCTGCATGTGATCTTGTGAAGAAAAAGGACAAATAATTATTTTTGGGGACCTGGGATTCGAACCCAGGTCCCAACGCTCACATGCTAATGCCTTAACCACTCCACCATCACGCTTCATTCATTATTAGAACAACAAGTAATCATTATATTAAATAATTAATCCATATGCTGTAAAAACAAAAACACACGCGCCTTTTTTGAACTGACCAATGGGACATTAACACGTCCTTGTCTTCTTCGATGTACCTGTAAAAAACAAAATCAGATAGCGGGGGTTTTTAACCCCCACAAACTACAATGACGAAAAATAGCGATTAGAGATATGGCTTATATAAATATTTTGCGAAGGTTGCATCATGTTCATCTGGGTTCAACGATTCCAACCATGGGTCTTAAGGGTTCTAATTTTTCCTGGATTGCAAAGCCCCAAATTCACAGCTCATGAACCCTAGAAATCGTCCATGGTAACTTTTGATTTATGGCATTTGAATCCAATTCAGTTATACCATCAGCTTCATATGATTACTAGCAATGCAAAACAAACAAGAAATCATGTTAAATATGCATGAATCAAGCTGTACAATTCTGAAAATAAAAAGCAAACCGTGGTTCTGTAGGTATCGATTCTGTTAGCTTTAAGGTCTGAATTGGATTGCAAATTATCCCTGGGACCTCCTGCAATGTATTAGAACCAATAAAACCTTTTGAATCGCCCTCAAAATCCAAAGTCAGTTTGCAATTTCTTTGGAAAATTTTCAATATGCTATGGCTTTTCTGTAGCTTCTCTCATGTGTATGGCATTAGGGTTAGCTTGCATATTTATAGAGGAATGGAATTAGGTCAGAATCTTGCACAAAAATCCATTGGAATGATGATTGAATATTTGATTGAAAATCAAATCTTTTTGCATTTTCATGATTGAAGAAAGTTGCCAATTTTGGAGATTTTTGCATCTTTGATTTGTACACGAAATTGCCAGCATATCTTGACCATATTTGCTTCACAAATTGATTGAAAAATCAAATCTTGCATTTTCCTACAATTTAAATTAATTAAATGAATTAATATTAATTAAAAATCCAATTAATTAATAAAAATAAGAAAATAAATTCAATTAAGCTTGATGGGTCGTGCATAGGCCATGGATGAAGTTTCAAGAAGAGATTTGAGGTCCGTTAGCAAAAATAAGGTGTTTTGAACAAAGTTGACTTTTGCAAATTCACAAAAATTTCCCAACTTCTCCAATGCATATCTTGCTCAATTTTGATCATATGAACATGTTCTTGGACATTTTGGAAAGCTCTTGAAGTCCTCTAACCAATTCCTTTGGTACCATATCATTTGGATTTACCAATCTCAAGTTATGGTCTTTGACTTAAAGTGCACTTTTGTTGACTTTTGAAATTGACCTATAATGTAGAAATTGATAACTTTTTATGAGAGTATTTCTTGAACTTGGAATGTGAATATGGGATGTAGGAAATGTAGTCCCCTTCAAAATCAGCATTGGATGGGATTTTTCTGATGAACCATGAAAAAGTTATGCCTTAGTCAAGATACAGTTGACTTTTCTACTGTCCAAAAATAGTAACTTTTTGCATCTTGATGAATTTTGAGCTACCCTTGTGGAATCATGATCAAGACTTGATCAAATGATGATTGTGGGCTCAAAATAAGATGTTGACCAAAAAATTTGACTTTTGACTGTGAAATGACCATTTTGCCCCTGCAGTTGACTGTGGATCAAATAGGGCTTTTGACTGTGGAATTTGGCACTGTGAGTCTTGAAACTTGGCATGTAGATGCTTGAGAACATGTATAGGCCTATGAGTCTTGGTTGAACCATTGAAAACCCCAAATTCCTTGAAAGAACCAAAACCCTAATTTTGACTGTCTTAGGAGGTGGTTTGACTGTGTAACCTCTTGAGCAATCTTGAACAATTTGAGGATCATTCTTGACAAATCTTGAGGAATATGGGAGGGAAAATTTTGGGGTACAACATCCTGCTTAGAGGTTTCTACAACGATCTTTTTAGGTGCCTCCGTCCGAGCAGGCTCACCTGTGATTTCTTTGCCCCGAGTGCCAGATGGCTCGGCGGCAGGGTTGATAACTGGAATAGGAACTGGGACAGTAGATGATGTACTAGTAGATGGAATGACAACAGGTTTATGAACAGTTAGAGGGGAAATCTCGGGAGAAAAGAGACTTCCACTTCTGGTGACCTTGCTAGCCCCCAAAATACTGCTGATATCAGCATCAGCTTCTTCAATCTATAAGTCTTTATTAACTCCATGGTAATACACATCGCCCCATAGTGCCAAGGGATAGCTTTATCTGAAGTGTATGGAATAGGACCAGGGACAGTAATGATTAACGGAGTGATTCTCGGAATAGGTGTAATCCTAACAGGCTTTCTCGAGGAAGCCTTGGAAGGATTGACGAAAATGGTTATGATGGCAACATCTTGAATTGGAACCAACAGAATCATAGTCTTCTCAAACATGATCTCTTTGTTATCCATCGTGCGTTGAACACCTGATTTCAATAAACGACAACCAGCAGGCAGAGTTGAACACATGTGGCAACCTTCGCCACATCCCAGAAATAAACTGGCCAATAATATATTCTTCTTAACTGTCATCAAAGGAGTAGAAATGGCTTCCACAGAGATCACAAATAAATCATCATCCACAACATTTACTCCATGATCATGCTTGGGCATAGGAGCAGTTATGACGTTGGGTTTCTCTGGAGCGTCAAAGTCAATCTCTTTAGCTTCGATCAAATCTTGAACTTTATTCTTCAAGGCCCAACAGTTATTTGTATCATGACCTGGGCTATCAGAGTGATAGGCGCAACGGGCGTTCGGGTTATATAGCGGAGATGAGGTGCTGGGATTCTTTGGGGCTTCCCTCAGAGTTACCAGGTTGGTCTTCAAAAATTGTGGTAGAATTTGAGACAAGTTCATATTAAGGCGAGTGTACTGTCTCTGTGGTCTCTCCATCCTTTGCTGATTGTTGCATTGTGGGGCAACAGTGGGTCTTGATATAAGTACCGTATTCACTGCTTGACGGTGTTCAGGTCTGCTTTGGCTCCTCGAGCCATAGACTGCACAGGCTTCTTTCTTACCGGTGAAAGGCTTATTTTCTGCACTTGATTAAGTACCTTTTTGTATCTTACCACTTAGGTTACCAGCTTCTACTCTCTCCCCAGTTAAAATCAATTCAGTAAACCCATATGACAAACTACCGATCAGATGATTGAAAAATGGACCATACAACGTCCCTAGAAACATGTCAACCAACTCCCTATCAGACAAAGGGGTTGGACTCTTCCATCCAGATCTCTCCACTTCTGAGCATAGTCCTTAGAACCTTCACGTGCACCCATAGACATACCCTGAAGCTGAGTACGAGTGGGAGTAAGGTCGGTGTTATACTGGTACTGCTTATAGAAAGCAACGGCAAGGTCCTCCAGTTTCAGACATTAGCTCCTTCCAATTGATAAAACCATTCAAGCTGAGTCCCTGACAAACTATCTTGAAAGAAATGTACCCACAAATTTCTATCAGAAGTGTAAGGTTTGATTTTTCTGACGTACGAGCGGAGATGGTGTTTTGGACAGGATACCCCATCGTACTTGGCAAAAACAGGTGCTTTGAACTTATGAGGGATCACCACCCCAGATGCTAGTCTCAGATCTCCGAAATCCAAACCAAGGATCTTCTGAATCTCCATAGCACTCAGACGGTCTTCAAGTTGTTTGTACCTATCCTTGGCAGGAGGATACTGCTCATCATCAAAATCAGTATCATTATCAGAGACTACAGGACTAGGACCCTTTTCTTCTTCTTGGTTCTCCTCTCCTTTGGATGAAAGAGACAGATCAGCTTCCTATCACAACCTATTCCCAAATCTGTTACCCATATTCAAAAGAACCACCTTCTTCTTCTTCTCCTTCAGGATGAGAGTTTTCAAGTCTTTTTTCCCTTTAGCCAAGTTCAAGAACATCTAATGGAATTGGACATTTTGTGCCTAAAGAGCTTTGATGGCTTGATCGGTAGGTATTTCAGAAGACATTTCGTGCTGAAATAAATAGCGAAGACGATGAGAAACCTGTAATGGTACCTGTAATGATGTGAATGATAATGGGATGCGTATGTAATGATTTCAAATACTTTGGGAGATTTAAATTTGCAAACCAAGAAATAAAATAAAACTTTATTAGATTAACTTGTAAAAATGTTTAACAATGCCTTTGAGGCGTTACAAAAAGAAATAAATGGAAAACAAATCTAAACTAGAAAAAGCAAAAATCAGAAATCCCATGGACGCTTCCCCTTTGTGCTGACATAGTCATTCATTGTCCTTTCATTCTCAAGTTGCCTCATGAGCTTCAAGATCTTCCTCTATTGCTCATGGTACTTTTCTAGGTAGGTATCCCTCTCCTCTTTCAGCTGAATCCAAGATCTCTTCAATGCCCCAAGATCAGTGGGCATGTAGGGATAAAGGATTGTATATGGAATGCCCTCTTCATTGGTAGGCTCCACAATCATTGGCAACACAGCTTCATAAGGCATCCCAAGCTTCTGGGCTCGAGCTCGGACCCACTGGAGATAAGGTTGGATAGGGAGAGAAGTCTTTGGTCCTAGATCTTGAGGGTCAGACCTGTTCACCATGCCCCAAGCTCGTATAAACCTTCGGCGGTTCTCGTCAACATCTTCATTATAGTCAAATGCAATATCTGTAAGAAGTACCTCATAAGGACCGTCTCTCCGAGAACGACCAAATTGTCGCAAAGCCAAGCAAGGACTGTAGGTTATTCCCCCTCTGATTCCAAGAAACGGGACATTAGGGTATCCCCCACATTGATCAATGACAGTAGTACCTTCCATAGCCTTAGAACTCCAAAGAATGTTTAAATGGGAAAGGGACATTATCCTGTAAGACCATCCTAAACCTTCTTCATTCTTCAACACGGACTTAGGGAGGTGTGAAATAAACCACCTCGCCAGTAGCGACATGCAACACATGAGAGTCCCTCTTCTTCGCATAGTACGAGTATAGAGGGCATGCAAAATATCACCCAGAAGAGTAGGTACAGGATTGCGAGACAGGAAGATCTTGACCGCATTCACATTAATGAAGGAATATGGATTCGGGAAGATAACCAAACCATAGATAAGGAGAGCCAAGATGTCTTCGAAAGCTTTAAATTCCAAATTATCCCAGAATAGTTGAGCTTCAACCCTGCTTCGTGTTTCCCAATTAGATACTACGTATGCCCGTTTCAAATGTAGAGCTGAAGCAATGTCCTCTGGTCTAGGAGTCTCTTCCAAATCTGTGAAGGGCATCTGCTCAAGGATGGATATGCCCAATAAGTGAGAAAACTCTTCCAAAGTGGGAACTAGCTGATAATCCGGGAAAGTGAAGCAATGATGCATCGGATCGAAGAACTGGAAAATCACACTTATCATCTGCTCATCAAACTTTGAGGTAACCAAGCTAAGAAGCTGACCATGTCTCCTAATGAATGAAGAAGTATCAGAAACTCTCGAGGCTAAATCTTTGAGTTGAGCAGGTATTTGCACAAAGTTAACTCGAATGGTGTTTCTGCGCACGGAAGC
This sequence comes from Vicia faba, assembly GCA_948472305.1. Lineage (NCBI taxonomy): Eukaryota > Viridiplantae > Streptophyta > Magnoliopsida > Fabales > Fabaceae > Vicia > Vicia faba. The sequence goes on from OX451735.1 coordinate 411,034,472, forward strand.
CATAATCTGCAAAATAGAACAAAGATAAATCCCCTAGGTCTTTGAAATGGTTAGTATAATGGAGTATGCATGCTATGCTATGATGCATGATGTCATGATAAAACAAACAACATGTATAGCAAATAACAGACATGATAAAGGAAAACAAGTCACACAAGAGCCCTTAAGTTTCAGGCTTGCATGGGGTCTAGGTATTACCCTCTTGAAGTTCAGTTGGTTTCAACTTGTCCTAATAATAGTAATCGAGTTCTAGAGGTTCTCAATATCATTGACCATCCTCCATCGGTCATGGTTTCAGCTCGCGCAATCTTTTCTTGCGGCCGGAACTATCTCGAGAGTATGGTCTCAATGAGTGTAGTATCGAGTATCAACCAGTTCTCAGCTTTATACCGAGGCCGGCTATCTCACTACTTTCTAATGGCCAAGTTGGTCGATTAAGGGTTCTAAGGTCAGTTGATGCTTAACGACACACATAGCAGCCACATATTCTCCTCGTTTCTCCACAAGGGATATCGGTACCAACCAATGTGCCACATCAATGTAGCTACTAATTCAACCGTATCGGTCTACGTTGTACAGTTCCCTCACAGTCTATTGCTACTTATCTAAAAGTATCCCCAGATTCAGGTTAGGATCTATAATAACCCCAAACAAAACCCTTAAAAGTAAAGCAAACAAAGCAATCAAGAGAAGCAATTATGATGACCTAGAACCTAAGGTATACCCCACTTATTTAATTCCCCAGCAGAGTCGCCAGTTCTGTGATACGGTGGCAGAACCGACTGTTTTGGAAAATGCTGGTTTGCGTTTTGCGTTTGTGTTTGCAAAATGTCACGGTAAGCAAGAGTCGCCACCGACTTTTATTTTATACAACTGGAAAAGAAAAAAGCACAGAAAAATTCTTTTTTTTGAGATTTGAGTACAGGGGGTAGATTATAAAAAGGGAAGGTATTAGCACCCTTTCTATCTGTGGTTTTCCACGGGCTCTTAGGTACTTGCTCATGATTTAAAAATTGCTTTCGTGTTTGTGTGTTTTGAAAGGTTTTGTTTGACTTTGTTTTAACTCTTGCTTTTGTCTTCAAGATTGTTACAAAGTGTTTTTGAAAACTTTGCTTGAATAAGTGTAAGTGTGGAAAAGTTTGATTTTGAGAAAGTACCTACTAGCATCTACCTACTCAAAAAAAGAATGTTTCTGTTCTAGTTTCCTTTAGACAACGCTATCCCACTATTAGTAAGTAGGTAGCACCGTCGTTGGAGTTGTAAGGGTCAATTCGAAAGGGAAGTACGATCACTAAAGCAATGTTAGGACGCCTTAGTAATAACCCTAATGTTTTAAGATCATATTCGAGGCAACATTTCCGAGGTATCCTTTCCGAGGCAACATTTCCGAACGAGACATTTGATCTTTGTTTAGACAAGAGGGCGACCACTAAAACACCCTATACTTAATGATCGTTTATTAAAGGCAACCGAAGTGAGAGTATACCCTAGGAGTGTGCATGTGCGAGTGATTTGATTTCAAGTTATTATCTTTGCTCATTTAGGGTTTGCTAACTATTTTAAAATTAACATACATTCTTGTCATGCAATCCTAATATCATACATCTAACAGTTAATATTTGCGAAAATTAAAATGCAAGAAATAAAACTACGCTATTACAAGGCTTCGGGGAGGGAGATTAATTACATATCCAAAAAACCCCGTAAAACAATAAATAAACGAAAAGTCCTAATTAAACTATTACATCCCATGAGCAGTTACATTAATATTTGCAAAAATAAATAAACGCGCGATGAATCAAGAACGAGAGAGAAATTAGGATTTTGACCTCGTCTAACTTAATTAAAAGAAAAAATATTTTTTGTTGTTTTTGATTATTTTTTGAGAAAGAATAAGGTTTTAAATTAAATAAGTACAAAGCTATTTACTAATTAAATTAAATTAAGAAAATTAATTAATTTTGACCTATTTTTGTATTTTAGTTATTTTAAGAAAATAAAATAAAAATTAAATCAAATAAAACCTAATTTTCTAATTTGTTTTTAATTTATTTACAAAAAGTTAGATTAAAGTTATCCTAAAATTAAACTAATTAAATTAATTGTGACAAAATATATAAAAAACCTAAATTTGATGAAAATGATTTTTATGAGTTTTTTTGTAAAAAAGAATTAATTTTTATGTTAGAAAATAATTTAATCAAAATAATTAAATAAAAGAAAATATATAAAAGAAAAGAAAAGAGAATTGGGCTTGGTGTTCTAGTAATTGAGGGGGTATCCATAGCAAATTCTGAGCCCAAAAGCCTTGGTCCATGTTGACCTTCCTGATTCCATGTTGCATGTTTGACTAGGCCTATGGTAGACCATCACATGCCAGGCGTTGGATTTGGCTTTTTGGACATCTGGATGGCTGATCATTGAGGGCGTATGGTGGATGTCCTAGAAACCCGTGCATGGAATTATGCATAGAAAAATAATATTGAAGAACAAGGGGGCCTGGGGATCGAACCCAGGCCCTTTGGCTTTTCCACACACCTCCTTACCAACTCTGCTAGCACGCTTGTTTGTATATGAAATAACAACAATTGATAATATGTGATAACGTGAGTTAGTGGAGGAAAATAGCAAAAAGCGCGCGCCAATTTAAATGGACAAACCAGGGGGGTGCCACGCCACCCTTCTTCTTCCTCTCTCCATTTGTAAAAGTCCAAAACTTTTACCTACAGACAAAAGTCTATAGCTATAGCCCCTGTGATTTCCAGAATCTCATACACGCACCATAAATGAAAACTAATGCTACATGCCAGTTCGTCTTGGCCTTGTGAACATCATAGTACCCCTCTTTTGTGTCTCTTTTCCTTTATTTCTTTACTTGCTTTAATTTTCATACATCAATTTGTCAAATAAAATTAAGTAATCTATCGACGCGTAGGAATTTTTGAGACTGTTTTTGTTTTGAATTGTATGTTAAGCTGCTTATAATCACTTTTGATTATAAGTTTTTTTTCATATCAACACAACCCAAAGAAAAATTCCGAAACTTTGATTGCACACCATGTGTTTGACAAATTGTTTAGCTTGTTCAACTCAAAGGAAAATTGCAATGTTCTATTACTTACTCTCATTTACTCTCTATGCAATTTGTTGAATGTGTTCTTTGACCGATCGATTCATATAGAATTTTTCCTTGATTGTTAAAGTTTAAATTTCTTCTTTAATTAGATTATAACCACTTTGATTGTAAGTGTTTTTTCATATCAACAAAGCTCAAATAAAATTCTGAAAAATTGATTGTGCGCGACATGTTCGATAAAGTGTTAAGTTATGTTTTTAATATGATTTCATTGGAAATAGGAAACCGTTGTGTTTGATATTAAACTATTAATTGAAATATTATTATGTTTATTGAATTTATCATTATTTTAATTCTATATGGCTTGTGCATATCTGAGTTTCTAATAACTAGGATCGTTTAGACTACCATTTTGATCTAGGCCAAAAACCTTTGACTCAATATTGTTTTTCAAATAAATTTTTAAGTAACCATTTTAAAAGGTAATTTTTTATGGATCTATTCACCCCCCTCTAGATAATTCACCGTATTCTAAGAGTTTAGAAGATGAGCATTATATTTGATAGGATAAATCAAACCCACATATTCGAAAAACCATAGATATGTCTTTGTGGGCATCCATTACTTAGAAAATAGGTCGAGGCAGTGCCTCTGGTGAGTGTCGACCAGGACACCGTGATCAATTTCATATAGAGTCACATCATGTATAGATATGGTGTCCCTGAAACCATAACAATGGACCAAAGTTCAGTATTCGTTGGTCAAAAAGTAGTGGAATTTGCCTCAAATTCAGGAATCAAATTGTTGACATCAACTCCTTATTATGCATAGGAAATGGCCAAGTAGAAGCTACATATAAGGTCATCATAAGTTTAATCAAGAAACACATAGGCCAAAAACCAAATAATTAACATTAGACCTTGGACCAAGCACTATGGGCTTGCAAGACCTTAGCATGTAATGCGTTTTTTATCCTATATGCAAGTTGGGAACTTTATGATGTATTGTAAATGTGTATATGACATTGTGTGTGTTCATCATTGTTGACAGTTGCAGTTAGCGACTCTCAAGCAAAAAAATTGAGTAAGTGTCTTTTATCGTCTCCACAGGGATTAGTTCTACTGGATTGCCGTTCGAGAAGTCTCGTGTTTATGAGTTTGGATTTGAATGGGTTAAAAGGTAAATGCGGCAATTAAAACTTATGAACATAAAAAGAATTCATTCTTCGAACAAAAGAGAACTCTCGGGTTTTCACTTCATCTACCCTATCAAATACTTAAACTTACTACTCAGTTGCAATCAACCTAAGCTACTCATTAATATCACCACGTACCACTCACACAGAGATTATCTCTAACGCATAGTGAGATTTCAACCGTATTGCTCTCGGAGACAATTTCACGTGCAACTCAAATAACACAGAGGCATTAAAAGTTGATACTCACGTGAATACTAAGCCTTAATCTATTTCTAGAATCAAAACCTAATAGATGTTTATCCTAAATCCGGATTTGAACCGTACATGTCTGCAGCAACCCATACCCAATTAAGCAATCAATCATCAATATTGATTTGTAACGAAAGTTTCATAAAACACCATGAGTAATAAATATACATATAATATAGTTAAATTTACATACAAACTCCAACAAATACATAATACAAAGAAAATAAGAGAAGAGGAACCAAACATCTTTCGGTTTGTCAGCTCCGATCAATGAGAAATTCGACTTTGGATCATCCAAATGCCAGCTCCATTGTTGTTTTCTAAGATCTAAACTATCAAAGAATGAAGGTTGATGAAGTTGAGAATAAATACCCCAAAACCATAACCCTAGCAAATGAAATGAATCTGTTTTTATAAAACTAATTTCAGCAGACCGCACTAAGCGGACCTGGCGTGTTAAGCATTACTTCCTCTAATTTATACGTTAAACTTCCTGAACTGCGCTAAGCGGGATCAGAAAACACATCTCTGCCATAATAGTTCCAAACACACACAGCGCGCTACAAAACACGTTAAGCAACATTTCTTCCAAAACTTCATATCTGGAGTCGTGCCTTCGAGACTTTATTCCTCGATCCTCCAAATATGCAACAATAGCTACAAAAAGACATTAAAACTATCAAACGGTACATAAATGAATCAAAAACACAATAATACATAAAGTATACATATTTACACACAAAGCGAGAATTTATTCAAAGAATATTAACAAAAGAATCGATAAGTGCAACAAAACTTATATACAAAATTAACTACAATTTGCACTTACCAATCATATAGAACGATATTTTAATTTCCTTTAATAATTATTTTAAACCTTAAAAAGAAAATACATGAAATGGATTTTTGAAATAAAGCATATCTTTTTATTACCAAAAAATAGATAAGTACAAGCCGATTGCACGGATCCAGGCACCAAGACAAAACTAAGATAAACTATGAGTACTCACATTGAGATGAGCACTTAACAAATTACTCATATTACATCTCCATAAAACATTATCCATAATCCTATCAACTATATTATGGGCTATATCAATTTGAGATAAAATCTTCTCATTTCTCCATTTCCAAAGCTCATAAATAGTTTTTGCCCAAGCAACCTTTAAAATTTGATATCTCCAAGATTTTTTCCTAATCTCCAAAACTAACCAATCAATTTCCAAGTTCCAGCTCAAAGGAGTTACAGAAAAACCAATCTAATTCAAGAAATCCTTCCAAATACACAAAACAAATGGCAACAAAAAAATAGGTGATTCAAACTTCCTCTTGATTACAAAAAAAAACACTTCGGATCTAGCACCATACCGAAACAAATGAGGCTATCTTTAGTTGACAGCTTACCACTAAGGGTCATCCAAAGAGTGAAGAGAGCTATTGGTCTAGCTCGATTATCGATCATAATCCTGCGCCACACAACTTTTTCTTTATCCCCTCTAAGAGCATGATACATCTTCCTAGTTTGATATTTGTTTTTGGCTTCCACCCCCTTTCCAATAATCCACATCCTTAACAATATCTCTACACTTTATAATTCTCTTCATGATCCAAGAATAGTTGTGCTTAACATTCCAATTCATGATGTCCTTCTTTATGAGATAATATGTATTTATCCATCTAACCCACAATCTATCCGCTTTGACTTGAATATTCCAAAGCAACTTCCCTATTGTAGCTTGGTTCCACTCTCTGAGCGCGAAAATATTAAGACCACCAGCCCCTTTCGGATTATAGACCGTATCCCACGCAATGGGGCCTTCTTTGTTGGTTCACTTGTATTACTCCAAAGAAATCTCCTGCATAATGCTTCAATATGATTGATGACTTTTTGCGGCATGGGGAATATGTGCATCCAATAATTAGTCATAGCGAACAAAACACTTTTAATCAGCTGATACCGATGAAGAAAGGTGAGAGTGGAATGGCTGAGGGAGAATGGAATCAAAGAGAATGCAGAAGGAATTTGAAAGTGGTGGTGAAGAAATGAACCGTCTGTGAGGGAGCAGAGCTATGGTGGAAGGAGGTTTTAAGAGGAGTGAGAATTCAGGATTCAGTGTGAGAGAGAGGTTGTTGAAGGTTGGAGGTGAAGGATTCAGAGAAAGAGAAAATGAAGGTGAGGGAATGTAGGTTTTTAGGTGCCTTCAAGCAACACTTATGTTTATCATTATTGAAGAACAATGCTTCAAGAACTCTTTGATTGTATTTCCGCTGTCATGCTTCATTTTCATTAGTCTGGTATCAAGATTTAGGCTTAGATTGAAAGCAGAAATTGGATTTTTTCCCTATGATTCTTCTTGGAGTCCTATAAAATGTTTTTCAACCTAATTTTAAGCATAATTATCATTCTTTATTTGTGTATTTTTTGGGTTGTTTCTCATTTTAGTTGTCGTTCAATAGCTAATTAGTTGTAAATTCAAATTCTGCAGGTCATTTTTTGGTTAGCTACTGTGTTTGACATACCAGCTCAATTCCAGCGCTTTTGGGTATTTGGACTGGACAGCGGCAAAACCTGACTTGTCATTCATATCGGCTATTGACACGCATCGAGGAATCAGGATCAGTAAATTCATAAGATCTCTTGAAGCTTTTCTCTCATTTATTTTTTATCTTGAGTGTGTTTGTGACATTTTGATGTTTTTTTCTGTTCATTTTGATTTCAAATTGCAGATTGAACCGTTTAATATTGTTTCTGGAAGTGCTAACGTACCCCATCATTATATACGAATTATGTCCCACTGCACTTATAAAGATGTGTGTTCTGGTTCCCTTTCTTTTGATCCTGCGAGTGAATTTGATTTTGTTGCATTTCTAATTGAATTATGCCTATTGTTGTGCAGGAAATTATGTTTGAACCAAACGAGGTCATCGGCCCGATGGTCACAGGTATTATTGTGATATGAATGATTTTTGTTGAAATTTTGATTTTTTTTTTGTGAATGGAATTGGGTGAGACTAAGAAAAAGAATTTAGGAGTAGAAGGAAGAAACAGGAAGGTTCTTGGAGATATTGTTAATCTTGTGATTAATCCAGCAGATCTTCATGCTGCTATTGAGTCTAAGCGCATCACAAGGTTTTTTTTTGTTTTTGTTTTTAATCTGTTATTTTATTTTTGTTGAAAGGTTGTATTTGTGAATCTGTTTTTGGTGGAATTTGATGATGTTTTAGATATTAGTACCTGATGCCGTCAATGGAAACTATGTTGCTGCAAAAAAATTGGAACAAGCTCAGAAACCTGTTGAACATGAAGTTATTGTTATCAGCTCAGATGAAGAATCAATCTGAAGTGAAAGAGAAAAAGTCTCTTAAAGGAAGGAAGTTGAGAGAAAGATCTGGTTTTGTATTTAGGGTGTTGTTTTTCAATGTAGACTAATAGAATGTTTGGTCTTTTGTTTGTTTGTTAGGCTCAGGTTGCTGGTAGAAATGTGCCAAATGATATGGTTGTCCTCTTATTTTTTTTATTTCAATGTTTGCCCGTTTGTGTTGCTGTAGTCGACACCATATGCTCCCTTTTCCTAACACACCGTCTCATAATGTTGTTATTTGTAGGATTGAATTTGACCTATAATGATTCTTTACTGGATTTGATTATTTCTTTCACATGTAAGGAAACTTATTCTTTCATGCTTCAGTTATATTAGTAGTTATAATTTGATTCGTTAAACACTCTTTTCTCTATGAATGCAGTTTTGTAGATGATGCATGTTCTGCCTTAGAAGACTTTGATTAAAGTTCACAAAACAGTAGCTTGGGTTCGATGTTACCGTTCATACATGCCTCATTTTTTGGAAAATTGATAGTTCAAATTGGCAGCACCATCCATAGTTTCATTGTTGAGGTATAATTTTTTTTCCTCATTCACTAATTCTGAAGAAAATGCACATTTCCATACATGGTTCACATATAATGGCTGCACATTTTATCAACACCAATTATGAAAATCATGGTTCACATTTCCATTTCTATTACATGAACTCAATTCCATTTTTCAAATCCTACATTTTATCAAACACCAATTTTGAAAATCTTGGTTCATTATTTTTACATGAATATAATTAGACATTGTTTCATTTTATTTATAGATTCCCAATGATTCACAATGAATTTAAAAAAATGTTAAGGTATCCAAATAATTATAAGTTTCTTGATCATGTCCAATTAAAGATACAATAAGTTTCTGGTGTCATCCTTATAGTTGCTTCGTTTATAAGTTACATGAAATAGGTGGAAATTTCGAAGATATGGAAAGACATCCAAAAAAATTAAAACATGCATTGCTTATTATCGACTTTAGATCTTTGTACTTTTATTATATATAGCTTTTATCAACTTTATTATAGTTGAAAAATGTGTGTAATATATTGGTCAAATATTGTTGTAAATTATTCTTATATTAAAAATTTTAATTATAAAACTATTTATTAATGTAATAGAGCAATATTAATACAATTTCCTTATTATTTTCTCATCAATGTCATGATGATATATGTTTAATTAACTGAAGCAAAGTTCTTTGTATTTTATGTTGATATGAGTGCAAAATAGCGCACACAATATTTTTTATTGTACTTCATGTCATCAATACTCCAATTTATAATGTTTAGATTTATCAATTTAAGTTGGATTATGTGTAGTATTTTTCAGTGTACTTATTGACTTGTAGTTAGTTAGTTAGTTTGTTAAGAGTTTGTTAGAACTGTTAAACATTCTGTTTAAGTTAGTTACACAACTAAACTTGTATATAAACAAATCCATACTTTTATTATCAATAACAATGAGAGTTTATTTACTCCTATGCAATTAACATGGTATCAGGAGAAAACTCTTAAGCTTCCGTATTCTTTCATCAACGACTTTCTGGAATTGCTTCAATTCCGTTTCTTTTTTCGTTGATTCCCCATCATTCTACTTCGATTCTTTATCTTCTTGCCTTGAATCTTCATCTCCTTGCATCTATTCGCTTCTGTATCTCTTTCCTTGTCCTCTTCGATCTTGATTGTGTGATTTCAGCGTTTCTTCCATTTTTCCCTAATCTGCAACAATGGCGGCTAGAGTTGCGATTACTACTGCAAATTTGCAGGATTCAACACACGATTACTATATTCATCCCAACGAGAACCCATCCTTGGTTCTTGTTACCCCTATCCTTGATGGAAGCAATTACCATGGCTGGGCAAGAGCTATGGAGATGTCGCTGCAGATGAAGAAAAAATTCGGGTTCATTGATGGCACTATTCCGAGGCTTGCAGATAATAACCCCATGCTCTCAGCTTGGAAACGATGCAACAATCTCGTGCTTTCTTGGATTACTCATTCTGTCACACATGAGATTGCCACAAGCATTATCTGGTTTGATGCTGCTACTGATGTTTGGAAGGATCTCAAGGATCGCTTTTCTCAAGGAGATTCGGTTCGTATCTCTCATCTCCATCATGAACTTTATTCTCTGTAGCAAGGGGATTTATCCATTACTGCTTATTACACAAAAATGAAAATATTATGGGATGAAATGTGTAACTATCGCCCAATTCCTGTTTGTTCCTCCATTACTGGTTGTTGCTGTGAGGCAGTGAAGATTGTCAAGCGTTACAGGGATAATGATTGTGTGCTCTGCTTCTTAAGGGGTTTGAATGACAATTATGCTGCAGCTCGGTCTCAAATTCTTCTCATGGATCCTATGCCTGATTTACCAAAAATATTTTCCATGATTCTTCAACAAGAACGCCATCTTAATATAGTTGTATTACCTGACCCTGCAGCCATGACAGTTCAAGCAATGCCTTCACAAGCTTCATCACAAGGTTCTTATTCTGGAAAGGGCAAGCCAAGTTATCAGAAATCTTACAACAAGGTAAACATGCTTTGCTCTCACTGTGGCAGAACAAATCACAATGTTGATACCTGCTTTCAAAAGCATGGCTATCCTCCAGGTTTTCCAAATGGCTATAAGCCAAAGAAAGCCTATATTGCTGTTTCTGGAGACAGTGGCACAGTTGATGAAGCACAGTCATCTTCTAATGGTGTGGAACTCACAAGGGAACAACTTCAGAGTTTATTGGCCTTGCTTCCCTCTTCTCAACCCACCGGTAGCTCACTTTCTTCTCATCTTGTGAGCAGTCACAATGTCATTTCTAATGGCATAGGTAAGTTTTCTATGCAATGGATCATGGACTATGGGGCCACTGATCACATTGTTTGTTCTCTAACTTTCTTTGTTTCTTATTATAAGATCAGTCCCATTTCTGTTTCCTTACCAAATAAGGCAAGTGCCATGGCACATTGCATATGGACGGTTATTCTTTCTTCCACACTAACCTTACATAATGTCCTGTATGTTCCCAGTTTTGATGTTAACCTTGTTTATGTCCAACAACTCACCAAAACTTTACCAAACAGACTTGTCTTTAGTGATAATTTTTGTTGTTTACAGGACAAGATCACCTTGAAGATGATTGGGAGAGCTGAGATCAAGAATGGACTCTACATCATGATTCTACCACCTTTTCATCAAGTACAACCTTCAGCTTCATTTCACTCAGCCAATATGTCTAATACATTACCTGTAAAAATACCTCATGTTTCGCATCATAGGTTAGGCCATCTTTCTTATACATGTTTTGAACAATTACACAAATTGTATCCATCCATTCCCTTCTCCCAATGTGATCCTTGTGATTCATGTCAGTTTGTAAAACAAAAAAAAAGTTGTCTTTTCCTTTGAGCAAAACTGTTTCTGAAAATATATTGAATTTGTTACATGTGGATATTTGGGGGCCTTATAGCCAATCTTCTATTACTGGTGCCAAATACTTTCTTACCATTGTGGATGACAAATCTCGTTTTACATGGATCAAATTAATGAAATTAAAATCAGAAGCTAGACTAGTTTTACAAAAGTTTATTGAGTTTACACAAATTTTTTTTCAGAAACAAGTAAACTTAGTCAGGACAGATAATGGTGTTGAATTCCACATGCCTGAATTTTACATAAAACATGGAATTCAACATCAGAAAACTTGTGTGGAAACTCCACAGCAAAATGGGATTGTAGAAAGAAAGCATCAACATATCTTGAATGTTGCTAGGGCTTTGATGTTTCACTCTAACTTGTCCATTCAATTTTGGTCCTTTGCTGTCTTGCATGCCACTTATTTGATCAACCTCTTACCTACTAGGGTTCTTTCAAACAAATCACCCTACATGATTTTATATGACAAAACACCAGATCTGGAACATTTAAGAGTTTTTGGTTCATTGTGTTATGCTACTACCATAACAGCTCATAGAACAAAATTTCAGGCTAGGGCCAGGAAGTGTGTTTTGCTGGGATATAAAGAGGGTGTTAAAGGTTTTATTTTGCTTGATCTTCTTTCAAGAGAAATATTTTTGTCTAGGAATGTTATTTTTTATGAAAATATTTTTCCTTTTCATCAAGGCATTTCTGAATCACATGAATCATTATTTCATATCCTTCCTACTGAACCACAAGCTCCATCTTTACCTACTCACATAAATCAGTCCATCCCTGATCCTTTACCATCATCAGATTCACAAAATCTTCCTCCACTTTCCCCTGTTGTTACTCAACCTGTCCCTGAACCAGAACCTATAAGACAATCTGCCAGAACCAGAACAAAACCATCTTACTTGCATGATTATCACTGTCATTTAGTCCATTCTTCATCACAGGGAACTCAATCATCTAACTCCTCATATGGTACTCTTTATCCTCTCTCTGATTATCTCTCTTATTATTCCCTTTCTCCTTCCTATCAGTCTTTTGTTTTGTCTTGTTCTACTCTTATTGAACCTAGAACATATAGTCAAGTTGTAAAGGATGAGAGATGGAGGCAAGCAACGGACCTTGAAATTGCAGCTCTTGAGAGTACCAAAACATGGGAAATGACTGACTTACCACCTGGTAAACATCCAATTGGATGTAAATGGGTATTCAGGATTAAGAGGCATGCAGATGGTACTGTTGAGAGCTTCAAAGCTAGGTTGGTAGCCAAGGGCTACACACAACAAGAGGGATTGGACTATTTTGAAACTTTTTCTCCAGTTGTAAAGATGACAACTGTGAGGTTGGTTCTGGCTCTGGCAGCATCTAAGAACTGGTTTCTAAAGAAATTAGATGTTAACAATGCCTTTTTGCATGGCACTTTAGATGAAGAAGTGTATATGCTTCCACCTCCAGGCTATGCTACTGCTCAACCTTCACAAGTATGCAAGTTGACAAAGTCATTATATGGCTTAAAGCAGGCTAGCAGACAGTGGAACCATAAGCTGACAACTTCCCTGCTTTATTTAGGATATGTGCAATCCAAGAGTGATTACTCACTGTTTGTTAGATCTCATAATGAGCATTTGACAATTTTAATCATTTATGTTGATGACATTGTACTCACAGGTGATGATTTAGAGGAGATTACCAAGGTAAAACAGTTTCTGGACAATCAGTTCAAAATTAAAGACTTGGGCAATCTCAAATGTTTTCTAGGCTTTAAAGTAGCCAGATCTAAAGAGGGCTTGGTGCTATCTCAGAGGAAATATGCTCTGGAGTTGATTGAAGAAGCTGGATTACTTGCTAGTCAACCTGTTAGTACACCAATGGTGCCAGGCACAAAGCTTCCAACTCTCACAGATCAACCTTTTTCTGATATTTCAGGTTACAGAAGGCTCATTGGGAGGTTACTGTATCTTACTAACACCAGGCCTGACTTGTCCTTTGCTGTGAGCACCTTAAGTCAGTTCCTTTCTACCCCAATGAAGGTTCATCATGAAGCTGCCATGAGAATTTTGAGATATCTTAAACTGCAACCAGGTCAAGGCTTATTCTTTTCAGCTGAATCTTCTCATAAGCTTACAGGATTTTGTGATTCAGATTGGGCCTCCTGTGTTGATACCAGAAAATCAGTTACAGGGTACAATTTATTTTATGGTTCTTCCTTGGTTAGCTGGAAATCAAAGAAGCAGAGTACAATTTCTAGATCTTCTTCAGAGGCTGAATATCGAGCAATGGCCACTACAGTTTGTGAAATACAATGGCTATTGTATCTTCTTGAGGACCTTCAGCAACCAATTTAGAAACCAGTGGCATTGTTTTGTGACAATTTATCAGCTATCTACATAGCTCAGAATCCCACATTTCATGAGCGAACACATTGAAATCGATTGCCACTTGGTTAGAGACAAGGTGCAACAAGGAATCATCCAGCTCATGCCAATTCCTACTCATGCACAGTTAGCTGATCTACATACAAAGGCTCTCCATACACCACAGTTTCAGCTTTTATTGTCCAAGCTTAGTTTGAGAAATTTGTACAGCTAAGCTTGAGGGAGGGTATTGACTTGTAGTTAGTTAGTTAGTTTGTTAAGAGTTTGTTAGAACTGTTAAACATTCTGTTTAAGTTAGTTACACAACTAAACTTGTATATAAACAAATCCATACTTTCATTATCAATAACAATGAGAGTTTATTTACTCCTATGCAATTAACAGTACTATTAATAACAAACACAATTTATAATGTTAATATTTTTTATTAATATAAAAAAATTTATTCTGTATCTCACACGAGTATACTTACTAATTAAATTTTATGACAGAGCTCGTCAAAATCTAGGGCGAGTGAGACAAGGGTTTCAGGCCTCCTCTTTTGGGCCTTAAATATATGTTTCAAATTCAAAAAATTAGGCCTCAAAATTATATAATTATTAGAAAATTTATTTGTTGGAATGTAAACTGAAATTCTGGCAACAGATACTTAATGTCACAGTGAATGTTATGACACCGTATCTGACAAACTTGTACACACTCCAAACAGTAATTTAAAATACAGTAAAGAACACAATCAATTGTTAACCCAGTTCAGTGTGTAACAACACCTACCCCGGGGGCTACCAAGCCAGGGAGGAAATTCACTATAAGAGGTATTAATTTAGGAATAAACCAACCGGTTTATCTCCTTCACTTAAGACCTACCCAATGCAACTTCAATCTAAGTCCTACTTAAACCTGAGTTCCTACTCACTCCCCCTCAATCACAGCAGTGATACTAATCTATTGATTAATGAGATTATGAAGACATTCTTCAATACACACACTTGATTTTGCTTCAAAGCTTTAATCAAGAGACACAACACTCGTGCTTCAAAGCTTTGAGTGATAAACAACCCTTACAACCAAATCCTACTCCAAGTCACTTATCAAAACGATAATTGTTTGGCTCACAGTAGTTACAACTATACAATGCCTTATTGATCTTCTGTCAAAAAGTGCCGCTCACCATTAGGCTTCGTGAGAAATATATAAGCAGACTATTCTTCTTTTAGGGCTTCCATAAAAATAGCTAGGGTTAACTAAAGTTAACCTAAAGACTTGGTCTTGGGCTTTCATCATAACAGATTAGGGTTAAGCAAGGTTAACCTAATGTCCACGTGAGCATCTGATCTGGACAATATTCTTCAACTCAGAGTAGCAATCCAGATTCCTGAAAATTCTCAGGAATAATAAATCTGCACAACAACTTGATCAGTACAGGATGTCTTAACATTGGTTATGACATTATGTATCTTGCTCACTGATTTTGGTAGAATTCAGTACATATGATCATAGCTTAATGATCATGATATTCACTCATACTGAGTAGTTCCTGTAGAACATTCCTTCTGCAGAATGTACCTTTATCCCAGAATGTTATGACATCAGTCATGACATTCGTAAATCTGGTTTTACCAAAAAATGATGCCAACAAACAAACACTTACAAACTCCCCATTTGGCAAATTTTTGGCTAAAACCCCTAAACAATCAGAGATTAGAATGCAGCAAAAAATTTTAATAACAACTACCAATATCTAATTCTACCAAAATTACCACAATTTCTTCTCCCCCTTTTTAGCCATAAAGAGGCCAAAGGTACTAGTACTTTAAGATATACAATCATCCAAAAGGAAATTCAAAATACACAGAGACATGAGTTCCCTGAAATATCTTATAGTGAAAACCAAGTGCAGGAGCTCTTTTGCACACAGAGTCATTTTCAACCAGAATATCAGGATACTGATCAATGATTATACCACACAAGAGAGAGGGAAAAGCAATAGGGCCTTTAATAGCACAGCTCTCATCATGTTTCAATGTTTGATCAAAGATGTAGTTGCCATAATCAAAGTTTGTTCTGGTTCCAACAGCATAGATAAATCTTCCCAAACCTGTGGAAATGGTGGATTTGTGGTTGGTGGGAACCCAATTAGCTGCACCAATTTTGTGCAGTATGGCAAACTTCATACTCAGCTTGCTTGCAGTTAGCTTCCCTTTCAAGGGCCCGTGCTTGACTTGCTTGGCAGTGATGGTTTGACAAACCTGGTTGTCAGTAACTTCAAGCTCATGATGAGAATCATCAAGCCTTCCTAGGTATTTGTTTATCACAGTAGGAGAGAAATTTACCTTCCATCCTCTCACATAAACACTCTTAAAATTAGCTGACTTTCCATCAGCACAACCACCAGACAAATTTACTATGAATTCTTTGACAAGAATCTCATAGCAGTTGGAAAACTTGACCACTGTTTTCATCAGGCCAGCAGCTTTGATTAGATCCATGACTTCCTTACATTCAATAGCACTTCTGTTCAGCTCCCTCTCCAAGGAAATCCTTTTCAGAAACACATACTTCCACCTGTTTGCATTTTCTGGATGGTGAAAGGAGATGTTGTCAATGGCAACTTCAGGAACCTTAGGCAGTTCGCTAGAAGAGGGTTTCTTCCTGAGAGGAATGTCTAGAACATTGCTCTCAACATCAAAATCAAAGTCTGATTCCTCATCAGATTCAGAGGGTTTAGGAGCCTTTCTTTTCTTGGCTATAGGTTGTCTCAAGGGTTTTGAGAGACTACCAACAGATACCCTAGCTTTTACCTTACCCTTCCCTTTCGAAGTTCCAGCCTTTTGATCCTTCTCAGCCTTGTTGTCAGGCCTCGCCTTCTCATGAACAACTTCAGTAGCCTTCTCTTTGGAGGGGCTTTGGGCAGCATTCTGCTTCTCTTTTCTACTCATCATCCTTCTAGATATGCCAGGGTTGATATTGGCAATTAAATCATTGTCAGAGAATTCTTCATCAACATCAATGACAGGAGGTTCAACAGCCTTGTCAGTAGGGGTCTGGTGATCATTAGGTTTTTCTGGAGATTTCTCAATGTTGTCATCAGGTGTCTCAACATTCTGAGTGACATTGGGATCCCTTTCTACATCAGGGCTAGCATTTTCTTGGTTCAATGGTACAGATATGCCAGGAACAGAGTGATTCTCATTAAGAATCCTAGTGACTAGTCTGGCAATAGCTTGATGCACATAAGCAGAACCTTCCCTATTAGCCATCTCTGGAGGAACAGAAGATGATGGTTGAGAAGATTTACCAGATGGAGAAGCTTGTGATCTTCTTGCATGTCTGGTTCGCAGCTTCTTGACCTTAGTAGGATCATCTGCCATTTCACGAAGTGGAGTTATCTCAAGAACATCAACATCTATGCAGTTTACGATTACCCTAGGTTCGGTGTCAGTGGGTGAGGAAGATGCAGTTGCCTTTGATGAAGATGATGACACAGATTGTTGAGACATCTCGAGAGATTGAGAAAACAAGTGACAGCGAGTGTGAAATCTTCATTTGAGGGAATGGAGAGTGGTGCAGCAGAATGAGAAGAGAGAGATAAAAATATGTCTATTCCTCTTCTTAAACTTTTGGAAAGAAAGAGGGAAACAAATGATTAGCCTAATCAGAATAGACTCGATTAACATATCTCTTTCAACCCTTGTTTTAAGCAAAATTAATTGCTACATCTCTTCATATTGGAAAATACCCAGCTTGCCCCTTAAATTTTCAAACTGACTAGCATCAAGTGCCTTGGTAAAAATGTTAGCCAGTTGTAGTTCAGTGGCAACATGTTCCAGCTTAATCACCTTCTCTTCCACAAGATCTCTGATGAAGTGATGTCTAATGTCAATATGATTAGTCCTGTTGTGCTGTATAGGATTCTTGGATATGTTAATAGTACTCAAATTGTCACAGTACAATGTCATGACATCTTGTGTGACATTATACTCAGTCAGCATCTGTTTCATCCAGATCATTTGAGAACAGCTGCTACCAGCTGCTATATATTCAGCTTCAGCAGTAGATAGAGACACACAGTTTTGTTTCTTGCTGAACCAAGAGACAAGGTTATTTCCCAAAAAGAAGCATCCTCCAGAGGTGCTCTTTCTATCATCACCACTACCAGCCCAATCAGCATCACAGTAACCAGACAGAATTGGTTCACATCCATGAGAGTACAGAATGCCATAATTGTAAGTTCCACTCACATACTTCAGAATTCTTTTCACCTGGTTGATGTGACTTACTTTGGGTTCAGCCTGGTATCTTGCACATACTCCAACTGCAAAGGAAATTTCAGGTCTGCTGGCTGTTAAGTATAGCAGACTTCCTATCATGCTTCTGTACAAGCTTTGATCCACATTTGCCCCACTTGTGTCTTTGGACAACTTTAAATGAGTAGGTGCAGGAGTCCTTTTATGACTGGCATTCTCCATTCCAAACTTCTGGACAATATTCTTTGCATACTTGCTTTGAGACAGAAAAATTGAGTCTTCCATCTGTGTGACTTGTAGTCCAAGAAAGTAGGTCAATTCTCCCATGAGGCTCATTTTAAATTCAACTTGCATCTGGTTAGCAAAATGTTTAACCATTTTATCTGACATTCCTCCAAACACTATGTCATCAACATAAATTTGAGCTACCATTATCTTTCCTCCTTCATTCTTGACAAAAAGAGTTTTATCCAAACCTCCTTTCCTGTATCCTTTGTCAGTGAGGAACTTTGTCAACCTGTCATACCAAGCTCTAGGAGCTTGTTTCAGACCATATAAATCTTTCCTCAATTTGTAGACATGATCAGGACAGTTTGGATCCACAAATCCTTTAGGCTGTTCCACATATACTTCCTCATTTAAGTACCCATTTAGGAAAGCACTCTTCACATCCATCTGAAATAGCTTGAACTTAAGGAGACAAGCAACTCCCAATAGAAGTCTGATTGATTCCAGTCTGGCTACAGGAGCAAATGTCTCATCAAAATCAACCCCTTCAACTTGAGTGTATCCTTGAGCAACAAGCCTTGCCTTATTCCTGGTGACAACTCCTTTAGCATCTGATTTGTTCTTGTAGATCCACTTTGTGCCAATGATGTTTGTTCCTTCTGGTCTAGGAACTAACTCCCATACTTCATATTGCTTGAATTGGTTCAATTCATCTTGCATTGCTCCAATCCAGTATTCATCAGTCAAAGCCTCTTTAACATTTTTTTAGTTCAATCTTAGACACAAAGCAAGAGTTTGTGATGATTTCTCTAGATCTTGTAATGACTCCACTGTTAGGATCTCCTATGATGAGTTCCTTAGGATGATCTTTCTGAATTCTGATGGAAGGATCTTTGTTAGCTTCCTTTGATTCAGACTCTGATGGAGTAGGATTAGGCACATCATCCTTTTTAGACACTTGTGTTGAAGTCTCAAAGAATGTCTCAACATCATATGGGACATTTGTTTCCTCATGGTGATCATTAACTATGACATTTATAGACTCCATCATAACTTTGGTCATGGAATTGAATACCCTATACGCTCTGCTGTTGGTAGAGTATCTTAGGAATATTCCTTCATCACTTTTAGGGTCCATCTTTCTCATTTGTTCACGATCTGTCAGAATATAGCATTTGCCCCCAAAGACATGGAAGTACTTCACTGTAGGCTTTCTTCCTTTCCATAGTTCATAAATGGTGGATGATGTTCCCTTTCTCAAGGTGACCCTGTTATGAACATAACAGGCTGTATTCATAGCTTCAGCCCAAAAATGAATAGGAAGCCTTTTGGCATGTATCATTGCTCTGGCAGATTCCTGTATAGTCCTGTTTTTGCTTTCCACAACTCCATTTTGTTGAGGAGTTATAGGTGAAGAGAACTCATGATTGATTCCTTCTGAGGAACAAAACTCATCAAACTTACTATTTTCAAATTCCTTACCATGATCACTTCTGATTCTGACAATGCATCCTTCTTTTTCTCTTTGAATTCTTTTGCACAATTCCTTAAATACATCAAATACATCAGACTTTTCCCTAATGAAGTTTATCCAGGTGAATCTGGAAACAACATAGGCATATCTCTTTCCACCAAGACTTTCCACCTGCATTGGACCCATCAGATCCATATGTAGAAGTTCTAGCACCTTAGAGGTGATCAGATGTCTTGTCTTTGGATGTGACATTCTAGTTTGCTTTCCAACCTGACATTCACCACAGACTCTCCCTTCATCAATCTGAAGCCTTGGAATCCCTCTGACTGCCTCCATGGATATGATCTTTTTCATCCCTCTTAGATGTAAATGACCAAGTTTTTGGTGCCATAGTTTCACTTCCTTTTCTTCCTTGGCTATAGAGCATACAGAAGAGTAGTTAGTGTTCTCAGACTCCCATAAGTAACATTTGTCTTTTGATCTGACTCCTCTCATTACAACTTCTTGTTTTTCATTAGTTACAAGACATTCAGACTTCGTGAAGTTGACCTTGAATCCTATATCACATAATTGACTGATACTTATGAGATTAGCAGTCAAACCATTTACCAGCAACACTTCATTTAGGTTTGGAACTCCAGGGCAGTCCAAGTTTCCAACTCCTTTGATTTCTCCTCTAGCACCGTCTCCAAAAGTGACAGAACTAGTAGTATGAGGTTTGACATCATTCAGCAGATTCTTGATTCCAGTCATGTGTTTAGAGCATCCACTGTCAAAGTACCAGTCTTCCTTGGCAGAAACTCTAAGGGAGGTGTGAGCTATCAGGGTTGTAGTCTTTTTCTTCCAATGTTGAGTATATGGTGCCTTGTTAGTCTTAGGTTTGGCATATGGGGTCTGATTAGGATATCCATATAATCTGAAGCAGAATGGCTTTATGTGACCAAACCTTCCACAATGATGACATCTCCATATTTGATACTTTTTCTTCATATTTCTCTGTTCTTGATGTTGAGTCCTATGTTGTGACATCTTCTTTGACATTTGTTTATCAGGCCTGGTCTTCTTCTTGTCAACAACAGATTTCTTTGCAGCCATAAATCCTAGACCATACATGTTTCCTGCATTTTGTCCAGCCTGAAGGATTTCTTCCAACTTGTCAGTTCCATTTGTCAACATCTTGACAGACTTAGTCATCTGATCAAGTTTGGAGTTCAGCATTTGAACTTCATCTTCGAGATGGCTTATAGTAGCAGTGTCTGCCTTCTTCTCAGCCTCCAACTTCACTATGAGTTTTTTCTGTTTCTCATTTTGCTGACAGACTTCAGCACTTCTGATACATAGCTTCTTATAGGAGTCAGCAAGTTCTTCAAATGTCACTTCCTCATCACTAGAGTCACTATCAGAGTTACAAATACCAGATAGTGTAGTAACTAGTTTAGCAGATTCTTCTACAGAGTTACTTTATGAGTCACAATCAGACCAAGTAACAGACATTCCTTTCTTTTGTTTCTTAAGAAAGGTAGGACATTCAGCTCGAATGTGCCCATATCCTTCACATCCATGGCATTGGATTCCTCTGCTTTGATTTCCCTTTTCTTCAGACTTAGTTCTTCTGCTGGAGTCATAGGATCTGCTAATGTCAGAGGGAATGTTCTTGACATTTGACCTTGACTTTGCGTCCATTCTCTTGATGAGTTTGTTGAACTGCCTTCCAAGCATAGCTATAGCTTCTGAAATATTCTCTTCATCACTCTCCTTGCTTTCATCTTCAGTATTGGATACAAGGGCTATGCTCTTGTTTTTCTTGTCAACATTTTCACTGATCCCCATCTCAAAAGTCTGAAGTGACCCAATAAGTTCATCAACCTTCAAGTTGCAGATATCCTGAGCTTCCTCTATAGCAGTCACTTTCATTGCAAACCTTTTAGGCAAGGATCTGAGAATCTTTCTCACCAGTTTTTCTTCTGACATCTTTTCTCCCAATGCTCCTGAGGTGTTGGCAATTTCCAAGATGTTCATGTGAAACTCATGAATGGTCTCATCTTCCATCATCCTTAGGTTCTCAAATTTGGTAGTGAGCATCTGAAGTCTTGACATTTTTACTTTGGATGTACCCTCATGGGTGGTTTTGAGAGTGTCCCAAACATCCTTGGCCAGTTCACATTGATGTACTAGTCTGAATATGTTTCTATCAGTTCCATTGAACAAGGCATTTAATGCTTTAGAGTTACCCAGGGCTAACTCATCTTCTTCTTTGCTCCATTCTTCCTCAGGTTTCAGACTAGTCGTCCCATCTTTCCCAGTTATGGTGGGATGATTCCATCCTTTGTCAGCAGCTCTCCAAGCCTTTTTGTCCAGTGACTTCAAGAAGGCAATCATACGAGGTTTCCAGTAGTCATAATTTGATCCATCCAGAATAGGTGGTCTGTTCCCAAATCCTCCTTCCTTGTCCATAGCGCCAGAAAATAATATCCCTAGATCTCACCCAGAAAGACAGGCAGGTTGCCCGCTCTAATGCCAATTGAAATTCTGGCAATAGATACTTAATGTCACAGTGAATGTTATGATACCGTATCTGACAAAATTGTACACACTCCAAACAATAATTTAAAATACAGTAAAGAACACAATCAATTGTTAACCCAGTTTAGTGTGTAACAACACCTACTCTAGGGGCTACCAATCCAGGGAGGAAATTCACTATAAGAGGTATTAATTTAGGAATAAACCAACCAGCTTATCTCCTTCACTTAAGACCTACCCAATGCAACTTCAATCTAAGTCCTACTTAAACCTGAGTTCCTACTCACTCCCCCTCAATCACAGCAGTGATACTAATCTATTGATTAATGAGATTATGAAGACATTCTTCAATACACACACTTGATTTTGCTTCAAAGCTTTAATCAAGAGACACAACACTCTTGCTTCAAAGCTTTGAGTGATAAACAACCCTTACAACGAAATCCTACTCCAAGTCACTTATCAAAACGATAATTGCTTAGCTCACAGTAGTTACAACTATACAATGCTTTATTGATCCTCTGTCAAAAAGTGCTGCTCACTATTAGGCTTCGTGAGAAATATATAAGCAGATTATTCTTCTTTTAGGGCTTCCATAAAAATAGCTAGGGTTAACTAAAGTTAACCTAAAGACTTGGTCTTGGGCTTTCATCATAATAAATTAGGGTTAAGCAAGGTTAACCTAATGTCCACGTGAGCATCTGATCTGGACAATATTCTTCAACTCAGAGTAGCACACCAGATTCCTGAAAATTCTCAGGAATAATAAATCTGTACAACAACTTGATCAGTACAGGATGTCTTAACATTGGTTATGACATCATGTATCTTGCTCACTGATTTTGGTAGAATCCAGTACATATGATCATAGCTTAATGATCATGATATTTACTCATACTGAGTAGTTCCTGTAGAACATTCCTTCTGCAGAATGTACCTTTATCCCAGAATGTTATGACATCAGTCATGACATTCGCAAATCTGATTTTACCAAAAAATGATGCCAACAAACAAACACTTACATAAACAAAGCTAGCATAGTGACTAAAACATTAATTATGTAAAATTTTCAGACACTATTTTGATTTAATAAAATACATAAATTCTAATTTTTTACATGATTAAAATTAACAATAATGAAACAATTGGTTTAATTTTTAGTTAAATATTATTTCTAAAATAAAAATAATGAAAACGTTGGTCAAAAATTTTATATATATATATATATATATATATATATATATATATATATATATATATATATATATATATATATATATATATATATATATATATATATATATATATATATATATATATATATATATATATATATATATATATATATATATATATATATATATATATATATATATATATATATATATATATATATATATATATATATATATATATATATATATTAATTTCGCTTTAGGCATTAAAATGTGTTGGGTCGGCTATGTTTTATGAGTATATCTTTGATGTTAAGATAGGTTTAAAATTTTTAAAATTGGATTTTTAATTCAAAATTTATATTTGTTAATTTATTTATGGGTTAAATATGTTTATGGTCCCTATGAATATCTCAAATTTTATTTTTAGTCCTGATCTGGACTAGGCCTACACTTGCCCCTCAGATAGGAGGGCCAAAACCATAAGGCCCAAAGAACAGACAACCCAAGTTAGGGACCGTTGGGTAACTCCCCACATATCAGTTGGGGAACGTGGCCCACGTCCTCATGTCAATCATCATAACTTCCCTCTGGGAATCACGGATCCACCCCCTATTCTCACGGAGTAGTTGACCAGGGGGGAGTGTATTTGCTGGACTCCATACACACGTAAGCCCTGGCAATTCCCATTATTGGGCCTCAATGTGGCCCAATAATGGGGACCTTAGTCCAACACTGAGTTATAAATACTCTCTCTCCTGAGAGGGTCAGGTATTCAACACTTTCTAACTCTCACGCTTGCTTGTCATTTCGCAACTTACTTTGGCATTAGAGTGTGTTGCAGGTACCCCCCCCCCCCCCCATCTCACTCAACTTCAGCTCGAGCTAGCTGTAACGGTCCATTCTGGTCAGGTACGATCAGTGGCGCCGTCTGTGGGAAACTTGCTTCCCCGTCTTCCGTTTACTCAAAACTAAAGCTAAATCACTCTTCCGACTGTCATGGCTGATCAAATAGTAGAAAACAACATGAACGTCCACATCCCCGACGTCAACAACAACGTCACCGACAACAATGCCGGTATCGACAATGCTGGCACTGTTGGCCACAACACGGCCCCCACCGTCAATATGCCCGGGCCTTCAGAATATAGAGACGGAGCGACTGCCTCATCATCATCACTATCTCGACGACTTGAAGACGATCGACCACCTCTTCATAACTACCAACCCAACCAGTTCCTGGAGATCCCTGTTCCCGCCAGGGCAGATGCCACGACCAGGGCACTGTTCGCGACGATAAACTAAACAAATTATCTGATATTCTCTCAAGGTGAGAGACTGAGGGAGCTCGAAGATGCTCAGAGATCCCCCAAAAGACATAGGAGGCCCCATTCTCCTCCTCCCCGCCAAGCAGAGGAACGTCCCTAATCTCCCCCGCGGAGACATAGGCGCGGCACCTCTCGAAATCCCTCTCCCCGACCTATCGGGCGGCGCCCTACATTGGATACTAGAATATCAAAGAAATATAGTAGGGACCAGCTCGCTGACACGAGGATACGCAATCACATCCCCTCGCGTCAAGAACAAAGACCCCCTAGAGACAGGAGCAGGGGAAATAACGAACGACAGTCCCGCCTGAGGAACGCTCCGCGCGACCAGGGCCGCCCTAACCACCACTACAATAGATCTCCTTCTTGCTTGCCGGATAAAAGCGATGAAGACGACCCCCGCTGTCCCTTGTCGCAATCCATCATGGAAGAACCCATCCCCCCAGGCATGAAGAAGCCTCCCCATCTGAAGAAGTACGACGACATTGCCGACCCGGTCGGCTATATAGACGGGTTCGAGGCAATGCTCCATTATCATAATGTCAGGGGACTAATTAAATGTTGACTGTTCCCCACGACTTTGAGGAAAGTTGCGATGATCTGGTACAAGAGTCTCGCCCCGGGGTCAATCACCTTCTGGCGAAATCTAAAGAACCAATTCATCAGTTTGTTCACTACTTCACGTTGCCACCCAAAGACTGAAGCATTCCTCGAGGCTATCATCCAGAGACACGACGAGACCCTGAGGGAATTTATTGATCGGTTTAACCGGGAAGCCATCCAGGTCACCTGCACCGATCACATGATGAGATACCTGCTCGAGAGGGGACTCCTCCCGGGCACAAAATTCAGAAAGGCTGTTGGCATCGAACCGCCACGGACATTCGATGCCCTCCTCTAAAAAGCCAGAGTATACATGGACTACGAGGAAAGGGAAGCGGCCAATAGAGCCCGGGACCCCAGGAATCATGGATCAACCAGTAATCCACGAAAAGACTCCGGCCCTCCTCGACGAACGGGTGAGAAGAGGAGGGATGACAAACCCTGAGACCCCCGTGAGCAAAGAGGACCCTCGAGGAGATTTACTGAGTACACTCTGCTAATGGCTTCCCGCGAGCGCATTTTGGCGGAGTGTGCAAACACAAATTTCAAGGACGACGGCGTCAAGCGTCCTCGCCCCGCTCCTGCTAAGCTCGAGGCAGATCAGAGCAAATACTACCAATATCATCGCAGCCATGGACACTTAACTGAAGATTGTGTCCATCTCAAGGATGCTATTGAGACCCTCATAAAAGGGGGAAGACTCAGGAAATATCGATGCGGTGACGCCCCCCGTCGAGATGCCCGCGAAACTAGAGAGATAGAGGAGGATGCCAGACCATCTGACGAGTCGGTTCCCATCCAAACACCATTCTATGTTATGAGACCGGAGGACTTCTATGTCCCCGAACGTATGGAAGAGCCTCTGTCCATGCACAACAGGTGGGAAAGCTTCCCCTCCGCCATGGTCATAAATGGTTGAGGGTTTAATGAAATAACCATAAATTCAGCAAAGAGGAAATTGGAAGAGCTGGTCGAAGCTGCCCCCTCCCCCCCCCCCCCAAACGGTGACCGTCGAGAGGGTTAAAGGAAGATCGGAGCCAATCACCTTTTACCTCAAGGATTTACCCGGAGGGCCCACCAATTCAGCCATACCTCTTCTGATCAGGGCGAGAATGGATAACTTTGATGTTCATCGTGTCCTTGTCGACGAGGGATGTTCCGTCGACGTGTTATGCAACTAGCTTTTCATAACCCTGCAGCTCGACGATTCTCACCTTTCACCATACGTGGGGTTCGGCCTACAAGGCTTCAACGGCTCGACCTCCAAGCCATGGGGACACGTAGAGTTCATGGTCACCTTCGGCGAAGATACTGCCACCAGGAAGGTCAAGGTGCGCTTCCTGGTCATCGACTTTTCGTCCCTCTACAACTGCATCCTTGGTAGACCGACACTGGCGAAGCTGACCGTGGTGCCATCCACCGTCCATCTAAAGATGAAGTTCTACACAAAAAGGGAAGGAGTTTCCACCATCCAGGGAGACCTAGCAGTTGCCCAAAGATTCTTCAATACGGCACATGGCCCGCCAAGAGAGCTACAACAGCGCGACCAGAGCCACAGCAGTCAGAGCCACAACCCAGCAAGGCAGAAGCGCAAAGGGCTCCTCCAAAGGTCGACTCAATCTAGTTGGACACTCGCTTCGACCAAGACGAAGCACCCAACGGCGAGCATGGGCTCCTTCGACCAATTCCAGATGGGGACTTCGAGCTTGTCCCTCTCGGTGAAGACCCGAACAAACGGGTAAAGATCAGAGTCGGACTCCCCGATCTGGCAAAAAAGCAGATCAAGGCCTATTTAAGGGAGAATGCAGATCTGTTTGCATGGAGCGCTGCGGAGATTCTCGGTATCGACCTTGAGGTCGCCTGTCACCAACTCACCATTGATACAGCCGCTAGGGCAGTAGTATAACATAGGCGTAGGCAGTCCCCCAAGAAGATAGAGGCTGTTGAAAAAGTTGTAAAAGACCTCCTAGAGGAAAATTTTATTTCTGAAGCCCGGTATTCAACCTGGTTGTCAAATGTTGTACTCGTTAAAAAGAATAATGGAAATATGGCGTATGTGTATTGATTATATCGATCTTAACCAGGCATGACCCAAAGATGCATTTCCCTTGCCTAATATTGATATGCTGATCGTCAACTCGGCCAGCTATAAAATTTTATCTTTCATGGATGCCTATTCGGGCTATAACCAAATCCCAATGGCAATGAGCGACAAGCACTGCACTGCCTTCATGACCAGCTCAGGAAATTATTACTACAACGTAATGCCCTTCGATCTGAAAAACACAAGAGCAACATACCAGCGGATGATGAACAAAGTCTTTCGCAACAAGATCGGAGATATGCTCGAGGTGTACATGGACGACGTTATCTTCAAATCTCGAGTAGACATTGACCATGCTGCTCATCTCAGAAAGTATTTGCCCAAGCAAGGAAATGTAGAATGTGGTTCAACCCTAAGTAATGCACCTTCGGGGTTAAGGCGGGAAAGTTCATCGGTTTTTACCTAACAGAGAGAGGAATCAAAGCCAACCCCGATAAGTGTCGGGCGTTCTCTGACCTCCCTACACCTACTTCAAAAAAATCCATACAAGTCCTGAATGGTATGCTCGCCTCGCTCTCCCATTTCATCGTGAAATCTGCTCAACACGCCATGCCCTTTTTAAAACTCCTACGCAAGGAGGCATCTTTCAAGTGGACCGAGGAATGCGAACGGGCCCTCCTCCATCTCAAACAGAGCCTTTCACAGCCGCCCTTATTATCACGACCACTCGACGGGGAGACGTTATTCCTATATCTGGCTGTCTCTGTCAAAGCCGTCAGTGCGGCCCTTATTCACGAGACTCCTGACGGTCAAAAACCCATGTATTTCATAAGCAAAGCGCTTCAGGGACCCGAGGTCAGATGCAAACAGATCGAGAAGGTGGATTTGGCCCTCGTCAATGCAACGAGAAGGCTCAGACACTATTTCCTTGTACACACGATCATCGTACGAACAGACCAGCCCGAGAGACAACTGTTAGGCCGACCAGACATGGCAGGTCGAATGCTAAAGTGGTCCTTCGAGCTTTCGGAATTTGACATCCAGTAAAAAATAGGAAGGCTCTAGAGGCCCAATCTCTAGCCGACTTCATCGCCGAGATGACCGCTCACCCCCCCCCCCCCCCCCACCCCACCCCGCGCAGGGAAGGAGCACAAATGGACTATCTTTGTGGATGGAGCATCCAGCTCGACCGAGAGTGGAGAAGGAATCCTCCTCAAAAATGAGGAAGGAGTCGTGATCAAACATTCTCTCACTCTCTCCTTTCTGACCTTAAATAATAAGGCAGAATACGAGGCTCTGCTTGCAAGTCTAAGACTGGACGAGGATTTGGGCACTCGTGAGATACAAATTTTCAATGATTTCCAATGTGTCGCGTCTCAAGTTCAAGGGGGATACCAGGCTAAGAACAACAGCCTCATTGAATATTTAAACTTGGTCAAAGAACATATGAAAAAGTTTGACCGAGCAGAAATTACACACGTACCATGTGAACAAAACACACGGGCCGACATACTTTCTAAGCTGGTGAGTACGAAGAAGAAGGGCAAAAACAAATCAGTCATACAAGAGTCCCTATCTTGCCCGAGCATTGAAAGGTCCACGGATCTACTCGAATTGAACGCCATCGGGGACGATTCATGCTGGATGACCCCGATGTTCATTTTTCTAACAAAAGGAGAACTTCCTCCAAACCAAAGGGAGGCAGCCGCGACCAAACGATGAGCATGCTCTTATGTGATGCTCGAGCATAAACTGTATCGACGTGGATTTTCCATCCCACTCTTGAAGTGTGTCAAAGAATTCGTGGTCCCCGAGATACTACGGGAAATCCAACGCCCAACACATGGGCGGAAGGTCCCTAGTGCGAAAGACGTTGCAAGCAGGGTACTACTGGCCAACCATGCAACAAGATGCCAAAGAGCATGTCAAGATGTGCGACAAGTTCCAGAGACACGCCGACATGCACCTCGCTCCCCCACACGAGCTAAATACGCTATCGTCTCTGTAGCAATTTTCCTGGTGGGGAATGGACATCCTTGGACCATTCGTGCAAGGGATATACCAAAACAAATTCCTCATTCTGGTCGTAGACTATTTCACCAAATGAATAGAGGTTGAAGCCCTACAGAAAATCACCTCGCACAACATTCTATGTTTTTACAAACAAAACGTGCTCGCTCGGTTTGGGATACCACAAGCGCTCGTCACGAACAACGACACACAGTTCACCGACCAAGGTTTCCAAATCTTCGTTTCCAAACTCGGCATTAAGCAGCATTTTACCTCGGTCGAGCACCCCCAGACCAACGGGCAAGCCGAAGCCGCAAATAGGGTCATCTTACGAGGACTCAAATGTAGGCTAGGCGAAGCTAAAAGGGAATGGGTCAAAGAACTACACATCGTTATATGGGCTTACCGAACAACGCCTCATTCGACGACTAGCGAGACGCCATTCCGACTGACCTACGACACTGTGGCTGTCATTCCGGTAGAAATTATGGATCCATCTAGGAGAACTGAAATTCCCCTCGCCGAGGAGATGGACAACGAGGCCCTCAAAGATGAACTCGACCTAGTCGAAGAAATCCGATAAGGAGCGGCTCTTTGCGAGGCCATGATAAAACAACAGGTAGCCCTACGCCATAACAATAAAGTCATAAAGCGTGAATGTTAGGTCGGTAGCCTAGTCTTGAAAAGAAACCAGAAAGATTCCCCAAAGGGGAAGCTGGCCGCAAATTGGGAGGGGCCGTACCGCGTCCAAGGAGCTACGGGCACTGAAGCATATTACCTCGAGCAACTAAATGGATAACCATTACCTTGACCCTGGAATGCTGCGAAGCTAAAGCAATATCATAGATATGTCCCTCACCCCCTGGGGGCGTTAGCTGCCGACTTGTCTTATCCAACCGACGAAGGGATGAGCTCGACCATGTAGGCGCGTCTAGGTACGGACGCAGCCTCCAAACCAATAAAAGGATGGAGGTTGTTCATTTTGACGAGCAGCATCATGTCCCGACAGGGACACCTCGATCGAGCTCTGATATTGAAGTACCCCAACAGGGAAGAACACCCAGCTCGAGATAGGCAGTTCACGCCATGAACGTAGGATCTCGGCCACGGTCATACGCTCGTCCCGCAGATCCCGACTCCGTGCCCTCGACACATCTCAACATGTGTCAAACAAATATTAGGGTCGAGTATACATCTCCGCGTGAAGAACACGAACTTCCATGTAAAACTTGTGTCGGCCACAACAAAGGTCGAACACCGGCCTCCATGGAGTTTACAAAGTATTCACGAAATAAATAAGTTTAAAACAACGACGAACAAAATAATAATAATCTAACATCAGCAAGAATATAGGCATCATAGCAAAGCAACGCAATTATAAAATGCCGACCACAAAGGCCGATGCTGTTCAAAATAATTACAAATTAGGCACGTCAGCCACAACAACAAAATAAATGAGAACGGGTACACATGCCCTAAAATTAATCAAACTTTGTCTTCCCCATAACTACTATCAGGGGGATAAAAGATCTTCCCATTAATAACTTGGTTGAACGGACCCGCTCCTTCAACCACCATCTTAACCCCCAGGTTCAGGATCTCCAGCTGCTCAACGGCAGTGTTGAAACCATAGCCAAGGGTATCAATGACGTCTTGTTGAAGCACTCAGATGCGAGCGTTCTACTCTTCCCTGGACACCATGCCCTTCTCTGCATCAGTTTCATCCTCGCCCGGGGCAGTGATCCCCTCCAACTCCTTCGTGCGGGCGACCAGACGCTCGTTCTCTTTAGTAGCGGCCTCAAATTGAGGCCTCAACTCATTTAGATACTTGAGAAGTAGAACTTGGGCCTCGAACTTTGAATCATGGTTAAGGATGTCGCACTTTAACTTCTCATTCTTAGCCTTCAGCTTTTGAATCTTAGCATAGGCTGCGTCGAGAGAGGCCTGAGAGCTCACGACCTCATCATTCAGTGAAAGGGCTGTCTCGAGTACTCTCATTACAGCGGCCACATCCTCGGCCAAATTCTTTCGATGAACTTCCTTATCCTCGGACAAGATCTCCTCCCTCTCCTCTTCGTGCACGTCGAAGGAGCTCTCCCCATTGAAGAGATCGTGGTTTAGATAACAAGGAGGTAACACGAAGACCCCCGCAGGAACTTTGTCACCCTCGGGCACTACGCCTTCGGCACTCTCCACATGTTTCCTCTTCTCCCAAGGCTTGCTGATAGGAATCTAGATGGGCTCGCCAGAGGAAACCGTATTTTTTGATGAAGAGGGGGAACCACTAGCACGACCCACAAATTTGGCCTGTTCCTGGAGCTGGGTGACTCTGTTCTTTGTCCCGGAGGTGGACTCATTCTTGGGCCTCAATTTCAACAAACGCTCAGAAAGGGAAGCCATTCAACCTGCAATTAAAAGGAATTGTTAGTCAGATTAGAGTACGAAAAATAGCGCGAGCACGTTCCCGCATAAAGACGAGTAAAATTAATCGTCAGGGCTACGTCCCCTACCTAAGAGCCTCATGGCTTCCCCATTTGAGGAGAATTCGAGCAAGGCCTTTGTGTTGACCAACCTATTGACTAAAAGATACTCCCCCCCCCCCCCCCCCCCGTTGTCGAAAAAGAGGCATCCACGCACTTCGCGGGGGAGAAACTCTTGACATAGGCCGATAACTTCTCATACAAAAGTTGGTCTTGAGCGTCCAGGTCCTCGGGTTTCACAGTGTAATATTCGGGCCTTTGCTCGAAGTGCTTCCATTTCCACTCGAGAGGAAATCTAGCCACGATCCGGGTAAATGGCCGCCCATCCTCCTCCTCTTCCACGCGAGTATACATAGAATCTATGCCCGCGCCCATCAGGGGCTTCACCATGAAATACCTCTCTTTGAAGTTTCAGACAGACTCCAAGTAAGGCCTAAAAAGCTTCCCAAACTGCTTGAACGATACCCACACCTGCCCCCCTCTGACAGATTGTCTTTGGAGATGAAAGATATGGAAAAAGAGAGGCAGCGTGGCCCCTATATGCAGATACTGGCATACGAGATCGAACGCTCGCATAAACTCCAGCGCGTTCAGGTGAATTTGAGAGGGCGCCAATTGAAGCCACTGGAAAATCCCGACTTGGAAATCATGGAAGGGCAAGCGCATCCCCACCTCTTTAAACGCAAATTCATACATAGGGAAGCGTTTTCTTGGGTACGTCGAGCGTATTCTTCGGTTGTGGTGGGAATTTGGAGCATCCAGTTAGCGGGGGCCCCTTCCGTGCATACCTTCAGACAATTGAATGCGTCCGTCGTGTCCTGAGAAAAGCACGACCGTTTATTTCAGGGCTCAAGAGCAACCCAAGCCAGAGGATCCTCGTCATCGTGTGGCTCGTCTTCATAGTTGGCGACCAGAATTTCATCCCCGACTGAGTGCGCTATTATATCTGAAAAACAGGGAAAAACAGTGAATTCAACATTATCAAATCCACCCTTCCACCACAGATCAAGTGAAAGGGCGACGAACTCGACCCAAGCCCTCGACTACACGCTAAAGCGGGCTATGTTTTCGTTGGGAGATTATGTTATCGTGGGGGATGTTCACTCACTGAGCAAGAAGCCCGAGACAATTCTTGTTAACCGGGGAGAACGTCCCATGTGTCATGGCCATTATTCAGGGAGATCTCTCCTGATGCCATAACTAATGAATATCAATGAACATTCATGAGTGTTTGTCGCAGAACTCATGAACTTCAATGAATATTCATGACTGTTCATCATAAAACTCAAACATTCATCCAGCCAAGGCAAATTTTAGATGTTTAATCCAGAAACGCTGAAGAAACATGTTGTTAAGGGGATATAACTTACTTGGATGAAGAACTCTTGGAGAAAAAAATCTGGGAAAGTTAGGAAGATAACTTTGTGCACGAGCAAGAGAAGTTGAAGGAGAACTTGAGCAAATGAACGATGAAGACCCAGGGGCCCCTTTTTATAGGTGACTCACGCCCCACGAGGTCCATCACGAAAAGTCATCATTTAATTGGGCCTTTTGGGTTTCCCCTTGAAGGGGTGACACCCCAAAGCATTAGCCACGTGGCTCAATAATTAACCACGTGTCCCTTCTAGATCAACGAGCATATCCCCATACGTCCACAAGGCAGATGCCCCACACAGGGGGTTGCTCAACGCTACGGCGCGCATACAGACACATCCATTCAATTACCTCAAGGATGAAATAATGTTCGACATCTCAAACAACCCCCTGGAGACGGACGCATTGAAAGAGATCTCGCGGGGGTTTCCCGTAACTAACACGGTCCTCTCAAGCGGGCAACTGACCTCTTCGGACTCACTGCTCGTTCACCCATAATATCCCCGACACATTTAAACAGGTTGTCCCCCATGCGGGCAACAACCCGTTCCTTTCGAAGGACTACGCCCGTCCTTCCCGATCAAGTCTCCGGCCATGAAAGCTGAACTTAAGTCATCACCCTTTCGCTCAGGGGAAATAACTTGGAGGGCTCCTGATCGGGACTGGGCCCACACTTGCCCCTCAGATAGGAGGCCCAAACCATAAGGCCCAAAGAACAGACAACCCAAGTTGGGGACCGTTGGAAAACTCCCCACATATCCGTTGGGAAACGTGGCCCACGTCCTCATGTCAGTCATCTTAACTGCCCTCCGGAAATCACGGGTCCAACCCCTATTCTCATAGAATAGTTGACCAGGGGGGAATCCATTTACTAGACTCCATACACACGTAAGCCCTGGTAGTTCCCATTATTGGGCCTCAACGTGACCCAATAACGGGGACCTTGGCCCAGCGCTGAGGGCTATAAATACTCTCTCTTCTGAGAGGGTCAGGTATTCAACACTTTCTTACTCTCACGCTTGCTTGCTCATTCCGCAACTTACTTTGGCATCAGAGTGTCTTGCAGGTACCCCCTCCCCCCCATCTCACTCAACTTCTGCTCGAGCTAGCTGTGACGGTTCATTCTGGCCAGATACGATCAAGTCCTTATTAAAATAATGACATGTTTTAGTCCCTACAAAATTATTATGCACATAGTTTTAGTCCCTGCTGTTAAACCAACGTGTATTTTTGAATGATTATTTCGTAGAAATGTTTAGAGCGTTATAAAAAGTTCCTTGAAAAAAAAGAAATAAAAAATTTGATTTCTCAGTCGAATTTTCATTTTTTTTATCAATATCTTTTGAAATTTAAAAAAATCATATTTAATTTTTCTCATTTTACAAAATTCTAAAATTTGATAAAGAGCCATTTTATAGTATTCTAAACACATATGAAAAACATTATTAAAAAATTTAAAAGTTCAATTGTAATTAAACAATTTTTAAAATTTTAGAAAATTACAGGGATTAAATCTAGATGAACAAAATTTTTTTAAGAACCAAAATTTATTATTTTTTTAATAAAAATTAAAAATGAAATTTAAGATGTTTATAAGGATCAAAAATATATCTAACCTTTTATTTATTTTTAAAATTAATTCATAATTTGTAAAGACAATATCATTATTTTTGTAATGAAGATTATATAATATTTTTCTGATAAAAATACTTTGAGAATTAAAAAAAAAAAATGTAATCTTGTTTTAAATACTGTAAAATACATTAATAAGAATGAGAATAATGATGCTACTCACGATTATGATCGGATAAGTAAGTATGCTTAACATGTGATTATGTAAAATTAGCTAATGAATCTTTCCTTGAAGTTAGGGTATAAATAATTGGTTTTTTGGGCTAGATAGTAAGAAAGAAACGATTTTTTTACTTTACCTCATTATACGGGAGACAAATCAAAAACATTCCTTCCAAATCATGTAGGCTTCTTATTTCTAAACCCAATAAAATTATCTTACTCCATTAATAATGACCTAAATCTTAAATTAGTTTGGAAACCTTAATTAGGATATTCATCATCCATTATTCTTCCTATTACATAGTAAGAACATCAAGAAAGCAAATGATTACAAACGAGTCCCATTAGAAGAAACCACTCAGTTTTGTCCTTATCGCTATAATTTTGAGGGTTGTGGTTTCAACAAGGTAATCAACTTTATTATATTATCAACTTGTCAACAATTAATTATCACTCCACTCCATAAGCGAAAGAAATAATTGCAATCCCACGATGCATCGAAGAGACAAACATGATCATTTTGTGTAACTTCTCACGTAACATGATATAACCCAAGACAGCACGACACCAGCCACTTCAACAAACATTACTAGAATAAAGAATTTCAAAAAAAAATGATTTTGTGAAAACAAGATAAAAGAAGAAAAGAGAGAAATCGTGAGTTAGTTAAGTGTAACTAATTTTCTAATTGAATGTATATTAATATTACTCTCTTGATTACAAATATAATGGCCCTTTATATAGGCAAAGTGCACATGTCCAAATATACACGCTAAAATCCCAAATATAATTGAACAAGAATTATACAACTAACACACCCCATGTTAGCTCCTAAATTCGACACCTACAACAAGTTGGCCTTATGGGCCAAAAATAGATTGAACCAGTCTAAGTTGGAAAGGCTTCGACAAAGTAGAAAAGTACTTAAAGAAATTCTAAGTTAAATTGAGTCTTCGACCAGAAGGTTCTCAATCCCTTCGACTGAAGGGACTCCAAGGTCTTCGACCAGAAGGGAACTTCGCATCTGCCCCAGAAGATTTTGAATCTGAAGAAAGGAGGGAAAAGCAGTTCGTTTGGCAGTTGAGGAAAGCAATGTGGTGTGAAAAAAGGGGTTGAAGCACATGCAGAAGACACTTGTCTTTATCCTAGAGCAAGACAACTCCTCGACGGTTACCTAGTTTTAGTATAAATATATGAAGTTTATGTAGATTTCCGGGTGTTCAACTGATCGTACAAATTATTCAATATTATTCAAGTACCCGCTGCGTGAGAAAGAATACTGAAAAATATACGTTTGAAACACCACATTTTACAATCAAAGTCTTTTATTTCTCTCTTTATATTTCTTGCCTTTTTATCTTGTTTGCATTTTATCTGCACTTTTACCCAGATTCCTGTACCTAAACTCTCCTCAATCCCTTTGTTCTATTTACTTTCTACACTCAAACTCATCCCTTTCCCAGTCGAACGTGCGTTCTTCACCCACATTAACGTATATGTCCAAACAACATCACAAATTAGTATATGTCCTAGGATCAAACTGATCGATCCTGCGAGTAACCAAAAAGTTCCCCTTTTTCGAAGATCAGCGGTTGTTTACCAGAAAGCACAGTGAACAAATTGACACATATGGTGGGACGTTACTAATTACTGTTGTTTTATTTATTTTGTCTTCCGTTCTTGCTTATTAATTTTAATATAAATGCTTCACATGATTTTCTTTCTTTTACAAAGTTTTGCATGCTATTAAGAAGTGGTAAAGTAACCACCAACGAGTGTACAACTAGAAAGAGAAATAGTGAAAGCAATATGGCTAATCAGCCAAATAAAGGAGAAATACCTCCACCAATTACTGCGGGGACTGCGGTAATACCAACCGTTAGTGAAATTGTCTCGTCAACTGTTGGTTCGATACCAACGTTAACAGCAACCCAAATGGGACCAATACTTTCGTATGCAGGTCTCAGAGGTCCAACAGGAACACCCCCACCAAGGGTGAATCCAGGTGTTGTACCCCAAAATTTTCCCTCTCATATTCTTCAAGAAATTGCCAAGTCATGCTTCAAAATTCCCCAAGGGTTGCACAGTGTAAGGGCCTCCTAACAGTCAAAATTAGGGTTTTGGTTCTGGCAAAGGAAATGAAGTTTCCAAGGGTCCAATCAAGTCTCACATGCCTATAAATATGGTCAAGCATCCTCATACCAAGTTTCAAGACTTTCAGCACAAAATTGCACAGTCAAAAACCCTAATTGCACTACAGTCAACTGTAGGGGCAAAATGGTCATTTGACAGTCAAAAGTTCAAATTTTTGGTCAACATCTCATTTTGAAGCCACAAACATCATTTGATCAATGCTTGATCATGATTCTCAACGCTTGGTTCAAAAATCATCAAGATGCAAAAGTTTCCTTATTTGGACAGCTGAAAAAGTCAACTGTAAATTGACCAGGGCATAACTTTCACATGGATTATCAGAAAAATTCCATCCAAAGCTCATTTTGAAGAGAAAGACATTTCCTACAACTCCTCTTCACACTTCAAGTCCAAGAAATGCTCTCACAAAAAGTTATCAATTTCAACATTACAGGTCATTTTCAAAAGTCAACAAAAAGGGACTTTAAGTCAAAGGCCATAACTTGAGATTGGTAAATCAAAATGACATGGGACCAAAGACTTTGGTTAGAGGACTCAAAGACCTTTCCAAAATGTCAAAGAACATGAGCAAAGCTTACAAATTGAGCAAGTTATGCCTTGTGGAAGTTGGGAAAGTTTTGGATATTTTGAAAAGTCAACATTGCTTCAAATAACCTAAAATTGCTAATGGGCCTCTTTTTCTTCCACAATTCATCACCCAAGGCATGTGCACGACCATGTGGCCCAAAGGGAAGTTTTTATCATTTTTATTTTATTTATTCGGATTTTTAATTATCAATAATTTATTTAATTAAAATAAATACATGAAAAATACTAAACCTAGGTTTTTAAATCTTGTTATGCATAATATATACTCAATATTTCGTGCATAGCTAGATTTGGAAAGAATCAATATGATTTGTCATGATTTGGTAGAAGTTTGCATGAAAAAAGATTTGAAAGCTAATGCCATAAAAATCAAATATTTGTTTCATCAATTCATGGATTTCTTTTGATCAAATTCTTAACCTAATCACTCATATACATATACACATGCTAACCCTCGTGCTCAAGGACTGAAGGCTGCGCCATAGACCAAAAAGAACACTTGAGTTTTTTGCTTGAAAATTGAAAACTGAAAACAGGGATACAAGGTGATTCAAGCCACAATACTTATTCCATTGGCTTGCTGAGGCTTCAGGGAAGGAATTTGGATCAAAACCACAAGCTTCCACCCCCAGAAACGTGAGAACGATCTCACCCTGTACAGAAAATATTTGACCTTCTTGCATCTCGATTCATGCATTTTTCATAATTTTTTATGCTTGATTTGTGTTCATTATATGATTCTGATGCTAACTATATAGTTTAATTGTGTTTTTGTGCACCACACGCAATTTCACCATGAAAGGGACCTAGGGTTTTCAAAACTGGGAATTGGGGGTTTCCAGTTAAGGGAAAATTGGGACACGAGACTGCCATCATGAGAACCACAAGCTTCCAACAAATTCATTGATGGGGTCGCGCCCAATTTCTGATTAGAAACAGGCTATTCGCTATTTTCTCAAATGGCACATTTTGGAACGGTGCAAAACCGTTGCTGATTCTCTTTTTATTTCAGGAAAAAAAACAAAGGCGAGGAAGACGATGAAGTGGAAGGCAACGATTGGTCCGTTTAAATTTTCGCGCTAACTTTCCCACTAACCATTGTTTTTATGTTATATTATTTATTAGGTATTACATAATCAGAAGCGTGTGAATGGCCTAGTGGTGGAGAACGTTACTGGTAATCCCTGGGACCTGGGTTCGAGCCCCAGGTCCCCCACCCTTTCCAATATTATTTTTTCACTTATCATTCTGTACAGGTTCAGCGCTAAGGAATACCATACACCCACAATTTCCAACGTGCCACGCACACACCAAGATCCATCAAAGGGTCACAATTGAAGGAACATGGTGAACGTGAGTCAACGCCTGGGCACGCTAGTGAAAAAGTCAAAGAGGCCAAAGGGTAAATGGGCCTGAATTACTGACTAAAGCCTCCAATTTGGGGACAGACACCCCCTAGGTTTGCAATATTCTTTCCATTATTTTTTTATTATTTATTTTGATTCAATTAATTAGTTTTTTTAATTTAAATATTTTCACAATAATATAAAAAACACAAAAAAATCAGAAAAGACAAAAAAATAAGTTTTTTTTTATTTAAATATCATTTTTGTAAATAAATAACTTTAATTGATCTTAGTTCTAATTTAGGTTTAAATCTTAACATTTTCTTAAATAATTTAAAATTGGTAGAATTAGTTTTAATTAATTTTTTATCCTTTTTCTTTTTCTTTTCACTAATAATTAACTATTTATTTTTATGAATCAAATCGCATTAATTAATTAGGGTTAATTTTAGGTTAAACTTTAATATGTTTTCATAATAAAATAAAAATTGTAGAATTAGGTTTTAATTGCATTAAATTCTCCTAAATACCAAAAACCAAAAATAATTTCTTTTTCTTTAATTTAATAATTTAATCTAATCTCATTAAAAAGGGTCCAACGCCCTCGTTCCAATTTAAAATTCAATTCGCGTATTTATTTCTTTTTCTTTTAATTGTTTATGTACTTCTCCCAAAGCCGTGTAATTTCATACTTTCTCACACTTTACTTTACTTTCTTTATTTTTCTGTCAAATCGGGTTCTGGAAACTTTGGCGATGTGGACCCGCGCCTTTTGTAATAGTTTAGAACTTTATCTTTCCGCACTTTTTAACTGTTAAATAAATGCATGAAAGAATGAATGCCTAAAATAAAAACAAACGCATAGATTACTTTGACATGAACAAGATAAATGCAAATGAACATGACACACAAATCACACACCACCCCTAGGGTACGCCTCACTGTTGCCTTGCCTCGAAAGGTGATCGTCGAGTAGAGGATGTCTTAGTAAGTCCTCATGATCCGGGAACCTGGCATGAGGGTAGCTTCTAAGGTGTCTTCCCATTGCTCTGGTGATCACCATGTCCCGAACCTCGAATTGACCCGAACACCTCCAACGGTGGTGCTACCTACCTCTCAATGGTGGGATGGCACTACTTTAAAGGACATCTACACAGACGAATTCCTTAGGGTAGGTAGACGACTCTAGATACTTGCTCTAATTTCAAAAACAAATCAAAAAATACTTTTCACACCAACACATTTTCAAAAGCTTTCGAAAGCAATTTTTCAAACACTCTTGAGGACTGATACAAGAGTCGAACTGGAATTTTCAAAGAAACTTTTTAAAAACCCACAGTTGAAAAGCAAACAAACCATTTTTGAAAACACAATGAGCAAGTATCTAAGAGCCCATGGATAACCATGGATAGAAAGGGTGCTAATACCTTCCCTTTCTATAACCTACCTCCCGAACCGAGAGCAATCTCTATAAGGAATTTTTCTGTGCTTTTGTCCTTTCCATTTGGAGAAAATAAAAGACGGTGGCGACTCTTGCTTCCGCGACATTTCGCGAACCATCGTTAAACAGTCAGTTCCAGATCCACCGATCACACCAGGATTTTGACCACACGCTCCCCCAGGATTTTCGACAACCTGGATGGATCGAGACCAGCCTTATGGCATGGCAACTATTGAAATGGCTAGCCTTATGAATGTTGCGTGTACATTTTCAGAACCTTTGGTAAGTGCGTCTTCGCCATTACAGGGATCTGGAATTGGTATGGGTAGGAACCAACTTTTAGGAGGGACATCCCTTGCAATTCCAAGCCTCACAAACGCTTCCACAATAATTTTGAGGCAACAGATGGATGAAAGCAACCATGACATGGTGCAAATGTTGGCACAAAATCTAAGTACAGTATTGAACCCTCTAATACAAAATACTACTCAGTCAAACCAATAAATGGCAGCGCAAATGGCGCGCATGACTGAATTTTTTGGGGTTCCCCAACCTATTCGACAACCCCAGAGAGCTCTTATGAGAGAGGATCAAGGTGTAGTCTTAGAAGAAGATGCAACTATTAACCAAAATCCACAATTTGATAGGAGGAACCTCATAGTAGAAGTCGAACAACCTAGGGTCTAAATACCCAGACTTCCCCCATAGATCCTTAGAGATGGTGATTAAGGTGCAATGATGGTAAATAGGAATCAAAATGCTGACGAACTGATACAGCAAGTTCGACACCATAATTATGGAACATAAAATAACCTGACAGCCATGATCGAAAGGATCATGATAAAAAATGGAATGAACGTTGGCTTTCGTAGGCCAAATTTTACATCCCCACTGTCAGAATATAACTTGCAAACAGATTTACCCCCTAGGTGGAAAGTTCCAAAGTTCACTAAGTTTTCAGGGGATACGACGGAATCAACTGTCGAATATATAGCGAGATGTTTGATAAAATCTGGGGAAATATCAAATAATGAGAGCCTTAGTATTAAATATTTCCCAAGTTCTCTAACAAAAAATGCTTTTACTTAGCTTACCACTCTCCCAGCCAATTCTATCCACAATTGGAATCATTTGGAGAGATTGTTCCATGAACAATTTTACACAGGACAAACCAAAATAAGTCTGAAAGAACTGGAAAGCATGAAAAGAAGATTCACCAAGCCAATAGACGAATATCTAAATAGGTTTCGACTGCTTAGAGCCAGATGCTTTACACAAGTGCCTGAGCATAAATTGGTCGAAATGGCTGCAGGGGGCCTAGACTATTCTATTAGGAAGAAACTAGATACCCAATATCTGAGGGACATGACCCAATTGGTCGATAGAGTTCGACAGGTAGAACGTCTTAAAATTGAAAAAGCAAAGGCAACTAAGACTCATCGGCGAGAAAAGGTAGCCTATATCGAAATGGATGATGATGATCCAGAGACATCTAGTAATCCTACAACTGTCGAAGATAGCGAAATAGATTTAGCAGAGTTAAAACATGGGCCTCCATACTCTTGTAGAGTGTTACTGCCCTCAGACGGGAAGAATCCTACTGAGTCTGAAAAGAACAACGATAGATTCCCAAAGAAAACATATAGTTTCGACATCACAAAATGTGATGAGATATTCGACTTATTAGTAAAAGATGGCCAAATGATAGTTCCCCCAGGGGAAAAAATGCCTCCTTTAGAACAAAGAAAGAAAAGAGGTTTTTGTAAGTATCATAATTTTTTGGGCCATAAAACTTCACAATGTTTTCTTTTTAGGGATCTCGTTCAAGGAGCGATCAAAGAAGGCAGACTCAAATTTTTTGACAAACTGTTGGCTGAAGATTTTGATAATATTATTAGAAGCAAAGTAAATTGGACGTTTCGATTGAAATGAAACAAAACGTCATGTTTCGAAATAGTAGAAGCAATGCTTCGAATGAGCATATCAAATCTTGGAGCTTCGAGTGACAGTTATGAGAATATATCCAAAGAAGTCTCGAAATGATAACAAGGTTGTATCTAAGGAATGCGTTCGAAGCAAAGAAATGCCAAAACATTTGAAATTCAAATGCAAGTGGGATGTTCGAAATTTGAAATATATGCGCTGGAGCATTCGAAGACGCGTGGAAGCAAAAGAGAGGCATTGCTCTGCATGTTCTGAACGTGGTAGAATCTTATAGCAAGACCGTTATGGTCGAAGTAGTATAAATAGAAGTCTTAGCATTAGGATTTCGTGTGTCATATCTATTGTACAAGAAAACTCAGTAAACATTCAAATTACCACATGGCTAGGGAAACGAATGCAAGAGCAATGTACGTATCATAACACCACATGTTTATGATTTAATGAAAACTCTTTATCAATTCCAGTACTTTCCTTTATCTTTATATCAATACCATTTACAAGTTTTTGCATCTAAAGTCTTTTTATTCGAAATCTTTTCACTGATGCCTTACATTTAAATGCTTTCCTTCCATTTCAAATACTTTACATTTCAGAAACTGTTATACATTTCATGCCTTTATCTTCAAGTTTTTATCCTTCGAACACCTTTTTTACTTAAAGCCATTTTACAGTTTTCTTGCATTAAATGCTTTCTTCACATTTTGAATCTTTTACATTAACTGTTTTCTTTACGATTCAAAGCCATTTATTTGTCTTTTATGCAGTTTTATATGTCTTTACAATTGACCTTTATTCATGCAATTTAGTTTCGCGCACATTTATTTTGATTACACCGTTAGATCCTTAATAGAGAAATCGAAATAAGTTAAACACCTACACAACATTCTAAATACCAACCATGAATACTAGTTCGATCATGAGAGTTACCCTAATGACCAACACGTCCTAGGATCAATCTAGTCGATCCTGCGAGTTACCAGAGAAATTGAATAACAGCCAGTAAGTTTATTCGATAGTTTGGAAGACTAGCGGTTGTTTACCAGAAATCACTGTAAACAAATTGGCACACCCGGTGGGACCAATCGTTGGACATTACGGAATTTAGAACAGAAATAAAGATTGTTGAGACGTAACCATTATAAAAACGTTGGAACCTAAGAAGTTTGTTGTTTTATGAACCTGAGAAGTGGTAAAATAACCAACAGCAACCAACCCTTATCCAGAAGAAAACGTTTGAACAAGATGTCTAATTCTGACAATCAACAAGGGGAACAAAATGCCCCACATACAACAGGCACTAATGTATCTGCTTCGATGGGAACATCTAATGTGATCCCTTCGAATGCACAGTCTGTTGCGTCTTCTACCAGTAATATAGCCACTAATGGAGTAAGTGGCATATCAACTAATAGTTCGATCTTAAGAAATACTGGAACCATTGGTTATCCTAGGGGATTTGTCCCACCATCAGGGACACAAACCCATTTCGCCACTCCACTAACTAGACCACCTGGCTTCGATGGTAATTGAACCATAAATTCCTCTTATGGAATGCCAACATCTTTTATGGCAGGTTTACACAATTCCACATCGAATTCATCACCACAATTAGGGCCTGGGTCTGGGGCGAATCAGTTTATGACAAATAACCAAGGGTCAGTGGGTTATAGCATAATGCCTATTTTAACCATAGAAAACCAGTTGGCTTTTAGGCAATTGATGGATGACAATAACCATAATATGATAGGGGTATTAGCACAAACTATGCAGGAAATATTTGCCCCAATAGTACAAAACGTGATTGTGACAAACAGAGAAAACGCAGATAACATGAGTCAAATAGCAGATTTCTTTGCTCCCCCAGAGAGGCGTAGGAAGAATCAGGCGGGAGTTCGAGCAAACATACCTATTATGGAACAAGTTGCTAACGACCCAACTTA
This sequence comes from Vicia faba, assembly GCA_948472305.1. NCBI lineage: Eukaryota > Viridiplantae > Streptophyta > Magnoliopsida > Fabales > Fabaceae > Vicia > Vicia faba. Next base: position 411,078,862 of record OX451735.1, read on the forward strand.
TAGACCACCTAGAGAAGAAGTTAACTTGGGGGCAAGGGCACAAAGGCTAGAAGCCCCAATGATCCCAGGCCCACAAAGAGAAATTATGGAACCAGGGGCAAGGGTCGAAAGGCTGGAAGTCCCAGAGTTTCGAGAAGAATAACCTAGGGGGGTTGTCATGGTGGGTCGAAATCAAGATGCTGATGCTGTCGTTCATAGAATTCGAAACGATAACATCTTTGCAGAAAACAATTTAACCACCATGATAGAGAGAGTCATGGCCCAGAATGGCCTCAACACAGGAATTAGAAGGCCAAATTATGCTTCTCCTATATTAGATTGCATAATGCATACTGATTTACCACGGGGATATAAAGTCCCTAAATTTACAAAGTTCGCTGGGGATACCAATGAGTCAACAGTCGAACATATAGCCAGATATCTAACCAAAGCGGGAGATATAGCCAATAATGAAGACCTCAGGATCAAATACTTCCCAAGTTCCCTGACTAAAAACGCCTTCACATGGTTCACCACTTTGCCTCCTGGGTCCATTGATACTTGGGCTCTTTTGGAAAGATTATTCCATGAACAGTTTTACATGGGACAGTCAAAAATAAGCTTGAAGGAATTAGCCAGTGTCAAGAGAAAGTTCACTGAACCCATAGATGATTATCTGAATAGATTTAGGCTTTTGAAATCCAGATGTTACACAGTGGTGCCTGAACATGAGTTAGTCGAAATGGCCGCTGGTGGCTTGGATTACTCTATTCGAAAGAAACTAGACACTCAATATTTGAGGGACATGGCTCAGTTAGCCGACAGGGTTCGACAGGTCGAAAGACTAAAGGCCGAAAAGGCCAGAGTCTTTAAAAATAACAAGAAGGAAAGGATCTCCTATGTTGGAACTAAGGAAGCAGAAGATTATCCTGAATTCGAATTCGAAGAGGTCGAAATCGACCTCGCTGAATTAAAACAGGTACCACCCTACTCCTGCAAATTATTAGTTCCCACAAAAGGGAAAGAGATTGTTGAAAATGAGAAAAGTGACAAATTCCCAAAGAAGGTTTATACCTTCGATGTCACTAAATGTGACGAGATTTTTGATTTACTTGTCAAACATGGCCAACTCATTGTGCCATCAAATGTCAAAATACCTCCTTTAGATCAAAGAAAGAAGAGAGGATTTTGCAAATATCATAGTTTCCTAGGCCACAAAACCTCAGTGTTTTCTTTTCAGGGACCTAATTCAGAATGCAATCAAAGATGGCAGACTGAAGTTTGCTGATAAAGCAAAGATGAAAGTGGACGAAGATCCCTTGGACGTTGCAGACACCAACTACTCCGAGCCTGCATGCATTGGAGAGATTAACATGGTGGAAGCTGACCAAATTGATGCCCCAATAGGAGAGAAAGGTACTGAAAACGAAAGCTGGGTGATAGTCGAAGTCGATAAGGAGGTCACTGAAGACGTCCAGAAGCTACCAGAGACTTCGATTGAAGCAGCACCTTTAGCTGTTGCAAAAGAAATCCAGGCTACTGAAGGCCAGGAAAATCAAAACTAAGAATTGACACAGGTCACTGAAGGCCTGAGGCTGGAATTGGAGAAAGTCCAAATCACGAAGCCAACTTCCCCTCATAAAGAAATATGGGACACTTTAGGGGAACCCAGTGGAAAATTTGACTATTTGGTCAAATATTCTTCCCCAGAGAGTTCAAAAGTCCATATTGAAGATATAAAACCCACAGGATGGGGGAGATGATGAAGCTAAGGGGGAAGATGTTGAGGTAAACATGGTGGATATGGAGAGGCCTCGCTCTGAGATGGAGGAGGTAGAAAGATACTTAGAAAAAGAGAAGTATAAAATGGAGGATAATCATGCTGGAGATGCTAGTCTCAAGGATTACCTCATGACGTGCCACAAAGGAGATACATGAATGATATTGTGCCCTAGGTGCAGCATCCTCTGCAATCAGAGAATCGCTGCGAACTTCGAGAGGGTACAGAGGGCTCGAACTGGCAACAATTGGCGCCAGGATAACCAGTTATTTAGGTGTTATCCTAAGGCTGGAGAAAGTTTGCTGGAATTTGTGTTTCGCTGCTACAAAGGGGCAACCAAGTGCTTGATATGCCAAAGGTGTTCTGCTGTGTATGACCAAAGCATGGCCAGAGCCTTCGAAACGATTCCCTTCGCCCCTTGCTGGAACCATCAAGAAAATGTTCAGATGGGCCCACGTTTCGATAGCAGACACAGACAACGAAGGCCTGATAGTCCTCATCCCAAGGCTGCTCAAAGAGTGACGTTCAAACTCCCTGCTGAAGTGCCAACCGATAGATGGCTGCAAGTCAGAAATGACAAAGGCAAAGACAGATGGAGAAACACCGAACTAAATGCACGCCATGCTATGACATACAGGAGGCAATTCAACATAGCAAAAAGGGAAGAGGTAAGATTAGAGAACTACAAAGGGAGGAACCCCATGTCGAGATCCCAGTGGCGAAGGCAACAGAGGATTCGAAAGGCTGAGAGAGAAGCTGTGGCAAATAAAGGGGCAACCTCAACAAAGAACCAAGGTGAATCTAGCACCAACAAACCCACACCAAAAAATCAAACTGAAGACAAACCCCCAGTTAATAGGAGGCTTTTTTCTGAAGTACAACTGGATGAACCAAAGGAATACACTCCAGGCCCAGAAGAAGACGAAGATATGATAACGGATAACTTCGAGTAAGAGGGGGAGTCTTCGTTCAACCTAAACTGCAACGTGGTATCTGTGCTTCCCTGTGAATTTGGACAGGAAACTGAAATTGATGAATATGAGGAAGAAGATACCATAGTGTAGCGATAAAAAATGTAGCGGGGTAAATCGGAGATCGAATTATTGGTTAATTCGTCTCACAAAAGCAAGAGTCGCCATCACGCTTTATTGTTTCCAAAGGAAAATGGAAAAGAGCGAAATAAAACCCTAAATATGCAATGTAAATAATACTTTTTAAAAGTAATGAAAATACAAGGCGTTTTTGAAAAGAGATCTTATGGTTCGGGGGTTGGTTATACAATGGGAAGGTATTAGCACCCAATGTATCTATAGTACTCTATAGGAACCTTTTGAAATGTCTGTTTATTAAAATTGATCGTTTGATTAAAAATAAATCATTTTTGGCCTAAAAGGGGTACGGACGGGTTTTTGAAGATACGACGACCTAACGTCGAAGTTTTTTGCTTAAAGGGTATAAGTTTTGAAAAGATTGAATATTTGAAGGGAAATTATCCTAAGTTTTAATGAAATGCAAATATTCGCGCGATTAGACTTGAGGACACGAAGTCAACAAATTTATCGTTTTTCCTTTGGATTTAAACGTAAACGGAATAAACAATTAAATATGAAATAAATAAACAGAAAAATTATGCGGATAATGATTAAATAACAATAGTTAAATGATAGACTAAATGATGTGAATAATGCATTTTTTAGATTCTTGGTTTAATATTAATGAAAAGAAAATGTTTTAATAGTTTTCATTTTTTTTTTGCATTTTTTTAATATGGATAAAAGCATGAGGATTAATTAAGGAAGACAAAATATTTTTTAAGTTTTGAGTCTCTATATATTTTTTATGTGTTTTTAATATTATGATAAAATGGTATTTAAGAGTTATTAAATAATTGAACTAACTTAAAACTTAAAGTTATTTAACTAAACCTAATAACAAAACTAAAGTTACTAGATTAAACCTAAAGTTAGATTAATAAAATGATCCCAAAAAAAGGTTTTAATTAAATTACACCTATCATTAATTTTATTAACTAACTAATTAATAATAATTAAGAAAAAGGCTAAGGAAATCAAATGATAAAAATGTATCAAGAATTTTTTTTAAAAAAAAAGAAGGAGTAAAATGATAGACAAAAACATGGGCCAAACAGAGATTTAAGAGGCCCAAGATTAATAGTATCAGAAGCAAGATAGGGAGGTGGATAAGCAAATCGTCTGGGCCTTAGGCAGAATAGTCCAATATGTTCATAACTGTTTTTTTAGGGGTTAAACATGCTTGGTAAATGAATTAGGGATTTAGGTTAACATGTGCACAGCAGCGGCGCTCCATCACTCTCGATTCATCTTCTTCGTCTTGTGCCTTTGCCTGAGCTTCTCGCCTCAATAGCCACAAGCATCCCACTTTCCTCTTCCCTCCAGCCAAACGTGAGGGGGCGACGGATTTTACGGTACAAATTTCGTTCTATCACTCGTTTAGGGTTTTTTATTGCAAATGCATGTTGTAATCTTTGATCCACTTTGATTCTGATTTCGTTTTATTGTTTGTGGGAGGTGTTATGAAAGTAAAAGGGGAAAAAGAAATCGTTACCTAGAGGCGCAGACGGAGGAGGAAGTTGGGGCGTGCGACGGAGGCCACGGCACGGAAGGACAGGCGCGTGAGCTTTGCTTCTGTTGCCTGGTTTGAGTATTCTTATTACACCTTTTTTCTTCTTCTCCTTTCCCGTATCACTGTTGCCTCGTTATTTGCCTTGAATGCTTGCTTGCTATTGTTGAAAAATACTTTTTTGACTAGCTTCTTTTTCTTCTTCTCACTGTGATCCTGTTGCCTCTTGCGTTTGTGATTTTGCTGCCTGAATTTGGGTTGCCTATGAGGATATAATCTGAGGCTTTATGTGTGTTTGGACATGGTTTCAATGGTTTATGCTTTGTTAGCTTCGAAATGGTGATGCAGTAAGTTTTGGGGCTTGATGGTTTAGGCCATGTTTTGATTTATGTTGGTTCGGCAGGTTTGACAGTGGGCTATGGGTCTAGGTTCTGATATGGTTTTTGATATATGGTTTTGGTTCTGGTAATGCAGTAGGTTTTTGAATGGTGTGTGAAAATGGTTAAGGTTTTTGATGGTACAGGTTTAGATGAGGTGGTAGGCAGGTTTGATAATGCAGTAGCAGGTTAAATGGCTTAGAAAATGGTTTTTGATCATGTTTATGTTCTTGAACGATTTTTGGTGACATTGGTTTTATGGCTCAATCAGGTTTGTGAGGATTTTTGAATGGTTTTTGGACCTACTGGTTTTGGTTCTATGCAGGTTTATGCAGTAACAGGTTTAGGGGGCTTGAGAAAAAAAATGGCTTTTGCTTTTTGATAGTTTCTTTTTTTTTGAATGCTTGGAGATAGATAGATGATCATATGTGTGTAGTGATTTTGTTATGTTATAACAGTTTTTCTTTGCCTTCAGGTTTACATTGAGGGCTTGGTATATTTTTAATATATTTTTACTTTGGCCTCTGCATACTATACTGTTACATCCAATTTGGTAATCTTTTCTATGCTCATTTTCTTATTGCCTTGCTGCTGTTCTGTCTGTATTCTAATTCCTGCCTAAGCCAAAACCTGTAAAACCATTTTTCTTTCTCTCTTCTCTCTCTCAAGTACATTGATACATAAAATGATGTGTACTGTTTTTTTCCTGAAATTGTAACAGAGCTGGAATATGATGAATGAGGAAATATTATTGCTTGCATAATGGTTTTGAACTGCAAATTTCTTTGACTTCCAATGCAACAGTAGAGCCTATTTGCTTTGGCTTCTTCTATGTGCATGGCATGTAGGTTTACGTTGGAATTTTGTTTGTGCTTGCATATGTAATGTTTATGCATATGCTGTGTACATTTTTGAAATATGCATTGCACTTTGAAAAGAATGCAATTAATTTTTTAATATGCAGTTTTGAAACTAAAAATGAATTTGTGCATGTTTCACAATTGTGCATTCATTTATGAAAATAAAAATTCCTCCCTTTTTTGTGAACCGGGAGAAATTCCGTGATTTACAAAAAAGGGTAAACTGATTCCAGCCGTTGCTTTTAATGATGAACATTAAATAATTTTTGCTTTTAATTATTTGTTCAATTCTAATTTTCTTTTAATCGTTTTGCAGGTAAAATCAAGTGAGCAGACAAAAAGGCATTGGATAGAAGATTTAGAATTAGAAAACATTAGATTAGTTTTTATTTTATTTTAACTTTGTAAAATTATTATTGTAAATTCGTTGTAATAAATACAATATTTACACAATAATTGTACAATTAGAAGAAAAATGAATAAAATTCCAATATTTGCCAATTAATTTCCTCCTTCTCTCTAATTATTTACTTTATCGTTTATAATTCTTTAAATTGTATAATAATTGAAAATGAATCTCAATTACCTAAATTCAGAATAATAAACAAATAAATAAATAATATCATTGATCAATTAATAGTTTCAATTATTTAATTCATTATTCATAATTTTCTAAATTATAATAATTAAAATAGAATTTCAATTATTTAACTTAGAATGATAAATAATTAAATAATCATTATTGACCAATTAATGAACTTTTTCAAATATTTATTATATTATTCATAAATCTTTAAATTATGTAATAACTGAGAATAAATTCCAGTTATTTAAATTTAAAATAGGGAATAATAAATAAACACTGTCTGCACGATTAATACGCCTCTTTTCTAATATTTATTTTATTATCTATACATCTTTAAATTATATAATAATTGAAAACAAATTCCAATTATTTAAATTTAAGATAATAAATAATTAATAAACATTGTTTTAGCATGAATCGATTAAATAATTTAGTGTTCAAAATAAATAGCTCTCGGCCTGGAAAAAGTTATGAATTTTAAAAATCAATAGATCAAAACATTTGTAACGTAATGATGCAGATGGGAGATGGTATCTTAGGTCAAAATTTGGGGTACAACACATAGATTTGATGAAGCATAGGCATGTGTGCTACTATGTGATGGACAATGGGGCTGTCGAGGAGCAAAATGCGTTCTTCGATCGTCCAGAACCAGCTATGAAGAACCATCTTAAGCCACTATTTATTCGGGCAAAAGTTGGTGCCCATGGCGTGAATAAGGTTCTAGTGGATGGGGGTGCTGCAGTCAATTTGATACCCCACTTCATGCTGAAAAGATTAGAGATCCGCGAAGGAGACATCAAGCCCCACAATATGGTTCTATCCAATTATGAAGGGAAAGTGGGCAAAACACTGGGAGTGGTTCTGTTGGACTTGACAATAGGCTCAAGCTATAGGCCCACCATGTTTATGGTGATCGAAGCCAAGGCCAACTACAACTTATTGCTGGGAAGGGAGTGGATCCATGGCGTAGGGGCAGTTCCTTCGTCAATGCACCAGCGATTAGTTCTATGGAGAGAAGATGGCATCGTGGAAAACATTGAAGCAGACCAGAGTTACTTCATGTCAACAGTCAATTTAGTTGACAAAAGGAATTATGACAAACATCTGGCAAAGATTGCTCCGTATGTTCCAAATGATGAGATCAACGAAACCAGAAACGCCCACTACTACATGACCCTTCGCCATGATGGCCTATACTGGGATAGAAGAATAATCAGTGAAGAAGAGGGAGTCGAAAGTACTATACAAAGACGGCCAGCAGGCTGGGACTTCGACAACCTTATCCATGACTGAGTCCTCCTTTTTTGAAAGGATTTCGGCCTATATGGCTGAGAACGAATCAAAGGCGGCCTTAGAGGCTGAAATAAATAAATTAGCTGTAAAGATGAACAAAATAAGTGGGGATGGCTCGAAATGCTCACCCTTTAAAGAACTTGAGATGGATCAAAGGTTGGACGCCATCTACGATAAAGAACCCTTAGGCTTCGAAAGGGACCCCATAGACTCAGGTACCAAAATGTGGGCGCAGGATACACTCGAAGAAGTCAACTTAGGGGATGAAAACACGAAAAGAATAACCTACATAAGTGCAAGACTTAGCCCAGGCCTCAAGCAGGAAGTAATCGAAGTCCTCAAGAAAAACAAAGATTGCTTCGCATGGGATTATGACGAAATGCCTGGTTTAAAGAAGGAGTTAGTCGAACACAGACTGCCAATCAAAGATGGCAAGAAGCCCATCAAACAAACTCCCAGAAGATTCACACCAACGGTTCTCACAAAGATTAAAGCTGAGATCGAAAGGTTGTTGCGTTGCAAATTCATCAGAACCACAAGGTACGTCGAATGGCTAGCAAATATAGTACCTGTTATTAAGAAAAATGGTTCTTTAAGAATTTGCATAGATTTTAGGGATTTAAACACTGCAACCCCTAAGGATGAGTACTCCATGCCTGTGGCAGAAATGCTAGTAGACTCTGCTGCAGGGTTCGAATACTTGAGTATGTTAGATGGATACTCTGGGTATAATCAGATTTTTATTGCTGAAGAAGATGTGGCCAAGACAGCATTTCGTTGCCCAGGAGCCTTAGGCACCTACGAATGGGTGATGATGCCTTTTGGTTTAAAGAACGCTGGGGCAACTTATCAAAGGGCAATGAATTCGATTTTTCATGATTTCATTGAAACCTTTATGCAGGTGTATATTGATGATATAGTCATCAAATCTATATCTGCAGAAACACATTTGCATCATTTGAGCCAATCATTCGAATGAATGAGAAAACATGGCTTAAAGATGAATCCCCTTAAATGTGCATTTTTTGTGCAGGCTGGAGATTTCCTTGGTTTTGGGGTTCACAAGAAAGGGATTGAGACCAACCAGAACAAAACCAAAGCCATAATGGAGACGAAAGCACCTACGTCAAAAAGGGAGCTACAATCTCTGCTAGGGAAGATTAACTTCCTCAGAAGATTCATTTCGAATCTGAGTGGAAGAACCCAAGCCTTCTCTCCGTTGCTTCGTCTAAAGCAAGGCCAAGCTTTCGAATGAAACGAAGCCTATCAGGAGGCATTTGGCAGGATAAAAAGATACCTCTCTCAGCCTCCTATCTTGTCTCCACCTTCATGGGGGAAGCCCATGAGATTGTACATATCTGCCTCTGAAGTTAGTATAGGTAGTATGTTAGCACAAGAAGATAGCAATGGTATCGAAAGAGCCATATACTATTTAAGTAGAGTACTAAATGATGCAGAGACCAGATATAGCAATTTAGAAAAGCTATGTCTCTGTTTGTATTTCTCTTGTATGAAACTCAAGTATTATATAAAGCCTGTTGATGTTTATGATTCATCTCATTTCGATGTCATTAAACACATGCTTTCAAAACCAATAATGCATAGCAGAGTTGGTAAATGGGCTTTAGCCTTAACAGAATATTCTTTGACTTTCATGCCTTTAAAAGCTGTGAAAGGCCAAGTGATTTCTGACTTCATTGTGGACCATTCATTGGTTGAGCAGACTGTCATGAGTTACGTTGAAATGCAACCATGGAAATTATACTTTGATGGTTCAACCCACAGGAATGGAAGTGGTGTTGGAGTCCTTCTAATTTCTCCTGAAGGAATTCCAACAAAAATCAAGTATAAATTAGATGGTCCTCGCTGCTCGAACAACGAAGCTGAGTATGAAGCGCTCATTGTTGGACTTGAAGCTTTGTTGGAATTGGGGGCAACTAGAGTCGAAATTAAAGGAGACTCAGAATTAGTGGTCAAGCAAATAACAAAGGAGTATAAATGCATAAAGGAAAACTTGATGATATACTTCGTCATAGTCAACATGCTACTTAGGAAATTTGAATACATGGATATTCAACACATACCAAGAATAGAGAACCAAGAAGCAAATGACTTAGCACAGTTGGCTTCGGGCTATAAAGTTTCTGTCAGGAACTTTGAGGATTTAGTTGAATTAAGGGGTAGAGTTATGGCTACTAGATTCACACCATCAGATCTAGAAAGTATGAAATTGGGATATGCTGAGAAACAGGGATTCGAAATATTAGCCATAAACACTTTATCAGATGTAGATTGGCGAAGTCCACTGGTGAGTTATTTAGCAAACCCAACTCTGAATGTGGATAGAAAGACAAAATACAGAGCATTATCATATCTCCTCATGGGGAACGAATTGTTCAAAAAAACCCAAGAGGGCGTATTATTGAAATGCCTAGGAGAAAGTGAGGCATACTTAGCATTGTCAGAAGTCCACAATGGGGCATGTGGAGCACATGAAGCAGGTCATAAAATGAAATTGCTGTTATTTCGATACGGCATTTATTGGCCTAGCATGCTCAAAGATTGTATAGACTTTGCTAAAGGATGTGAGGAATGTCAGAAGCATGCAGGGATTCAACATGCCCCTGCAAGTGAGTTGCATTCAATCATCAAACCATGGCCATTTAGAGGATGGGCATTGGATTTGATAGGAGAAATAAATCCTGCTTCGTCTAAAGGACAGAAATATATCTTGGTAGGAATATATTATTTTACCAAGTGTATCGAAGCTATACCATTAATAGTTGCTGATCAAGAGGCTATTATTGAGTTTATACAGAAGCACATTATCTATAGGTTCGGATTGCCAGAGAGCATAACCACAGACCAAGGCTCTGTGTTTACTGGTAGAAAGATGCAAGAATTTGCCCAAGAAATGGGGTTTAGATTACTAACATCAACGCCATATTATGCTCAAGCAAATGGTCAAGTCGAAGCAGCCAATAAAGTGATAATAAGGTTAATCAAGAAACATATTGGTAAAAAGCCAAGAAACTGGCACAAAACTTTGGACCAAATACTATGGGCATGTAGAACATCTCCTAAGGAAGCTACTAACACTACGCCTTTCCAACTCACATTTGGTCATGATGTAGTGCTGCCAGTAGAAATTCATCTACAATCAGTTCGAATCAAAAGACAAAACAAACTTCCAGCTGCATTATATTGGGAGATGACGATGAATGAATTAGTTAAGTTGGACGAAGTTAGATTACATGCATTGGAAATCTTGATAAGACAAAAAGAAAGAGTGGCCAGGACATACAACAAAAGGGTGAAGAGAAAAGCATTCATTATTAATGACTTAGTCTGGAAAGTCATATTGCCCATGGACAAGAAAAATAAAACACTAGGTAAATGGTCACCTCATTGGGAAGGACCTTTTCGAATATTAAAAGTATTCTCAAACAATGCATATGAAATCGAAGAGCTGATGGATGATAAACGTATCCTAAAGGTTAATGGGAAATATTTAAAGAAATATAAGCCACGCCTGCAGGAGATTCGAATAGTAACAACGTAACCAAAATATTATAAAAATGCCAAAATGGCAATATAGGATGCCAAAATGGCGTTGTGCGAATATTACATATAAAAAACCAAATTGTAATCAAATAAACACTGAAATTTAGAAATAAGAATTATTCTTCAATCTGTTGAAGGTACTTCGAAAAGATTCAAGTCTATGTTGAGCAAAACGCCTGGCTCCCTCCAAGGTTGCCACTTCTCCCTTGAGTTGTTCTGCAGTTTCCATTTCTGCAAGCCCCTGGTTGAGAAGCTCTTCGAATTGGTTAACAGCAGTATTGGTTTCGAAGGCTATTTGTTGTTCTTTAGCCTCTTTAACCTTCTGTTGAAGTTCCTGAATTTGCCTTTCCCAGAGAAGGATGGACTCAGCTCGAGCCTCATAATCAGTTTTTGCTTGCTTTAGATGCATAGCTTGATCCTCAGCTTCTTGAGAGAGTTTTGAAGCTTGTTCATAAGCAGCATCCATTGCAGTGCGTTTTTCTTGAACCTTTCTGGCAGCAGATTCATCTTGGAGAAGGTAACCAGTTACGTTGTCCAGCAAAGATTGAAGATCGAACAAGATAGTACTAACTGGCAAGGAGCAGGTAGCAAGGTTGACTTTTGTAAGCAACTCCTTCATAGTGTAGCAAGCAGTGCTATCCTGTTTGAGCACTTCGAATATATCCACATTAAGAATTGTTCTCCTGATCCTGTTAAGAAGTACAATTCTTTCATCTGTGGGAAGAGGATGGCTAGTCGAACTTGTGCCATTCCTAGCGAGTGGAATGTCCCTTTGAGCCAGCTTCGCCTTCATGTACCCAATAGGGTCATTTCGTCTCAGGAGTGCAAGCTCCTCGTCAGTTCGAGACAAAGACGGTTGAGGGAGTTCCACACGCAGGGGAGTCACGTCCATTTCGACTTCCATGGGTTTGTTGGTTGTGTCACCATCCCCTTCATTTGTTTCGTGCTCATTATCTTCTTCATCGTCATCCAAGTCCACCACTTCGATGTCTTCTTTTTCGCTGCTATTTGCATTGGACTCTGTCCCAGCAGTCGAACCATCATTGGCATCCTCCTCCTCAGACTCTTCTTCTGCAGATTCTTCGTTTCTTTGACCAGAATCAGCTTTCTCTCCTTCAGCGTGAGTGTCCTTTGGGTCCTCTTGAAGGGTTTCGAGAGGGGAATTTTGGAGAGAAGTTCTTTGTGAAGCCTCTGTAGATTCATGAAGCGTTGCTTCGTTTGTTTCTTTTAGAGGAGGAGAAGTACTTTGATCATCTTGCTGCTCAGAAGCCCCAGCCAGGACCGCCATATTGGAGGAACCTTTATTCTGTACAAGGTTGCTGGAGTCTCCTTGAGGAGAGGAGTTGAGTGGAGCAGCAGCTTTTGAGGGTGAGGTCGAAGTGGTAGAAGCTGGATTTAAGATATTCTGCAAGGAGCGAAAGAATATTAAAAGCATGCACCAAGGTAATGAATAATTATTTTATCAAAGGTTTAAAGTTCAATTTACCTGTGGACTCTCGGAAGAGAGGTTGCTAGCTATGCGTTCCAACATTGCGTTGGAGGTCGAAGATGGAATTTTGGATTTAGGTGAGGGAGCAGCATCCCTGGAGTCGAGTCCAGAGACAGTAGGTGGTACGGTACTTTTTGAAATATCTTTCTTCTGCTTCTTCTTCGAAGCAGCTGGTAAGTTTCCTCCAGCCTTGGGGTCTTCCCCAGTGGTGTTTGATTTTCGCTTCTTTGGAGTGGTAGGCGGAAGTTTGTTGGTCTGAAAAGATTTAAACAAAGAGTTAGATGCAAATCATGAAACATTAGTGAATTCGAAACATCAAGGCTAAGTGATTACCGGTGGAGTTGGAACACTGGTTATTATTGGTGTTGTTGTTGTTGTTGTTGCAGCAATGGTTGTTGTTTCGGATGGAGTCACATTGTCAATGGTTTCGATAGAGGCTTGAGAGGCGCTCCCTTCTTTTGACTTTGAAGCAGCATTCTTTATCCTGATGGCTGAAAATCGAAACAATTAAGGCAAAAGTTAAAGATATGGAAAATGAAAAATGTTTGGGATTTTCCCAAGCATTCGCACCCGTGCCTTGATCAGATTTAATCAACATGGAAGAAAGGTCATAGCGAAGATGTCCTGGGAAATCGTGGAGCCAGTGTCGAGCCCATGTCACAGTCTCAGATGGCTTTGGTTTCTTTTGAAGATGTTTGAACATTTCTTTGCAAGTGAACCACCAAGGGTATGGAGGAAACCAAGCCAGAGCCAGTTCTGAGGTAGGTAATCTAGGAAATTTAGGTGGATGCATTTCGAATGCCAACCTATACCTATCCTCAGGTGACAACCCTGAAGGAAGTTTTAACTTAGAAACTTTTTGTTTGAATTTTTCCTTCAAGGTCTCAGCCGCTTGATGCACAGTGGATTCCAAGTGTGTGGGATCATAAGTAGTTTCAAAATAATTTTGAAAAGTTTTAATCTCTTTGGCATGAGTGAACATACCTTTCTTGCATGGTACCTGCACATCAAATGCATCAGTTAGTTTCTGCTGAATAGTAAGAGTATCGCACATATAAGTCTGATAAAACTTTGTCCACCATTCCAGAAACCCCTTTGCTGTAAGGTGGGTAGGTTCGAAAGTTATTAGCTCAAACTGGGCAAAGCCTTGGTATTGTTCTTGCTGTAGTTTGGCTTCCCGTGCCTTGAAAGTTCGCCCAGAGGTAATGGCACTTTCAGTTTGAAATAAGGGTTCAGGAATTTGTTGGCACAAGCCAAACTGTCTCGAAACAAAATTGGGCTGATAAGCGAAAAGGAAAATCTGATTCTTGGCAGGAGTTATTCTTGAAGAGATTAGTCTGGGTAGCAAAAAGGCTCTCCATACATCTTGAATCTCTTTGCTCTTGACAGCTTCTGAGAGAGCCATGGTGAACCATGAAGGTCCATGAGCCCTTGAAGCAAAAGGCGCCATGGTCTCTTCGAACTTATGCCTCTTGGAGAATATCATGATGTATTTTGAGAATAGGACTTTGAAGTCATCCTTATCATCATTTGGGGTTAGTCTTCGCAGCCTAGTGCCTTCGATTATTCTATCCGTTATTTCAGGGTCTTGTTCAGCAATGGTGTTGGCAGTTGACAATGAAGGTTCGAACATGGCATTTAGCCATAACTGAAGCAACCAGAAAGGGCTAGATAGCAGGATATTCTTGGAGGTGTGAGATTTTAGACTCGAAACAGCTGACCTTAGGCTTTCATAAAGATCAACTAGTAGCAATTCGCTCAAGCACACTCTCTGATTCTCATGCAAATCTCTAGCTAGAGGAATAAACCTACTGGCTACCTGTAGGGATCTGCTGCAGAAGACATATCTTGACAGCCATAAGGTAAGGAAAGCAATGTGTTCTACATCAGACACATTGTCTCCTTCAGCATGGTAGTGGCTGATAAACTTTGAAAAGCTTGCTAGTTTGACTTCGAAGTCGATTATACTCGAATTTTCTTCGTTGTCAGGGATATATGTTTCTCCTACTGGTGATAGCCCAGTGATGACCGCTATGTCAAAGAAGGTAGGGGTAATCATTCCACCAGGGAGATGGAAAGTATTATAAGTACTGTCCCAGAAATATAGGGACACGAATAACAATGGGTGGTTGTAAGTAAAACCTGGCTTCGACAGCTTAATCAAGTTGTAGATACCTAATTCTTCCCATTGCTGGGATTTCTTAGCTTCTACCTTATTGAACCAGTTTTGATAAGCAGTGTCGGAGGTGGGACAAGATCGAAACGGTTTGAAGTTACTCTTTACATAGTCTAATACAAAAGGGTCCTTAGGAGGAACAGTTGGATTTTCCACGGTGTTTGAGCCAGAAGATTCTATTGCCTTAGGGGCGTCCATTTTATTAAACAGGGGTTTGAAATTATAGCAAACTGGGAAAAATTTTCTGGTGTCTTTTAAAATTACAAAAACTGTAAGAGGGCCCATTAAAGCTAACCTCTTTCCAGCAGCGGTGGTAGGAATAAGTACCTGGGATGCATAAAGCATTTCTTTCTCTTTTGAGATCATCTGGGGAACAAGAACAAATTGACCTTGGTGTGTGACAACCTTGCTTTCCATTGTAGTTCATGCGGTCTTTCCTTTCTTTTTGGAAACCTTTTTTAGTTGGGATGAAGTAGAAGAAGAAATTGTTGGAAGAATGTTGAAAGCTTAGGGTTTCGGTGAGAAAATAAGGAGAAAAGATTCAGAATGTGGAAAGAAAAGAAAAAGACTAAGTTGATGGGTTTTTATAATGTGGAAGTTTAAACATCCACTGAGTAAGGTTGTGATACGTGGTAATCATGGGTTGGTTTGATGAAGAGGTGGCGTAAAGTTAACATTGGTAATAGGCGTGATTAAAGATAATCATTATTTTGTAACTGCACCATACTGTGAAATGGTTCAAGGCGGTTAAGGATTCTAAAAAGTGTTATGATTGACATGACTGGAGTCAAATGCAATAAATGTTACGATGATTCGAAGGTCGCATCAAAATCTTGTGTATATGTTTAAAATAAGTATTTCTCAAAGGGATCGAAATACATATTTTAAAGGGGCATTTTGTTGGCTGAAGATTTTGATAATATTATTAGAAGCAAAGTAAATTGGACCTTTCGATTGAAATGAAACAAAACGTCATGTTTCGAAATAGTAGAAGCAATGCTTCGAATGAGCATATCAAAGCTTAGAGCTTCGAGTGACAGTTATGAGAATATATCCAAAGAAGTCTCGAAATGATAACAAGGTTGTATCTAAGGAATGCGTTCGAAGTGAAGAAATGCCAAAACATTTGAAATTCAAATGCAAGCGGGATGTTCAAAATTTGAAATATATGCGCTGGAGCATTCGAAGACGCGTGGAAGCAAAAGAGAGGCATTGCTCTGCATGTTCTGAACGTGGCAGAATCTTATAGCAAGACCGTTATGGTCGAAGTAGTATAAATAGAAGTCTTAGCATTAGGATTTCGTGTGTCATATCTATTGTACAAGAAAACTCAGTAAACATTCAAATTACCACATGGCTAGGGAAACGAATGCAAGAGCAATGTACGTATGATAACACCACATGTTTATGATTTAATGAAAACTCTTTATCAATTCCAGTACTTTCCTTTATCTTTATATCAATACCATTTACAAGTTTTTGCATCTAAAGTCTTTTTATTCGAAATCTTTTCACTGGTGCCTTACATTTAAATGCTTTCCTTCCATTTCAAATACTTTACATTTCAGAAACTGTTATACATTTCATGCCTTTATCTTCAAGTTTTTATCCTTCGAACACCTTTTTTACTTAAAGCCATTTTACAGTTTTCTTGCATTAAACGCTTTCTTCACATTTCGAATCTTTTACATTAACTGTTTTCTTTACGATTCGAAGCCATTTATTTGTCTTTTATGCAGTTTTATATGTCTTTACAATTGACCTTTATTCATGCAATTTAGTTTCACGCACATTTATTTTGATTACACTGTTAGATCCTTAATAGAGAAATCGAAATAAGTTAAACACCTACACAACATTCTAAATACCAACCATGAATACCACCAGTTCGATCATGAGAGTTACCCTAATGACCAACACGTCCTAGGATCAATCTAGTCGATCCTGCGAGTTACCAGGGAAATTGAATAACAGTCAGTAAGTTTATTCGATAGTTTGGAAGACTAGCAGTTGTTTACCACAAATCACTATAAACACAAACCCCAAATGAAAATTGATGCAGACCCACTGAGAGTTGATGCCCAATATGCTGAACCAACAAGCATCAACATGGTCGAAACTTCTGAAGACTTCGTCAATATGTCGGTCTTTGGCAGTTTTACTGGGAACATCTCCAGAAAGACTACATAAGCAGTTAGAAAGGCCACTGAAGGCCTAAACAAAAAGGCTACTGAAGGCCTAAACAAAGGAGTTGCTGAAGACTCAAGCAAAAGGACTACTGTAAGTTCTTATGTGGCTGCCGTCAAGGGTTCGAAAGAGGACCTTGAGGCCAAAATGCAAAAAATGAATCTCGCTGCAAAGAGCAACGTACAAGTCAACATGGTCGAAGTATCTGAGGCAAAGGCTTCATAGGAAGCCATTAGACAAGAGGAAGTGAATAAAACTGCATTTCTGAAAGAAAATAAGAACCTGGATGACTTTCTACAACAATGCCAAAAGAAGAAGTCTGAAGTTATGTTGTGTCCAAGATGCAGCTCAATCTTCGACAAAAAGGCTGCAAAACATATACAGGGCATAAGGGTAATGAAAGAGAAAAGGGCCACCAATGCCCAACCCCACAGGGTTTCTGAAGTTAGATACGACCCCAGAAGAGGACCAATGAACCAGGTGAAGAGGCCATCAACATTCAAGCCTCCAACAAATGTCCCCGTGGACACTTGGCTAAAGACAGTAAACAGGAAAAGGCCAAGTGAAGAGAAATGGCGAACATTCGATGTGCCAAGAGGGTCATCCCTGGCATATAGGAAAGAGTCCGAAACTACAAATACAAACAAAGTGGCTCACGTGTCGAGCAACTATAAGGGGAAGAACCCCATGTCTCGCTCCCAGTGGAGAAGATTCCAAAGACGGCGAAAAGCCGAAAGGGAGGCTACAAAAGAGCCTCAACCAGAGTCAAGCACCAACGTGCCACAAAGAATGGACAAAGGCAAACAACGAAAGCCTTTAGAAAGGAAACCAATTGCCAGAAGATTTGAGTGGCCAGATCGAGGTGAATCAGATGGTGAAGGTAACTCTAAATCTGATGCTACTTTAGACATTATGGTAAATGTAATATCAGTGATACACAGAGAATACGACCGTCAAGTCGAAGTCGAAGAGACCGACTGGGAAGTCGAACAAGAAATGGCCAAACATAGGCCAATGTGCTATTATGTGATGAACAATGGTTGCGTCGAGGAGCAAAATGCATTCTTCGAGCCACCTATGGATGCGATGAAAAATCACTAAAACCCTTGTTCATAAGAGGAAAGATAGGGGAAATAACAATCAACAAAATTCTGGTTGATTGTGGAGCTACAATAAATATAATTCCCCAATCTATGCTAAGGAAATTGGGCAAAGGAGTTGGAGATATCAAACCCCACAACATGGTTCTATCGAACTATGAGGGAGGTATTAGAACCACTATGGGAGTGATAAAATTAGACCTCAAGGCGAGAACAATACTTCGACCAACTATGTTCATGGTCATTTCAGTGAAGCCCAACTACAATCTACTCTTAGGTAGAGAGTGGATACATGGCATAGGTGCAGTTCCATCTTCGATTCATCAACGGGTCACGATTTGGCGCCCTGATGGAATTGTAGAGAATATAGAAGCTGACTAAATTTATTACTTGGGTGAAGTTAATAACATTGGAAAAAATAGCTTCGGCAGAAACTTGACTCATATAGGGCCACACAATCCTCTTGAGTTCGATTTGGCACCAGCACCAAATTCCTTTTTCTCCCTCTACATACATTCCGACCATGGTTTCCAGTGGGATAGAGAAGACTTATCAAACATTGACTATGGAGGATTTGATGACATACGGCCAACTGGCTGGGGAAGTGAATTTGGTGATGATGACTGAATCACAAGCCTTACAAAAGATTTCAGCATATGTAGCCGAAAGTATAATGATAGCGACCTTAGAGGCTGAAGTCAAATACATGGATATTGAAGCCAATGAACAAGTATTTCTTCCAGAGGGTCCTGGGAAGGACTTTGATTCGGAACCACCTGACGGGAAGGAGGAAGAAATGCAAAACTAGAGGCTAGATGCTATTTATGATGACGAGCCTCTGGGTTTTGAAAAGGATTCGTTAGCAAACAGTGTTAAAATGCTAGCGCAAGATCCTTTAGAAGAAATAGATTTGGGCGAAGGATTGGCGAGAAGGCCAACATAAATTAGCACGAAGATGGATCCAGAGCTCAGGATCAAAATAATCCAATTGTTAATGGAATTCAAAGATTTCTTCACATGGGATTATAATGAAATTCTTGGTCTCGATAGGGAAGTGGTAGAGCTTCAACTACTAATAAGACCTGGGAAAAAGCCTGTCAAGCAAACTCCAAGGCGTTTTACACCAGAGGTCTTGTCGAAGATCAAGACGAAAGTCAAAGACTACTGAGATGCAAGTTCATCTGAACAACCAGGGAAGACTCATATAGACCATCCTCGACAATCCTTCGAAAGGACGAGACACTATGGTCTGAAAATGAATCTTTTAAAATGTGCTTTCGGCATAAAAGCATGGGATTTCTTAGGTTTTGTGGTCCATAAGAAGGGAATTAAAGTAAACCAGAACAAGACCAAAGCCATTTTGGAAGCGAAAATGCCAACTAAAAAGAAGGAGTTGCAATCTCTACTTGGTAAGATAAATTTCTTGAGGAGATTTATTTCCAACTTAAGTGGGAAAACGCAAGCCTTTTCACCACTACTTCGACTCAACAAAGGAGGCTTTGAGTGAGGGTAAGAACAACAAGAGGCTTTCGACAAGATCAAAGAATACATCTCCAAACTACCCATTATGGTACCTCCTTGTAGAAATAGAAGTATGAGATTGTGCATAGCTGCATCCGATAAAACTTTAGGAAGCATGTTAGCTCAAGAGGATGAGAATGGTGTCGAAAGACCTATTTATTACCTCAGTAGAGTTTTAAAGGATGAATAAACTAGATATAGCGAAGTTAAAAAACTATGTTTATGACTTTACTTATCGTGTACAAAGCTCAAGCAATATATTAAACCAATTGATATTTTTTTTCTCCTTTTGATGTTTTCAAATATATGTTGTTGAAACCCATCTTGCACAGTCGAATTGGAAAATGGGCACTTTCATTAACTGAGTATTCATTGACTTTTACGCCTCTTATGGTTGTGAAAGGTCAAGTGGTAGCAGATTTTATTGTTGACCACTCAATAAATGAGGAATCAATCAACTACTTGGAGATCGAGCCTTGAAAGTTATACTTCGACGGTTCTAGTCATAAAGACGGAACTGGGGTATGGGTTCTAATTATTTATCCAAACAAAATTCCAACAACATTCAAGTACAAGATCGAAGGTTCTTGTTCGAACAATGAGGCTGAATACGAAGCTCTAATCGTAGGCCTTGAAATATTGTTGGAATTGGGGGTAACTCAAGTCAAAATAATTGGAGACTCAGAGTTAGTTATAAAACAAGTTACAAAAGAATATAAATGCATAAGAGAAAATCTTATCATGTATTTTGTAATAGTCAATCGTTTGTTGCAAAACTTTGAAAAGATCAACATCCGACATATACCAAGACTGGAGAATCAAGTGGCTAATGACTTAGCACAAATTGTATCCGGGTACAAAATTTTGAAAGAGAAATTACAATAGGTAATAGAAGTTAGAGGAAGAGTGACATCGACCAAGTTGTCTCCAACATATTTGAAAACAACAAAGTTGGGGTACGCTGATCACGAAAACTTCGAAATTTCGTTCATAGATAATCTAACATAACAAAATTAGAGAAAGCCTATAGTGGATTATTTGCAAAATCTTGTAGCTTCGACAGAACAAAAGATAAAGTACAGGGCGCTGATTTATACCCTAATGGGAAACGAGTTATTTAAAAAGACGCCTGAAGGGGTGCTATTAAAATGCCTAAACGAAACAGAGGCATACATAGTCCTTTCAACTACACATGCTGGGGCATGTGGAGCACACCAAGTGGACCATAAAATGAAATGGTTATTGTTTCGACAAGGACTATATTGGCCCACTATGTTGAAAGATCGTGTTGAATAAGAAAAAGGATGTCAGGAATGTCAAGTACATACAAGTATCTAACACGTACACGCAAGCAAACTTCACTCAATTGTGAAACCTTGGCCTTTTAGGGGATGGGCTTTGGATCTTATTGGAGAGATTCGACCAACGTCATCTAAAAGCTAGAAGTAAATCTTGGTGGGTGTTGTACCCCAAAATTTTCCCTCCCATATTTCTCAATACATTTCAAGTAAGGTCCTCAAATTGCTCAAGGAAGTCCAAGGGTTGACCAGACAAACTCTCTCCTAAAGCAGTCTACCCCAAATTAGGGTTTCACTTTGCATCAGGATGTTTGAATCCAAAGGATCCCAAATGCTCACCATTGTCCTAATATGTTCTCAAGATCATCCATGTCAATTTTCAAGCCTTGCAGAGGAAGTTTGCTTAGTCAATTGCTCAAAGGCCTGAAAATCGACTGTGCTAGGGCAAAAGTCAACTGTGGCCCACATACAGTCAAACTTCAAGATTTTTGGTCAACATCCTCATTTTGAAGCATTATTCACCATTTGATCAAGGGTTGATCATGATTCCTCAAGGATTGCTCACAATTCACCAAAACCCAAAAGATGCTAAATAGGGTTTTGCAGGAAAAGTCAACTCAACTTTGACCAAGCATAACTTTCTCATACTTTATCAAAAATGACCCATCCAAAGCTCATTTTGAATAGGATGTAATTCCCTACAATTCATATTCAGCTCCGAAGTTCAAAATATGCACTCACAAGAAGATATAAGTTTGGACATTATAGGTAATTTTGAAAAGTCAACAAAAACACCTTTTTTGTAAAAGCTTCATACATGAACATGGAAGACTCAATTGAGATGAGGCAAAGAGGGTTTATTATAGGACATCTTAAGCTTTCTAAAAAGTCATAGAACACATCACCAGGGTCAAAATTGAGGGAGTTATATATTGGCAAAGTTGACCCTTTTTGCAAAATTGCCAAAAGTCAAATGTGTCTCAAATTGCAACTTTCATCAAATGGCCCCAACTTTTTATGCTTGCATTGAGTTTGTAACATAACCCACGACCTATGATCCTTCCCGTTTGTCATTCTTTTATTTTTTTTCATTTATTTTGATTTTATTTCAATTAAATCAAATAAAATCAAAATAAAATCATGAAAATATCAAAAACTAATCAAAGCTTGAGATTTTGTGCATGTTTAGGTCTATTATACAACTGGAGATGGAATTAAATCGTGTAAGGATCATTTGGACACAAAAGATTGAGTTTTGCTTGATTTAGAAAGATTTGGCACAATAATCAAATCATGAATCAACAATCCTAATTGGAGAGATTTGATACAACTTTGTAACCCTAATTCCTTCTAGGGTACATAAGGAACATATTCAGATAAAAAAAAAGGATTGGGAGGCGTGCAAAACAGAAATCAAAATTGCAAAAAATTCAAGAAAGTTGCAAATCAATTTTCAGGATTCAGGCTATCTCAAGCCATTCTAAGCGTCCCAATCACTTGTTGGATATCCCTGGATCATATTGCAACCCTTAGCAAGCTTCCTCAAGCCTTGAAACACGCTGTAAGCTTCATACAATTTCTTACTTTTCTTGATTTCAAATCCATCAATTCTGGCATCTTTAGCATGAATAATTGATATATTCTTAATCCTTGAGTTATTTGCAAGCTAATGGTTACACTTAATTGGGTTTTTGCTGATCAAATATGAAAATGCCATAGCCATGGATAATGGTACCATGATGCTCGTGAGGTTGCAACGAGTTGATTGGTACCATTGGTTGTGATTTATCATGCAGGGACAAGATTTTGGAATGGACAAGGGTTATACCTACACCCATTGTCCGTAGGTAAAAGTTCTTGATCTAAAACGACAAAAGACATGGGGAAGATGATGGCGTGGCAGGTGGTGACTGGCCAATTCAAAATTCGCGCGCTTCAAAATTTGTTTTATTGTTTTATCATATAATATTTGTTTGGTGTTATTAGTACAACTAATACAACCAGCTCAGCTGGCAAGCGCGTCGTGGATGAAGGTTCAAGGACCTGGGTTCGATCCCCAGGTCCTCCTTTGCTATTCAAACACCAGGCCCATTTTTATTTCTTTCTTTTTTTCCTTTTATTTATTTAATTTATTTAATTTATTTTCTACCACAAATTAATTTATTTTTTCCAAAAAAAATCATAAAATCAATTTCACAAATTTAGAATTAGGACTATTTTATTTTATCAAATTTAATTTTATATTAGTTTTAATTTAATTTTAGGGTAATTCTAACTTTTTGTAAATAATTAAAATCAAATTAGAAAAATTAGGGTTGCTCTTGATTTAATTTTTATTTCTTTTCAATAAAACAAAAATACAAAAATAGGTTAATTTAATTATTTTCTTTAAATTTTAAATTATTTAGTAATTAGGTTTTTATTTATTCAATTAAATCTTATTTTCTCAAAACAATCAAAAAACAACAAAAAATGATATTTTCTCTTTTAAATTCCAATTAGGTTTAGACGGGGTCAAAACCCTAATGCTCTCGTTTCGATTCATTGCGCGCGCTTATTTATTTTTACCATGTTAGTGTAACTGCTCATGGTATGTAATAGTTTAACTAGGATTTTCTTTTACTTATCGCTTTTTCCCCGGGGTTTTTTGGCTATATAATCCCTACCCCGAAGCCTTGTAATAGCGTAGTTTTTATTTCTCGCATTTTAATTTTCGCAAATATTAACTGTTAGATGTATGATAATAGGATTGTATGACAATTTAAAATGGTTAACGAACCCTAATGTGCAAAGATAATAACTTAAAATCAAATTACTCGCACATGCACACTCCTAGGGTATTCTCTCACTTCGGTTGCCTTCAGTAAACGATCATTAAGTATAGGGTGTTTTAGTGGTCGCCCTCCTGTCTAAACAAAGATCAAAAGTCCCGTTCGGAAATGTTGCCTCAGAAATGTTGCCTCGGAAAGGTTGCCTCGGAAATGTTGCCTCAAATATGATCTTAAGACATTAGGGTTACTACTAAGACGTCCTAACATTGCTTTAGTGATCGTATGTCCCTTTCGAATTGACCTTTACAACTCCAACGACGGTGCTACATATTTCTCAATAGTAGGATAGCATTGTCTAAAGGACACGGGAATAGAAACAATTCTTTTTTCGAGTAGGTAAATGCTAGTAGGTACTTGCTCAAAATCAAACTTTTCACACTTACACTTTTTCAAACAAAGTTTCTAAAAACACTTTGTAACACTGTTGAGGACTGATACAAGGGTTAAAATGAAGTAAAACAAAAACTTTTCAAAACAAACACACACAAGCAATTTAAAAATATGAGTAAGTACCTAAGAGCCCATGGAAAACAATGGATAGAAAGGGTGATAATACCTTCCCTTTCTATAATCTACCCCCGTACTCAAAATCTCGAAAAAGGAATTTTTCTGTTCTTTTGTCCTTTCCAGTTGGATAAAATAAAAGTCGGTGGCGACTCTTGCTTACCGCGACATTTTGCAAACACAAACGCAAAACGCAAACCAGCATTTTCCAAAACAGTTGGTTCTGCCAGCGTATCACAGAACTGGCGACTCTGCTGGGGATAATAAGTGGGGTATACCTTGGGATTTAGTTCATCATATTTGCTTCTCTTGTTTGTTTTGGTTGCTTTACTTTTAAGGGTTTTGTATGGGAGTTACTATTGATCCTAACCCGGATCCGGGGACACCTTTTAGGTAAGTAGCAATAAACAATGAGGGAACTGTATGGCATAGACCGATACGATTGAAGCAGTAGCTACATTGATGTGGCACATTGGTTGGTACCAGTATCCCTTGTGGAGAAACGAGGAGAATACGGGGCTGCTATGTGTGTCGTTAAGCATCAACTGACCTTAGAACCTGTAATTGACCAACTTGGCCATTAGAAAGTAGTGAGATAGCCGGTCTCGGTGTAAAGCTGGGAACTGGTTGATACTCGATGCTACACTCATTGAGACCATACTCTCAAGATAGTTCCGGCCGCAAGAAAGGATTGCGTGAGCTGAAACCATGACCGATGGAGGATGGTCAGTGCTATTGAGAACCTCTAGAACCCGGTTACTTTTACTAGGACAGGTTAAAACCAACTGAACTTCAAGAGGGTAATACCTTTGACCCCATGCAAGCCTTAAACTTAAGGGCTTTTGTGTGACTTGTTTGCCTTTGCCATGCCTGTTATCTGCTATACCTGCTGTTTGTTTTATCATGACATCATGTATCATAACATAGCATGCATACTTCATTATACTAACCATTTCAAAGACTGAGGGGATTTATCTTTGTTCTGTTTTTGCAGATTATGGCTTCCATGCGCAGAAACACCACCCGAGTTAACTTTGTGCAAATACCTGCTCAACTCAAAGAGTTAGCCTTAAGAGTGTCTGAGACTTCCATGTTCATTAAGAGACATGGTCAGCTTCTTAGCCTGGTCACCTCAAAGTTTAATGAGCAGATGATGAGTGTGCTTTTCTAGTTCTTCGATCTTGTGCATCATTGTTTCACTTTCCCAGATTATCAGTTGGTTCCCACTTTAGAAGAGTTCTCTCACTTATTGGGTATATCCATCCTAGAGAAGGTGCCTTTCACAGGTATGGAAGAGACTCCTAGACCGGAAGATATTGCCTCAGCTCTACATCTAGAACAGGATGATGTAGTATCCAATTGGGAGACACGAAGCAGGGTCGAAGGTTTCTTAGCCAAATTTCTGATGGATCAGGCTCAGCTGTTCTGGGATAACTTGGATTTTCAGGATTTCGAAGATATCTTGGCTCTCCTTGTCTACAGTTTGGTTCTTTTCCCGAATCTGGATTCCTTTGTGGATGTGAATGCAGTTAAGATCTTCCTTTCTCGCAATCCCGTGCCTACTCTAATAGGTGATATCTTGCATGCCCTCTACACTCGTACTGTACGAAGAAGAGGGACACTTATGTGTTGCATGTTGTTGTTGTCGAGGTGGTTTATTTCGCACTTCCCCAAATCTGTGTTGAAGAATGAAGAAGGTTTAGGATGGTCTTACAGGAAAATGTCCCTTGCCCATACAGACATTCTTTGGAGTTCCAAGGCTATGGAAAGCACTACTGTCATTAATCGTTGTGGGGGATACCCTAATGTCCCGTTGCTTGGAATCAGAGGGGGTATAACCTACAGTCCTTGTTTAGCTTTGCGAAAATTCGGTCGTGCTCGGAGAGACGGTCCTCATGAGCTACTTCTTATAGATATTGCATTTGACTACAAGGAGGATGTTGACGAGCATCGCCGGAGGTTTATACGAGCTTGGGGCATGGTGAACAGATCTGACCCTCAAGAGCTAGGACCAAGGACCTCTCGCCCTATGCAGCCTTATCTACAGTGGGTCCGATCTCAAGCCCAGAAGCTTGGGATGCCTTATGAAGCTGTGTTGCCAGTGATTGTGGAGCCCACCAATGAAGAGGGCATTCCTTATACAGTTCTTTACCCTTACATGCCCACTGATCTTGGGGCATTGCAGATATCTTGAATTCAGCTGAAAGAGGAGAGGGATACCTACCGGGAAAAGTACCATGAGCAAGAAAGAAAGATCTTGAAGCTCACCAGGAAACTCGAGAATGAAAGAACGATCAATGACTACGTCAGCACAAAGGGCAAGCGTCCATGGGATTTTTGCTTTTGCTTTTTCTAGTTTTGATTTGTTTTCCATTTATTTCTTTGTAACGCCTCAAAGGCATTGTTGAACTTTTTACGAGTTAATCTAATAAAGTTTGTTTATTTTCTGGTTTGCAAATTTAAATCTCCCAAAGTCTTTGAAATCATTACATATGCATCCCATTATCATGCACGCCATTACAGGTACCATTACAGGTTTCTCATCTTCTTCGCTATTTATTTCAGCAGTTATGTCTTCCGATCAAGCTATCAAAGATCTTCAGGCATAAAATGCCCAATTCCAACAGATGTTCTTAAGCTTGGCTAAAGGGCAGGAGGATTTGAAGGCCCTGATTCTGAAAGAAAAAGAGAAGAAGAAGAAGAAGAAGAAGAAGAAGAAGGTCGTTCTTCTGAATATGGGCAAAAGGTTTGGGGATAGGTTGAAACAACAAGCTGATCTGACCTCTTCGTCCAAGGAAGGGGAGAACCAAGAAGAAGAAAAGGGCCCCAATCCTACAATCTCTAATGATGATACAGATTATGATGAGGAACAATATCCTCCTGTTGAGGATAGGTACAAACAACTAGAAGACCGTCTGAGTGCTATGGAGATTTAGAAAATCCCTGGTTTGAATTTTGGAGAGCTGGGACTGGTATCGGGAGTGGTGATCCCTCATAAGTTCAAAGCTTCGGTTTTTGCTAAATACGATGGAGTATCCTGTCCAAAACTCCATCTTCGCTCGTATGTCCAGAAAATTCAACCCCACACTGTTGATAGAAATTTGTGGGTACATTTCTTTCAAGATAGTTTGTCAGGGACTCAGCTTGAATGGTTTTATCAGTTGGAAGGAGCCAATGTCCGAAATTGGGAGGAACTTGCTGTTGCCTTTTACAGGCAATATCAGTATAACGCCGACCTTGCTCCCACTCGTACTCAGCTTCAGGGTATGTCTATGGGTGCAAGTGAAGGTTTTAAGGACTATGCTCAAAAGTGGAGAGATTTGGCTGGAAGAGTCCAACCCCCTCTGTCTGATAGGGAGTTGGTTGACATGTTTATGGGGACGCTATCTGGTCTGTTTTTCAATCATCTGATCGGCAATTCGTCATCTGGGTTTACTGAGTTGATCTTGACTGGGGAGAGAGTAGAAGCTGGCATCCGAAGTGGTAATATACAGAAGGATACTTCATCAAGTGCGGTAAAGAAGCCTTTCACCTGTAAGAAGGAAGCTAGTGCAGTCTACGGCCCGAGGGGCCAAAACAGGCCTGAACACCGTCAAGCAGTAAATGCGGTAGTGATATCAAGACCCACAGTTGCTCCACAATGCAACAATCAGCAAAGGGTGGAAAGACCACAAAGGAAGTACACTCGGTTCAATATGACCTTGTCTCAAATTCTACCACAACTATTAAATACCAATCTGGTAACTCTGAGGGAAGCCCCGAAGAATCCCAACACCACATCCCCTCAATATAACCCGAATGCCCGCTGCGCCTATCACTCCGAAAGTCTAGGTCATGATACAAACAACTGTTGGGCCTTGAAGAATAAGGTGCAAGACTTGATCGAAGCCAAAGAGATTGAGTTTGACGCTCCGGAGAAGCCCAACGTCATAACTGCTCCCATGCCCAAACATGGTCATGGAGTAAATGCTGTGGACGATGATTTATTTGTGACCTCCGTGGAAGAAATTTCTACTCCTTTAATAACAGTTAAGAAGAATCTATTGTTGGCCGGTTTATTTCCGGGCTGTGGCGAAGGTTTCCACATGTGTTCAATTCTGCCTGCTGGTTGCCACTTATTGAAATCAGGTGTTCAACGCCTGATGGATAATAAAGAGATCTTGTTCGAAAAGACCATGATTCTGTTGGTTCCAATTGAAGATGTTGCCATCATAACCATTTCCGCCAATCCTTCCAAGGTTTCCTCGAGAAATCCTGTTAGGATTACATCCGTTCCAAGAATTGCTCTGTTAATAATTACTGTCCCTGGTCCTATCCCTTACACTTCGGATAAGGCTGTCCCTTGGCACTATGGTGCTGACGTGTATTACCATGGAGTTAAACAAGACTTAAAGAGTGAAGAAGCTGATATCAGCAATATTGTCGGGCTAGCAAGGTCACCAGAAGTGGAATACTCTTGTCTCCTGAGATTTCCCCTCCGACTGTCCATAAACCTGTTGTCATTCCATCTGCTAGTACATCAGCTACTATCCCAGTTCCTATTCCAGTTATCACCCCTGTCGCCGAGCCATCTGGAACTCGGGGCAAAGAAATCACATGTGAGCCTTCCCGGACGGAGGCACCTAAGAAGATCATTGTAGAAACCTTGAAGCAAGAGATAGAGGAAATTCTGAAGATTATCAAGAAGAGCGACTATAACGTAGTCGAACAGCTGGGGCAGACCCCGTCGAAAATCTCCATGTTATCCTTATTATTGTGTTATGAAGCCCATGCAAAGGCTTTAATTTCATTCCTCAAGACTGCGCATGTGCCGCAGGAAACCTCAGCTGATCAATTCAAAGACTGCGTAGCTAGTTTGACTGCCGACAATGGGTTGGGTTTCTAAGATGCAGATCTGACTGCTAAAGGAAGAAATCACAATGATGCTCTGCACGTCTCGATCGAGTGTAGGGGCACTACTATGGCCCATGTACTGGTTGATACTGGGTCCTCATTGAATGTTCTGCCAAAGAAAGCAGTAGACCGTCTGGACTGTGAAGGTTTGATTCTGAAGCCGAGCAATATTGTTGTCAGGGCTTTCGACGGGTCAAAAAGGATGGTGCACAGGGAGGTGGACATCCCTGTTAAAGTTGGCTCTCAGACTTTTGCATCCACTTTCTATGTGATGGATATCAGACCATCATATTCTTGCTTGCTGGGTCGTACTTGGATTCATAAGGCTGGGGCAGTGACCTCCACGCTCCATCAAATGTTGAAATATCCGGTAAAGGGGAAGATTGTCACGGTACAAGGTGAGGAGGAGTACATGGTGAGTGATCTTAATTCCTTTCGCTGTGTGGAGATCGACGGGGAATTCATCGAAACCCCTTGTCAGAACTTTGAAGAGGTCCCCCAGACTTTAGCGTCAACTGAAGTTGCTACTGAAAAACCTCCGATGAAGATGGCTTCCCTCAAGGATGCCAGGGCTGTAATTGAAAAAGGTGGGTGTGCAAATTGGGGTCAGCTCCTTGATTTCACACACAAAATTGACAAATTTGGTTTGGGCTTTACTACAGGGGCTCAAAGGGCTGTTAGGCACGCGCGGATTGGAAGACCTCCTCTGCACATCAGTAATCAGAGGGTGAATGCAATTGAAGAGGGTGAAGAAGATTCAGACATCGACAGCTGGATCTACCCTACAACCAATGGTGGATTGAACAACTAGATGGCGAAAGACTTCATACCTGTTTCTTTTATTTCACAGTAATTAACTTTTGTTTTGAAGTTTGTAATAGACAGTTTGAAACTTTACGGCCTGGTGCCTTGCCCGAGGCACCTTGGCTTTGCTTGTGAGGGCTTATTATTTGTCATTTTCATATATCATCAATAAAACATTGGACGTTCCTTGCATTACTAATTTTGCGCTCCTTGATTTTCTTTTTCTATCTCTCGCTTTATCAAAAACAGTTATTGTCTTACACACACTCACGTATCATAATGTAGATCCATATCCACTCTGGATCCCATTGATAACGACTCTGCTACTGCCAGTTATGACTTCGAAAGTCCGATCAACCAAGCCGAGGACAAAGGTGAGGATGATTGTGAGGTGCCTGGGGAACTTGCTAGACTGTTACTACAGGGAGAAAGGGCCATACAACCTCATGAAGAGCCAGTGGAATCAGTGAATTTAGGTTGAGAGGAAGACATGAAAGAGGTCGAGATAGGTGCGAATCTGGAGCATAGCGTCAAGCAACGGTTGATACAGATGCTATGCGACTATGTTGAGATCTTCGCCTGGTCCTATGAAGATATGCCAGGTTTGGACACTGATATTGTGGTTCGTCGTTTGCCAACTAAAGAAGACTGTCCTCCGGTAAAGCAGAAGGTTCGCTGTATGCGCCCTGAGATGTCTGAGAAAATCAAAGCTGAGGTCATGAAACAGTTTGCCGCCGGTTTTCTAGCAATCACTTCTTATCCGCAGTGGGTTGCCAACGTTGTCCCGGTGCCTAAGGATGGTAAGGTACGGATGTGTGTGGACTATAGAGATCTGAACAGGGCAAGCCCTAAAGATGACTTCCCACTTCCTCATATTGATGTTCTAGTCGACAACACCGTGCAGCATAAGATCTTCTCCTTTATGGATGGTTTTTCTGGCTACAACCAAATCAAAGTGGCTCCTGAAGACATGGAGAAGACAAACTTCATTACACAGTGGGGCACCTTCTGTTACAAGGTAATGCCTTTCGGGTTGAAGAATGTTGGGGCAACGTATCAGCGTGCCATGGTCGCTTTGTTTTACGACATGATTCACCATGAGATTGAGGTTTATGTTGATGACATGATTGCAAGATCCCAGACTGAGGAAGAGCACCTTGACCATCTACAGAAGCTGTTTGACCGGTTGAAGACGTACAAGCTGAGGTTGAACCCGAACAAGTGCACCTTCGGGGTAAGGTCTGGTAAGCTGTTGGGTTTCGTCGTCAGTGATAAGGGTATTCAGGTGGACCCTGCCAAGGTAAAGGCTATACAGAAGATGTCGGCTCCCTGTACAGAAAATGAAGTCAGAGGCTTTTTGGGACGTCTGTATTACATCGCCCGATTCATTTCACATCTGACTGCTACTTGTGAGCCAATCTTCAAGCTGCTGAAGAAAGATCAAGTGGTAAAATGGAATGATGAATGTCAGACCGCTTTCGAAAGAATCAAGGAATACCTCCAAGAGCCACCAATTTTGATGCCTCCAGTCAAAGGAAGACCTTTGATCTTATACTTGATAGTACTGGATAATTCAATGGGTTGTGTGCTGGGGCAGCATGACGAGTCTGGCCGAAAAGAGCATGTTATTTACTACCTTAGCAAAAAGTTTACCGACTGTGAGACTTGATACTCACTGCTCGAGAAAACTTGATGTGCTTTGGCATGGGCTGCTCGCCGACTGAGACAGTATATGCTGACTCACACCACCTTATTGATATCAAAGATGGATCCAATCAAGTATATCTTCGAAAAGCCCGCCTTATTCAGAAGAATAGCAAGATGGAAGATGATCTTAACCGAGTACGACATCCAATACACAACCCAAAAAACAATCAAGGGGAGTGTATTGGTAGATCATTTGGCGCATCAGGCCGTGGATGACTACCAATCCATGAATTTCGAGTTCCCGGATGAGAATATCATGTTGGTGACCGACTGTGAGAAACCTGGACCGGATGAAGGACCCGAGGAAGGATCCTGATGGTCTATGTATTTTGATGGAGCCTCTAACGCATTGAGAAATGGCATTGGCGCTGTAATTATATCTCCTGAGGGCTGTCATACTCCATTCACCGCCTGACTATGCTTCAACTGCACCAACAATATGGCGGAGTATGAAGCATGTATCCTGGGTCTTCGAGCTGCTATTGACCTAAGGATTAAGTTCTTGAGTGTATTCAGAGATTCTGCTCTAGTGATCAGTCAGATCAAAGGCGAGTGGGATATGAAGCACCCAAATCTTATTCCTTACAAAGATTATGTACTGACGTTGCTTCTGCAATTTGAGGAGATAACCTTTGAACACTTCCCTAGAGAAGAGAATCAGTTAGCGGACGCCCTAGCTACCATGTCTTCTATGTTCAAAGTCATGTGGGACAATGAGGCTCCCCAGATTACCTTCGAAAGGTTGGACGAACCCTCACATTGTTGTGACATTGAGACTCAAGAGGTAACAGATAAACCCCGGTTTCACGAGGTAAAGAGGTATCTTGAGGCTTAAGAATACCCCGAGGGTGCATCTGTTAATGACAAGAAGTTCTTGAGAAGGTTCACTGCGAAGTTCTTCATCAGCAATGGTATCCTTTATAAACGTAACCATGATTCAACATTACTGCGATGTGTGGACAAAAGCGAGGCAGAAAGGATCATGGCAGAGCTACATGAAGGCACCTTCGGAACTCATTCCAATGGACATACCATGGCGAAGAAAATTCTACGGGCAGGATATTATTGGTCCACTATGGAAGCCGATTGTTATCAGCACTCTCGGACCTGTCATAAGTGCCAAGTCTATGCTGACAAGGTGCATGTACCTCCGGTTCCTCTGAATGTTTTGATAGCTCCTTGGCCTTTCGCAATGTGGGGCATCGACATGATCGGCGAGATCAGACCTACTGCGTCCAACGGGCATCGTTTCATTCTGGTGGCTATTGATTATTTTATGAAATGGGTTGAGGCAGCTTCCTTTGCTACAGTAACCAAGAACATCGTGGCGCGGTTTATCCGACACAACCTGATATGTCGATATGGTGTACCAGAGAGGATCATCACGAACAATGGTATAAATCTCAACAATACGATGATCACCGAGCTCTGCAAACAGTTCAAGATACAACATCACAACTCTTCTCCCTACCAGCCGAATATAAATGGGGTTGTTGAAGCAGTAAATAAGAACATCAAGAAGATTGTGCAGAAGATGACAGTGACATACAAAGACTAGCATGAGATGTTACCATTCACTCTTCATGGGTACCATACCTCAGTGCAGACGTCGACAAGGGCAACCCCCTACTCTTTGGTATACGACATGGAGGCAGTCCTACCCATTGAAGTCCAGATACCCTCTCTCAGAATTATGAAGGATGCAGGTTTGAGCGAAGAAGATTGGATCCAGACCCGACTTGACCAGCTGAACTTAATCGATGAAAAGAGACTTACTGCTATTTGTCATGGTCAGGAGTATCAGAAGCGGATGATCAAGGCTTTTAACAAGAAAGTCAGACGCCAAGAATATCAAATCGGGGATCTGGTGATCAAACGCATCATACTGCCGCAAGGTGATCCCAGGGGAAAATGGACCCCCGCGTATGAAGGGCCATTTATGGTTAAGAACATTTTCTCGGGAGGAGCTATGATTCTAACTACCATGGATGGTGACGACCTTCCTCACCCTGTCAATGCAGACATAGTAAAAAATACTATGCATAATCAAAGACCCTCTAGGTTGACTGACCTAGGCAAAAATAAGGGCTTCCCGGCGAACCAAAAGGGTTCGGGCAAAAGTAAGGGATGAAAATGAAAAAAGATCGTACACCCGATAATTCGAAAACCTGAAAAGGAGGCTTGGGCAAAAAAGGGTATCCCGGTGGACTAAAAACCCGAAAGGGCGGTCCAGGCAAAAATTAGGGATCAAAGCGTAACACTATGTCTCATTGGATCATCTTGCGACCAGGCTTCGGTATCGACTATCAAGCTCGGACAGCACCAATCAATCTGATCCACCTTCAATCAAGTAGCAAAGTGATGAGACGCTCGAAGATATAAAGTCAATAGCAGAGTTGGAACCCAATGGGATTGTTCACATAGCTGTTTTTCTTTCCATTACACAAAATGTATAAACTCTGTTCTTTTGGCAACGTTCCATTACTAGGACGTCAACCTCTTGTACAAAACGCCTATTACAGGACAACTTCAAAATCAATACAATTCATTTTCACAAAGAAATTTCAACTTGTGTTTT
Organism: Vicia faba; assembly: GCA_948472305.1. Taxonomy (NCBI): domain Eukaryota; kingdom Viridiplantae; phylum Streptophyta; class Magnoliopsida; order Fabales; family Fabaceae; genus Vicia; species Vicia faba. Next base: position 411,112,993 of record OX451735.1, read on the forward strand.
CTTTTTCTGTTTTGGTTTGCAAGAACGTCCAATGATTCATTTTTGATATATGCATTCGGAAATAATCGCTGCTCATAAATATTTACATGAGAAACAAAAGACAATTACTCGTAATTCCAGGAACAAGGGCAAACAGAAGTGTCCAAACCTTACAGTTGCTCTACCCACCAGGTACAAGGATAGAGCCAACTTGAGAATATGACTAAAGTTTCATACACTCCCCGCAGAGTAGGAAGTATCCAAAAACAGTGGTGATAATTCTCCCCAAGCAGAGTTTATCTATCACCAACAATAGAAATTCACCGTCAGTGGAGTTTATTTCTTCCACAGGCAGAAATTTAAATCCCCGACAGAGTTCATTATCACCCGCAACCGTAATTCATCCCCAGCTGAGTTTATTTCTCTAAATTGGCAGATCAAACAGCAAAATATATTTCTTCCCCACAGAGTCTCTCCTGACGGAATATTCTCAAGCAGAACGGATGCAAGTCTCCAACTAATCATCTTTGGTCGTTATCCCCAGCGAGAACGAAGAACTCAACTCTTTGTACTCTCCAGCAGTAGTCTAGGATTTATTTTCCCCAGCTAGAGAGTGTCACAAGAACATTTCACATCCATACATCATAGCATGCGCATACGCATCATACAACACAATCTCATTTATTTTGAGAACATCATTACTCAATACATTTCATACATCATGACATCACATATGATTAACTCTTTACCTTTCAGGGAAAGATGAAATCAAGTTCTGTCAAGAATTCGCTGGTTCAGTCAAATCGATACTAAGATCTCTATTCCAGTTCAAGCTATGAAGCTCGGATTCGACTGGATAATATTTTGATTTCTCCAAACACCATGAAGCATGGAAGCGACCAGATAGTGGTATATCTTAAATTCAAGCTATGAAGCTCGGATCCGACCGGATAATATCTTGATTTCTCCAAAATACTACGAAGCCTGGAAACGACCAGATAGTGGTATATCATAAATACGAGTTGTGAAGCCCGGGAATCGACCGGAAAACAGCTTAACCCTCAGCAAGTTATTGTGAAGCCTAGAAATTGACCAGATATCAATACAAGATACCATGAAGCCTAGAATCAACCAAATAATGGTATAAAATGCTGTGAAGCCTAGATCACGACCAGATAGCAGCAAAGGATACTGAAGCCTGGGACATGACCAGATAACAATATCAGGTAAAGCTCGGAATTCGACCGAATAACAGTTTACCCGGCCAATTACTATGAAGCCCAGAAATCGACAGATATTAGTAGGCCTTAAAATCAAATGGAAGCTCGGATGCGACCAGATAACCACTTGATTCCTTCTGAAGCCTGGAGCACGACCAGATAAGAAGCGAGAAATTTCGAAGCCTGGAGAACGACCAGATAGCAAGTTTAATCTCATCTTCCCAGTAAGTCATTGTGAAGCCTGGAGCACGACCAGATAGCAGTCAGTCTTATTTTCTTCAGTAAATAATTGTGAAGCCTGGAGCACGACCAGATAGCAGTTCATTTTCACCTCCTTAACTAAGAGATGGTTCCCTAATAGAGTAACGGACAATTGAAATTCCTAAAACTCTATTTCTCTCAAGACAAAGGCCAGCATTCCCCAGCGTAGTCCTCCTCAACAACAGGTGTACGGGCTCTCGCAAAAGAATCTCTTATGTGATCGAAACTTCTTCCGATGGCATATTTAAGCCCATCTTCCATCGTCGACTTCTAAATGGAATCTACAAGCCCATTCCCGACATTGCAAGACGAGTACCACTTCATGCGAGTGCAAATTTCCGGGCACTCTAGTGTTCAATCATCTTCCACCTTCAGATTACGAAAGGCGGACAAGCCAATCTACATCCTCAGGTTTAAGAAGATTGAACAGGGGCAGCTGTTGTACCCCAAAATTTTCCTTCCCATATTTCTCAATACATTTCAAGTAAGGTCCTCAAATTGCTCAAGGAAGTCCAAGGGTTGACCAGACAAACTCTCTCCTAAAGCAGTCTACCCCAAATTAGGGTTTCACTTTGCATCAGGATGTTTGAATGCAAAGGATCCCAAATGCTCACCATTGTCCTAATATTTTCTCAAGATCATCCATGTCAATTTTCAAGCCTTGCAGAGGAAGTTTGCTCAGTCAATTGCTCAAAGGCCTGAAAATCGACTATGTTAGGGAAAAAGTCAACTATGGCCCACATACAGTCAAACTTCAAGATTTTTGGTCAACATCCTCATTTTGAAGCATTATTCATCATTTTATCAAGGGTTGATCATGATTCCTCAAGGATTGCTCACAATTCACCAAAACCCAAAAGATGCTAAATTAAGGTTTTGTAGGAAAAGTCAACTCAACTTTGACCAAGCATAACTTTCTCATACTTTATAAAAAATGACCCATTCAAAGATCATTTTGAATAGGATGTAATTCCCTATAATTCATCTTCAACTCCCAAGTTCAAAATATGCACTCACAAGAAGATATAAGTTTGGACATTATAGGTAATTTTGAAAAGTCAACAAAAACACCTTTTTTGTCAAAGCTTCATACATGAACATGGAAGACTCAATTGAGATGAGACCAAGAGGGTTGCTTAGAGGACATATTAAGATTTCTAAAAAGTACAAGAACACCTCACTAGGGTCAAAATTGAGGGAGTTATGTATTGGCAAAGTTGACCCTTTTTGCAAAATTGCCAAAAGTCAAATGTGTCTCAAATTGCAACTTTCATAAAATGGGCCCAACTTTTTATGCTTGCATTGAGTTTGTAACATGACCCACGACCCATGATCCTTCCCATTTGTCATTATTTTATTTTTGTCATTTATTTTGATTTTATTTCAATTAAATCAAATAAAATCAAAATAAAATCATGAAAATATCAAAAACTAATCAAAACTTGAGATTTTGTGCATGTTTAGGTATATTATACAGCTGGAGATGGAATAAAATTGTGTAAGGATCATTTGGACACAAAAAGATTGAGTTTTGCTTGATTTAGAAAGATTTGGCACAATAATCAAATCATGAATCAATAATCATAATTGGAGAGTTTTGATACAAGTTTGTAACCTAATTCCTTCTAGGGTACATAAGGAACATATTCATATCAAAAACAAAGGATTGGGAGGCGTACAAAACAGAAAGCAAAATTACAAAAAATTCAAGAAAGTTGCAAATCAATTTTCAGGATTCAGGCTATCTCAAGCCATTCTAAGCGTCCCAATCACTTGCTGGATATCCCTGGATCACATTGTAACCCTTAGCAAGTTTCCTCAAGCCTTAAAACACGCTGTAAGCTTCATACGGTTTCTTACTTTTCTTGATTTCGAATCCATCAATTCTGGCATCTTTAGCATGAATAATTGATATATTCTTAATCCTTGAGTTATTTGAAAGCTAATGGTTACACTTAATTGCATTTTTGCTGACCAAATATGAAAATGCCATAGCTAGGGTTTCCTCTTTGTTTTTAGGGTTTTTCTGTACGGGGACAATTGGCCATGGATAATGGTACCATGATGCTCGTGAGGTTGCAATGAGTTGATTGGTACCATTAGTTGTGATTTATCATGCAAGGACAAGATTTTGGAATGGACAAGGGTTATACCTACACCCATTGTCCGTAGGTAAAAGTTCTTGATCTAAAACGACAGAAGCCATGGGGAAGATGATGGCGTGGCAGGTGGTGACTGGCCAATTCAAAATTCGCGCGCTTCAGAATTTGTTTTATTATTTTATCATATAATATTTGTTTGGTGTTATTAGTACAACTAATACAACCAGCTCAGCTGGAAAGCTCGCTGTGGATGAAGGTTCAAGGACCTGTGTTTGATCCCCAGGTCCCCATATTGTTCCATATTATTTTGCTTTGCATGATCAGGTGTACAGGCGCCCCATAAATCCACCATATGTCATCAGCAAATTTGAAGTCCAATGATTAATGTGAGCGATAACTTTTTCAATCTAAGGTTTGAAATTCTGGACCGTGAGCTTCTTACACGAGATAGGAACACCAAGATATTTGAATGGCAGACTTCCCACAGAGAAACCTGTCATTGCCACAATCGTGTCATGGATTGTCTCTTTCACCCCACCAAAGTAGAGGTTACACTTAATAGGGTGAGCTACAAGACCCGTTGCATCAGAGAAACTCTTAAACTCCTCCATCAAAAGTCTAATATACGTATCATCACCACGAGAAAAACAGATCAAGTCATCCGCAAAACAAATGTTCATAATTTGAAGCTTTTCACACCACAGGTGGAAGTTAAAATTGTGATTCTCCTGAAGATTCCACAAGCATATATGGAGATACTCCATAATAAACACAAAAAGCAAGGAGGAGATTGGATCCCCTTTCCTAAGACCAAACTTTACTATCAAAGGCTTTGTAATGCTCCCATTAATGTTATTCCTATAAGATACTTTAGCGGTAGAAATGTTCAAGACTAAGCCATTAGATTGACTAGACTTTATACAAATCAAAATCAAAATCGCCACCGCACTTTATTGTTTCCAAAGGAATGGGAAAAGAGAGAATAACCCAAAAAGAGGGGGAAAGATTCAAGGTAAGGGGGTTGGTTATGCAAAGGGAAGGTATTAGCACCCTAAACATCTACGGTACTCCGCAGGAACCTCTTTGTAAAATCTGTATATTTTGGCTATAAAAATGTGTTGTATATAAAATGGAAGGTGGAGGTGAGAAAAGAAATATATTTTTATGATTTTTGCACCCGTCGTGGTTGCGAACCTTTAGTGCCTACGTACCACCTTTCGTGCAATAGGGGATCAGGGTACACGTAGTTCCTCTTTTAAAAATTTGAAACATAAGTGTGTTAGTTGATTTTAAGAGATAAGACATCATCGTCATTGTCCGTGTGGAAAACATACTTACTACCCATAATCATGAGAAAGGAGAATTTTCACCATCTCAAAGTGGAGGATATGGCTTGGATTTTAAAATCAACAATGCCTCACTCAACACCCAAGTGGAAAATATCTCACTTCACTACATATTGTAGAAGTATAATTGTTTGCATCACTACAAGGATTGACAAGAGTCTAACCTTTTTAGAAAAGTTTAAAGATAAAAAACAAAGTGGAAAAATGGTTTGAAATGAGATTGATTGAGTTTTAGTCTTATAACAAAAAGTGTCAAAGTATTATTAAATTGATTGAAGTTTATTTATGAAAATATTCTGAAAATGCATGGACGTAAGTCCAAGTTTATTATAAAAGTAGTTTAAGTTTCAAAACAAGAAGAGTTTAAAAAGGAGGGAGAATATTTTTGAAATTAAAGAAGATGGGAGGAGAAGAAGAGACTATCCTAAAGCATAAGGTAAAAGCTAAGAAGAAGAACCATCTAACCAACAAGAAGCCAAAGCTTGACATTATGAGCCAAGATAGAATTCCCATTCTTTGGATTGAAACCAAGCAAGCAAAGATACTAGACCTTTTCAAGTGTATTAAGTCTTCACAAAAATTGGGTAGAATAACGGCTGTATACAGGTGAATTCCAGATCACAAACAGAGAATTTAATCACGAAAAACCTGCACACAAAAAGACAAACAACACAATGTCTTGAGGTAAACCTCAAAAACTCCAGACAAAACAATCAGATAAGATCACAAGGTCTCCAAGATAGGCCAAGGTTTCTAATCCTAAGTCCAAGAAAAAAGTCCCATGCTCCATAATGCCAAGGATAGTAACCAATAGTCCAAGTACCATTAAGAGTTTTTTTTAGGGTTTATGTTGATTATTAAGTATCTTAAGAAAAGAAAAGAAAAGGTCAAGTGAGCAAAGTAAAAATGACAAGAAAATAAATGCTCAAATGAGCAAAGATGAAAATGGCATGAAATGTAAAATGCTAAAAAAAAATAGTACATAAAGCATAAAAAGAATAAAAGCATAAGATAAAAAAGTCAACAATTAGTGGTTAGTTGGATGACCATCTTGAAACTTGCATTTGGAACTCATTAGAGGATTGGTAGAACCAAAGCCTCCACACAACAAGTTGCATTTGCTTTTTGTCAAGTATATCATCCATTTGGAATTCTCTGAAGTACCATTTAATGATCAACGATGTTTAAGTGATCCGCGTTGACCAAAGGTATTGTAGATCCATTAGAGGATTGGTAGAACCAAAGCCTGCACACAGTGAATCTCAAGGTTATTGGATCAAAGAGATCAAATTAACATACTTGGGCTTGCAATCATAAGTTTGGGCCACGAATGATCATTTATTCGAATCGAGACAAAATTTAGCGCTATGTTAAGCAATCGTAAATGGACTTATATAGAAGTCACACCTATTTTGAGGCCGGTCAATAGCAATCTATGCACTATTTGTTTTGAGACATGATATAAAGATCATGCTCCAACAACATTTAGGGCAATGTGAAGGGGATGAGATGAAGCGGAATTAGGGCAAAAAGAGAAACCACATGTGAGTTAATATTTTAATCAAACTATTATTAAAATCATTCATCCATTTTTTTGGAGTTAAACTCAACACCATGGATCCAATGATGTTAATAAAGTCATGATCAAAAAAATTAACCCAAGACAGGCAGAAAATAATCACAAAATAATATCACATTTAATATATACATTAAAAGGTTAAAAAAATGTTTTAAAATGGAAAATAATTAGGAAAATATCAATTATGTTCAAATTAATCAAGAAATGAAAAATAAGGCCATAGAAAAATCAGAAATGGATCCAAATATTTTTATAAAAAATTTTGTAATTTTTAAAAGTCAGAAACTATTTTTCAAACTATTAAAAATTTCTAAAACAAGCATAAAATAGATCAAAAATAGTAAACCTCAACATAAAATTCCATAAAATTTTCGGAAAGTCAAAAATATGCCAAATAATATTTATGAATTTTTCAGAATTAAAAAATATCATAAAGTATTTTTTTAAGTAATTAAAAGAAATCAAATAATACAAAAAATATAAAAAATACCAAATGTTAAAATAAAAATGTAAAAAAATATTCATGAGATCAGAAATAATTCAAAGTATTTTTGTGAATTTTTTCATAATTTTTGGATAAAAAATATAAGAGTTATGAATTTTTGAAAATTTAATCAAATAAAAATATAAAATCAGAAAATAAAATAAAACGAAAAAGATGTGGACCATCAGATCAAAGTCAAAACGCGTTAGTAAGCTAATCCAATGGACCAGACACGCTGTGCTTGATATGGACCTTAGTGAAACACACATGTGATCAGAAAAAGGGCAACATATAAAATTAAAATGCTTGACACGCTATCATTGGCTGAGACGAGACATGTCATCATCTTCAACCTCTAGACACCCTAAAATGGAGATTTTGTGAGATCCTTCAAATGGAAAAATTAGGATCCCTGGCTAGCATCATTGAACTCGTCTCTTCAAGACGATTCTAACACAACCATCGCGCCAAATTTATATAAAGTATGGAGAGAGATATGAATCAAAAACTCAAAAAATAGTGAGCACCTTCAATTTGGGATTTCTCTCTCAATTCTCAATGGATTTAAAAATTGTAAGCAGCATTAGAATCAGACAAAGGAGTAGAACAAATTAGTGCTTGATTTGGACCCAAATGATGGAGAATTCTACCTTTTCGAAGTTCAAGTAAGAAGCTCTGAAACTAGACTTCTGTAGCTTGAATTATGGTTTATTTTGATTGGTTTAAGTGTCGGGGAGTTTGTATGAAGTTCAAGGATGATGAATGCGCAAAGCATTTTGGAAAGGGAAGCTTAAATTTCAAAAACTGAATTCAACAAAAGTGGGTTCGTGTGAGGTTTTGGCAGGGTGTTCTTAGCTCTCTAAGCTTAGGAAAGTAGATGGGGAACGAACATCTATTTATAGGGAAGAAAATGGGATCAAGAGAAAGAGCAAATGACGTGTTTTAGAGGGAATTCGTGTGGGTCTACATCATGAAGAAATTTTTACTCAATTTTGATCAAAACTCAGCTAAATCCTGCGTTTCATGATGCTAACCACTTCTGGGAAGTTGATAATCATGATTAGAAACAAAAACGCGTGGAAAACTTGTGATTAGAAGCCAAAATAAAGATTTCAAAACCCTGACTTTGTGAAAAATTCAGTTTCAAATTACCAAATTCAAATCCATGGCATTTCCAACTCAAAGGATCTTAGGGCATAATTCTTGATGCTTTGGAAAGATGAGGTTACAAGCTTTGCATTGGAAAAATAATGGAATCAAATGGATGCTTGAGCTGAAAGTTACATGGAGTCAAAGTTGAAGAAAAAGAGTTGACTTTCCATACTTAGAAATATTTCAAGTTCTTCTTCAAAAAATGACTTATAATCTTTTGTATCCAAACATGGCCTTCCACTTAGAATTTGCTCTTGACCAAAAAATATGTAATGAAGTAGATCTCTTGAATGACATTTTGCAATTTCAACCACTCAAAATCTACAAAAATTGAGCAAGTTATGACTTGTTGAAGTTGGCCAAAAATCATGGAATGACCTATAATCTTTTGCATTCTTAAGGCAACTTCCATACATATTCTCACTTTGCACATAAAAGAAGGCATTAAGTACACATCTTTAAGATCATCATGGAAAAATAATGGACTCAAGGTGATAAAAATTTACCAAGTTATGATCATTTGAAGTCACATATGGAAAATTGGGGATTCATCTAGATGACTTGTAATCTTTCTTCTTCACCAAGTTCCTTCCACATGAAAACTCCTTGGAACTTTTGAAGTTATTTGTTGGTAACTCTTTGAATAGAAGGGTGTCCTTGGAATAACTCAAAAATACCAAAAGATGAGCAAGATATGCTCATTTGAAGTTCAAAACCCTAGCCTCTAGATCAAGAGAATGCTTTGAGGAACTTTGACAAGTTTGAACAAACTTCTTGTGCCAACATTCTTTCTTTATGAATAGAAGTTGTTGAGGATGATGATAAGGACTCATAGCCACCAAAACCACTTCCATATCTTGAAATTTGAGAGAAATGTGCTCTTGTGACCAATAGGAGCAAGACCTTGTCCAATCATACCACCATTGTTCACTGATGATGAACTACCAACGTTCACTAAAGGTAGCAAAAAGATAAAAAACACCGATGTTCACTACCGATGGTCTACCAACTTTCACTGAAGGTAGAAAAAGAATATATCATATCACCTCCGTTCACTAACGATGAACTACCAACGTTCACTGAGGGTAGCAAAAAGATAACAAACACCGACGTTCACTGTCGATGGTCTACCAACGTTCACTGAAGGTAGAAAGAGAAAATATATCATACCACCTGTGATACGGTGGAAGAACCGACTGTTTTGGAAAATGCTAGTTTGCATTTTGCGTTTGTGTTCTCAAAATGTCGTGGTAAGCAAGAGTCGCAATCGACTTTTATTTTATCCAATTGGAAAGGAAAAAAGCACAGAAAAATTCCTTTTTTCGAGATTTGAGTACGGGGGTATATTATAGAAATGGAAGGTATTAGCACCCTTTCTATCTGTGGTTATCCACAGGCTCTTAGGTACTTGCTCATCATTTAAAAATTGCTTTAGTGTTTATGTGTTTTGAAAGGTTTTGTTTGACTTTGTTTTAACTCTTGCTTCTGTCTTCAAGAGTGTTAAAAAGTGTTTTTGAAAACCTTGCTTGAAAAAGTGTAAGTGTGGAAATGTTTGATTTTGAGCAAGTACCTACTAGCATCTACCTACTCGAAAAAAGAATGTTTCTGTTCTGGTTTCCTTTAGAAAACGCTATCCCACTATTAGTGAGTAGGTAACACCGTCGTTGGAGTTGTAAGGGTCAATTCGAAAGGGACGTACGATCACTAAAGCAATGTTAGGATGCCTTAGTAATAACCCTAATGTTTTAAGATCATATTCGAGGCAACATTTCCGAGGTATCCTTTCCGAGGCAACATTTCCGAACCGGGCATTTGATCTTTGTTTAGACAATAGGACGACCATTAAAACACCTTATACTTAATGACCATTTACCGAAGGCAACCGAAGTGAGAGTATACCCTAGGAGTGCGCATGTGCGAGTTATTTGATTTCAAATTATTATCTTTGCACATTTAGGGTTTGCTAACTATTTTAAAATTAACATACATTCTTGTCATGCAATCCTAATATCATACATCTAACAGTTAATATTTGTGAAAATTAAAATGCAAGAAATAAAACTACGCTATTACAAGGCTTTGGGAAGGGGGATTAATTACATATCCAAAAAAACCAGTAAAACGATAAATAAACGAAAAGTCCTAATTAAACTATTACATCCCATGAGCAGTTACATTAATATTTGCAAAAATAAATAAACGCGCGATGAATCAAGAACGAGAGAGAAATTAGGGTTTTGACCCCGTCTAACCTAATTAAAAGAAAAATTATTTTTTGTTGTTTTTGATTATTTTTTGAGAAAGAATAAGGTTTTAAATTAAATAAGTACAAAGCTATTTACTAATTAAATTAAATTAAGAAAATTAATTAATTTTGACCTATTTTTGTATTTTAGTTATTTTAAGAAAATAAAATAAAAATTAAATCAAATAAAACCTAATTTTTAATTTGTTTTTTATTTATTTACAAAAAGTTAGATTAAAGTTATCCTAAAATTAAACTAATTAAATTAATTTTGACAAAATATGTAAAAAACCTAAATTTGATGAATTGATTTTTATGAGTTTTTTTGTAAAAAAGAATTAATTTTTATTTTAGAAAATAATTTAATCAAAATAATTAAATAAAAGAAAATATATAAAAGAAAAGAAAAGAGAATTGGGCCTGTTGTGCTAGCAATTGAGGGGGTATCCATAGAAAATTCTGAGCCCAAAAGCCTTGGTCCACGTTGACCTTCCTGATTCCATGTTGCACGTTTGAATAGGCCTATGGTAGACCATCACATGCCAGGCGTTGGATTTGGCTTTTTGGACATTTGGCTGGCTGATCATTAAGGGCGTATGGTGGAGGTCCTAGAAACCCGTGCATGGAATTATGCATAGAAAAATAATATTGAAGAACAAGGGGGCCTGGGGATCGAACCCATGCCCTTTGGCTTTTCCACACACCTCCTCACCAACTCTACTAGTGCGCTTGTTTGTATATGAAATAACAACAATTGATAATAGGTGATAACGTGAGTTAGTGGAGGAAAATAGCAAAAAGCGTGCGCTAGTTTAAATGGACCAACCAGGGGGTGCCACACCACCCTTCTTCTTCCTCTCTCCGTTGGTAAAAGTCCAAAACTTTTACCTATAGACAAAAGTCTGTAGCTATAGCCCCTGTGATTTCCAGAATCTCATACACGCACCATAAATGAAAACTAATGCTACAGGCCAGTTCGTCTTGGCCTTGTGAACATCATAGTACCCCTCTTTTGGGCCAATTTCACATGCATAAGAAAACCCTAAAACGAACCAAGAAAACCTAACAATGGTGGATCTCTGTATGGTTAGCAAAAATACAATTAATTATTACCATTAGCTTGCAAATGTCTCAATGAACAAGAATATGTAAAGAATTCTCACTACAAATGTCAGAATTATGATATTGAATTTCAAGAAGGCAAGGATATCGTGATGTGCTTACAGTGCGTGTTTGGGCACGAAAATGATTGTGGGTAATTGGGATAGACTCCTTGAACACCCAGGAAGCAAATGAGATAGCTTGGAAGGCTTGAGATAGCCTGGAACTATGAAATCAGATTGCCAATTTTTCTTGATTTTTTGAAAGTTCTCCTTCTCTTTTCACGCCTCTGAAACTTGTGCTTTTGGTCTGGCTTCGTTCTATATGTATCCTTGAGTGAATTAGGTTTACCAATTTGCTCCAAATATTTTCCAATAATGATCATTGATCAAGATTTGATTCTCATGTAAATCTTTCTAAATCAAGCCAAAAACCAATATTTTTGTGTACAGACAAGCCTTGCACGATTTGATCTCATTTCCAGCTATTCATGGACCTGAACTTTGCACATAAGCTCAAGGTTTAAATGATTTTGATATTTTCATGATTTTATTTTGATTTAATTTGATTTAATTGAAATGAAAATCAAAATAAATGACAAGAATAAAATAAAGGAAAGTCAGAAGGATCATGGGTCGTGGACCATGTTACAAACTCAATACAAGCACAAAACGTTGGGCCCATTTGACAAAAATTTCAATTTGAGGCATATTTGACTTTTGGCAATTTTGCGAAAAAGGTTAACTTCACCAATGCATAACTTCCTCAATTTTGACTCTATGAGGGTATTCTTAGACTTTTTAGAAAGCTTAGGATGTCCACTAAGCAACCCTTATTTTCCCATCTCAATTGAGTCTTCCATGTTTATTTATGAAGCTTTGACAAAAAAGGTGTTTTTGTTGACTTTTCAAAATGACCTATAATGTCCAAATTTATATCTTCTTATGAGTGCATATTTTGAACTTGGGAGCTGAATATGGATTGTAGGGAATTACATCCTCTTAAAAATGAGCTTTTGATGGGTCATTTTTTATAAAGTATGAGAAAGTTATGCTTGGTCAAAGTTGAGTTGACATTTCCTACAAAACCCTAACTTAGCAACTTTTGGGTTTTGATGAATTGTGAGCAATCCTTAAGGAATCATGATCAACCATTGATCAAATGATGAATGATAATTCAAAATGAGGATGTTGACCAAAAATATTGAAGTTTGACTATATGTGGGCCACAGTTAACTTTTGCCCTAGCATAGTCGATTTTCAGGCCTTTGAGCAATTGACTGAGCAAACCTCCTCTACAAGGCTTGAAACTTGACATGGATAATCTTGAGAACATATTAGGACAATGGTGAGTATTTGGGACCCTTTGGAATTAAGTGTCTTGATGCAACATGAAACCCTAATTTGAGGTAGACTGCCTTAGGAGAGAGTTTGTCTGGTCAACCCTTGGACTTCCTTGAGCAATTTTGAGGACCTCACTTGAAATGTATTGAGAAATATGGGAGGGAAAATTTTGGGGTACAACACCATCGCTGTTCACTGACGATGAACTATCAACATTCACTGAAGATAGCAAAAAGATAACAAACACCGACGTTCACTGTCGATGGTCTACCAACTTTCACTGAAGGTAGAAAGAGAAAATATATCATACCACCGCCGTTCACTGACGAAGAACTATCAACGTTCACTGAAGATAGAAAAAAGATAACAAACACCGACGTTCACTGCCGATAGTCTGCCAATGTTCACTGAATATATCATACCACCACCGTTCACTGACGATGAACTATCAATGTTCACTGAAGATAGAAAAAAGATAACAAACACCGACTTTCACTGCCGATGGTATACCAATGTTCATTGAAGGCAGAAAGAGAAAATATATCATACCACCGCCGTTCACTGATGATAAACTATCAACATTCACTAAAGATAGAAAAAAGATAACAAACACCAACGTTCACTGCCGATGGTCTACCAATGCTCACTGAAGGTAGAAAGTGAAAATATATTATACCACCACCGTTCACTGAAGATAGAAAAAAGATAACAAACACCGATGTTCACTGCCGATGGTCTACCAATGTTCATTGAAGGTAGAAAAGAGAAAATATATCAAGTTTTCCCCAAAATTCTGAGATTTCACCTAGAATGGGTCTCAACTGCTTCTTTAACCAAGGAAATCTGCCTGGAAAAGATCAAACATAAGTTGTCTCAAATAAAGAGACTTGTTACTCATTGTCATGGGGAATTGCAAAGAGAAATGACTTTCTGGGGATAGAAATATGACTTCCCGGGGAAATGCCACGATATTCCTGCTGAGGAGATAAAGTCTTCCCGTGCAAAATAAATACACAAACCAAAACTCAAAGTTTTCAGAAATCCAAAGTAAATAGTATTGTCATGCAACCATAGATCTAAATCAGAAATAAATTGGAGCAAAACAGCCAACGAAGATACATCCTTTGAGAAATAAACTCAAGAGGGAAAACCATATCCATCTAAGCAAGGAGCGTTGCAGGAAGGCCAGGGAAAAATGTCAATGAATAATGATTTGTCAATTTTAGCCATGCATGATGTATGTATGTATGTATAAGTGCTATCGTACATATGCTGGTAAAACAGATACACGATCAGTAGAAACAAACAAACAAAACCGCCTTAGGTAATAAAAACACTTGGCTAAACTTCAACCAGAAAGATCATTCCAAGAATGGTAAAGGCCAACTGCAGAAACCAAACCTATTGCCTGCCTTTAACTTTACTAGACAAAAATATAATCCAGAGGTAGACAAATTAAACAGATATCGGGATAGAACATCCTTCTTCCGGCTTCATCGGAGAAACAGTTTTCCAAAAGTAACATGCCTACTGGAGATTGCAAGACCATCCACAAATAAAGTAGACTGACTTCGAAACAACCAAACCTCACTGGGGAATTCAAGCCTACCCCCCTGGGTATAAAAATGCGGATTGAAACTTTACACCATGAAAACTTAATCCGACAAAAGATGCCCTGGGATAGCCTTCTTGGGAATCAAGAAGTCAACATTAGTGCCAATACTGCAAAAAGAGCGACAACTCAGCACACCAAGGGAATAAAACCTTTCATCATATGAGGGAAGACTTCGCTGGGGAATCTGGGACAAAGGCTTCTGACCATGTAAACCAAAAATCCAAAAGTGTACCAAGACTTGACTGGGGATAATGAGATCACAAACCCAATATTGTACCTTACGCCCATTGGTATCGTCTTTAAATACCTGAGAAACATACAAAGATCATGTGCATACCAGCAAAATAACCTGAGAGAACCTTCATGAGGGAAATAAAAATTCTTCAAACAACCGGAGTTTGCTCATTCTTGGGATCACAATTTTTGTTTGTCGTTGTTTTATTACAAATCCCAAAGTAAATTGAATTGTAAAGATCTCTTTTTTTTGAAAAGTCAATTTTGCTTTTTAATCTTTTTGCTTTAAAAGTTATTATCAGTAATAAATGGTGTCTTTGCAAGCGAAATAAAATAAGAACACAAAGAATTGGGTAAAAGCTCGAATTTCATTAATAGAATGGTAGTCTGCGAATGGCGAGACTCCATGGATGATTACAAAGTTTGGGAAATGGTAATACATAATGGAAAAGATACATTGAGATACAATGACTACTATTCCCCCTAACAACTTTTGGAAATCCTGAGCTGCAACTTTTGTTGAAGTATGGTGAGGATCCGAGAAGATTGTTGCTTCAACGATCAAGTCTTGTCTGACATAGTTACTTGCCAAGAAAAATCCCTAACTTTTGCCTGAGCTACCCTTGCGGGTTTTCAACTTAGCGGGAAATTTATTCTGTTTATGTCTCTAATTTTTGCCTAGACCGTCCTTTCGGGTTTTCGGCCCACTGAGACGCTCCTTTTTGCCTAAGCCTCCCTTTCGGGTTTTTAACTTAGCGAGTTGTTCATTTATTTCTTTAGGCGAAGTATTTCTTGACTGCGTCAGCATTCATGGGACGTGCCAACTCCTCGCCATCCATAGTTTCAAGAATTAATGCACCACCAGAGAAGGCTTTCTTGACAACATACGGGCCTTCAAAATTGGGAGTCCACTTGCCCCTAGAATCAGCGTTGAAAGACATGATATTCCTGAGCACGAGGTCGCCTTCTCTGAATTCACGAGGTTTGACCTTTTTATCAAATGCTTTCTTCATTCTTCTCTGATATAATTTCCCATGACATAAAGCTGTTATTCTCTTCTCTTCAATCAAATTCAATTAGTCAAACCTATTCTGGACCCATTCAGCCTCTGTCAATTTGGTTTCCATTATCACACGTAACGAGGGAATCTCTACTTCGACAGGGAGTACCGCTTCTATTCCATACACTAGGGAGAACGGGGTTGCTCCTGTTGAAGTGAAAACAAATGTTTGATATCCATGCAGAGCCAAAGGGAGAATTTCATGCCAATCCTTATAAGTAACAATCATTTTCTGGATAATTCTCTTGATATTCTTATTAGCAGCTTCAACAGCCCCATTCATCTTTGGCCTGTATGGAGATGAATTGTGATGGACAATCTTGAATTCTTTGCACAGTTTTGTCATCATCTTGTTGTTCAAATTCGAGCCATTGTCAATGATGATTCTGCTCGGCACACCATACCGGCATATAAGATTATTTTTGATGAAGCGTACAACCACCTGCTTGGTCACATTGCCATATGAAGTAACCTCTACCCATTTGGTAAAGTAGTCAATTGCTACCAAGATAAAACGATGCCCTTGAAGCTTTGGGTTCTATCATCCCGATCATGTCAATACCCCACATCGAGAAAGGCCATGGGGAGGAAATCACATTGAGAAGTGTCAGAGGCACATGAACCTTATCTGCATAAATCTGGCATTTATGGAACTTCTTTGAAAATTTGTAACAATCAGATTCCATTGTCAACCAAGAAAAACCTGCCCTTAGCATATTTTTAGCCCTCGAATGTCCATTAGCATGAGTTCCAAATGAACATTCATGATTCTCATGCATCAACATGTCTGCTTCATGTCTATCCACGCATCTGAGCAAGACCATGTCATAATTTCTCTTATATAACACATTTTCCCTGAGGAAGAAACTGCCTACCAATCTTCGCAGTGTCTTTCCATCTTTCCTCGACGCACCAATCTGGTATTCCTGAGTCTGAAGAAAATTCTTGATATTATAGTACCAAGGTTTTTCATCTGCTACCTCTTTTGTCGTAAACACATGAGCGGGCCTATCTAGTCGTCAAACTGTAATTCAGGGTATATCATTCCAAGTATTCACTTGGTACATGGAAGCCAAAGTTGCCAGAGCATCCGCCATTTGATTTTCATCTCTAGGGGTGTGATGGAATTCAACTTTATTGAAGAAAGGTAATAATCTTCTAGCATAATCTTTGTAAGGGATCAAGCCAGAGTGACGAGTGTCTCATTCTCCTTTAATCTGATTTATCACCAAATCAGAATCACCATACACATCTAGAATTTTGATTCTGAGATCAATAGCTTCCTCAAGACCCATGATGCAAGCCTCATATTCCGCCATATTATTAGTGCAATCAAATGTTAACCTCGCAGTAAAAGGAATGTGCGATCCATGAGGAGTGACAATCACAACACCAATTTCTTTACCATAAGCATTTACCGCTCCATCAAATACCATACTCCAACGAGATTCAGGGTCAGGGCCCTCCTCAGGCAATGGTTCATCACAATCTTTCACTTTCAGGAACATCACATCCTCATCGGGGAATTCATACTCTGCAGACTGATGATCTTCCACCGGCTGGTGAGCAAGGTAATCTGCCAACACACTACTTTTAATAGCCTTTTGAGTGCGGTACTCAATATCATATTCAGATAACAACATCTTCCAGTGGGCAATTCTCTCAGTAAGAGCAGGCTTCTCAAAAATATACTTAATTGGATCCATTTTGGAGATCAACCAAGTGGTATGATTCAACATATACTACCGTAAACGCTTTGCCGCCCAGGCCAAAGCACAACGTGTCTTTTCCAGCATGGAATATCGCGACTCACAATTAGTGAACTTTTTGCTGAGATAATAAATGGCGAACTCTTTCTTTCCTGTTTCATCCTCTTGTCCCAGAATACAACCCATGGATTTATCTACCACTGTTAGATACATAATCAACGATCTTCCTTCTACAGGAGGGAGCAAGATAGGAGGTTCAAGAAGATATTATTTAATACTCTCAAATGCCCTTTGGAAGTCATTTGTCTACACACAACCTTGATCTTTCTTTAACAACTTAAAGAGCGGTTCACATGTTGCAGTCATGTGGGAAATAAATCTGGAAATATAATTCAAACGCCCGAGGAAACCTCTGACTTGCTTTTCAGTTCTTGGTGCTGGAATTTCTTGAATTACTTTGAATTTATCAGGGTCAACTTTAATTCCTTTCTGGCTAACAATGAAACCCAACAATTTCCCCGATCTAACACCGAAGGTGCATTTATTTGGATTCGAGCAGAGACGATATTTCCTCAAACGCTGAAACAACTTCAACAAATATTCTATATGCCCTTCTTCAGTTTGGGATTTGGAAATCATATCATCAACATATACTTCGATTTATTTGTGCATCAGATCATGGAATAGGGTTATCATAGCCCTCTGGTACGTTGCACCAGCGTTCTTCAACCCAAAGAGCATCACTCTGTAACATAATGTTCCCCAGGGTGTGATAAACATTGTTTTTTCCATGTCCTCTGGAGCCATTCTTATTTGATTATACCTGTAAAATTCGTCCATGAACGAGAATACTTCTAATTTTGATGTGCTATCCACTAACATGTCGATGTGAGGAAATGGAAAATCATCTTTTGGACTAGCTTTATTTAGATCTCTGTAATCTACGCACATGCGGACTTTTCCGTCTTTTTTCGGTACTGGGACAATATTGGAAATCCATTGAGGATACACTGACGTCACAAGAAAACCAGCATTAATCTGCTTTAGGACCTCCTCTTTGATTTTTACTGCCATATCTGGGTGGGTTCTTCTCAACTTTTGTTTAACTGGCGAACACTCTGGCTTCAACGGCAAATGATGCTCGACAATGTCTGTATCTAGACCAGGCATATCTTGATAAGACTAAGCAAAAATATCCACATACTCTTTCAACAACTCAATCAACCCGCTCTTCACATCGGGATGCAACGATGCTCCAATCTTGACTTCCTTCGGATCTTCTTCTGAACCAAAATTAATCACTTCCAAAGGCTCCTTATATGGTTGAATGGTATTTTCCTCGTGCTCAAGCAACCGTGGGACCTCTTCCGGAATCTCATTATAATCTTCTTCTTCAGCCCCTAACACAGGACATTCAAAGTTGGGAGAGGGTGCAGGGTCATTGTATTCATCGGGTTTTTTAATTAATCTGCACATATGATTTATGATTGCTTTTAGAAACTGATACATATAATAAGTGATCATGCAGATTAATTTTCAATTATTATTTATTTTGAAAGGTTTTTTTTATTACCATTTCCCAAGAAAAAGTAGAAAATAAAGACATAATTTGGGAAGCAAAGATAACTTTTATTAATGATCTTAAAAGTCATAGCAAACAGATAAGCCCTACAACATCAATACTTCCACCTTGGGCAGAGTGAAAGATTTTCAAAAGAAAGAAACAGATTAACAAAACAAATTACGTTGAAACATGTATGCAAGAAGGAACATCAATGGTGACCCAGTTCTGAACTCGGATTCCATGCGTTACATAATTCAGTACTTCCTGCTCTGCTTCATCCTCTTCAACAACATTAATTCCAGAACCAATTGGATGGAGGTAGCCTCCGCTGCGGAAAACATCCTGATAATTATTCATAGTAGACTTTGACTTTAAACTTTCGCCTTTGACATTCCTCGAAGAGAACCCCAAACCAGTTCTATTTTTGTTCACGGGTGGATCCATAAGTCGTCCCCAAACTGTATTATGACCATTACGCATAACCTGTTGTGCGTCCTTCAGCGAAACCACAAAATTCTCATTTCTCCTTATGTTGTCAATGGATATGGCTTGGAACTGGGTTCCAACAGCAGCCTCATCCGCTTCTACAATACATAAAGAGGATAGATGGGATATCAACAACGCCTGCTCCCCATTTATGATCATTACCTTCCCTTCACGCACAAATTTTAGCTTCTGATGCAAAGTTGAAGTGACAGCCCCTGCTTCGTGTATCCATGGACGTCCTAGCAAACAACTATATGCGGGAATAATGTCCATGACCTGGAAAGTTATCAGAAACAAATGTGGTCCTATATGGATGGGTAAGTCCACTTCACCGATGACAGATTTCCTCGACCCATTAAATGCCTTCACAATGATGCCACTCGGGTGCGTAGGTGCTCCTTGATACTTTAACTTCATGAGAGTACTCCTCGGTATAACATTCAATGAGGATCTATTATCAATTAGCACATTGGATAGCGAGTCATTCTTGCAGTTCATAGATATATGGAGGGCCAAGTTGTGATTCCTCCCTTCATCTGGTAACTCATCATCGTAGAAACTCAAGTTGTTACATGACGTAATGTTTCCAATTACACTGCTGAATTGATCTAATGGCATGTCACTCTCCACAAAATCTTGGTCTAGTACTCTCATCAGTGATTCTCTATGAGCGGAGGAATTCATCAATAAAGCTAGGATGGATATCTTTGAAGGAATCTCCAGTAGCTGATCTACAATTCTGAAGTCGCTCATCTTAATTATCTTCAAAATATCATCCACTTCTTTCTCTAATGTGGCCCCGCTAGTCTCTCATGTAGCCTTCTTAGGCTCATCATTCTCAGCAATTTTCTTTCCAGCAACAAAATCTCTTTGTACAATCGGCGCAAACACACGGCCGCTACGGGTCACCCTGCTATTTTCAGCTATATTTCCAACATCAGGCATTGGCTGGATGGGAACTTCCACCCCATCTTCTAAGAATGTAGCGTTGTATTTGTAAGGCACAACCTTATCTAATTTATAGGGAATATGACCTGGCAGACTAATTACCAACTGGGTAATAGCTAGTTTGCTATGGTACTCCACTTTAAGATGAGCGGGTGTACCAAAGCAAGGTACAATGACGTTTACCCCTTCCTCAACACAATCAGGCATCAAAAAGTAATTTCCGGCAAACAAATATTCTTCTGAAGAGAAGTACTCATCCGCGGAGGCATACTCTTCCTCTGATTCCTCTTCCATTAAACAAACCTCAACCATATCAATCTCATGATAATCATCTCTCTGACCTATGATCTTGATAGTTTTGTTGTATAACAACAACTGAACACCCTCCCTCACAACAGAACATCCTCGGTGGTCTCTACAGCAAACTACGCAAGACCCATATTAGTGTTCCAACTGACCAGCAATACGGCAGAAGGTCGCATGCAACTGCACGAGATCCTCATTCAAATATTCCACATCAAAAATTCTGAATTCACCAGGACATCCAGAAACCATATTCACTTCCTCTTCATACTCTTCCCTAGGCCTGATTATATGGATTAAACCCTTATCCATCATCTCCTGTAAATCAGCCTTTATCTTCTCGCAACCCATTATGTCTATACGGCAAACAACACAACCAGTGTGGTCATGCGTATAGTAACCGAATTCACAGAGGTCTGCGTGCATCTTCACAAAATCTCCTCTAACTAGATAAATGTCAAAAATCTGGAAATTGCATGGACAACCTGCCACCATATTCACAGCATTCACATCCCCGTGCTTGGGTAGAGGATTATCCTTCACATTAGGTCCCATGTCTTTGAAAGATAGAATTCCAGACTTCACCAACCTTTGCACTTTAGTCCTCAAAGGATAACAATTCTCAATGCTATGCCCTAGTGCTCCCTGATGAAAGGCACACGTCTGGTCTGCTTTATAATACCAAGGCAATGGTGATGGTATGGCCGGAGGTGGTCGTGTCTGGACCAACATCTTCTGAATCAATGTTGGTAGTATCTCTGCATAGCTCATGGGAATAGGGTCATAGTTCTCCCTTCTCTGATTATTCCCTTGGTTCCCTTGCTGGGACAGTCTTTGATAAGCAACGGTAGTCGGAGTGGCATTCATAACAGGAGTAACCGAGGCGACTTGTTGGTGACTCTGATAATTCATTCTAGGAGCGTTTACCCTCCTCTCTTGTATAATAGCATTTGTATCCCCCTATTTCTTCTTGGTAAACCCATAAGATGGCATCTTCACACCTCCGGATCCTTCACCCTTCGTCAAACAGCCTTCTCTTACTGCCTCTTCTAGGCGGACACCCATTCCTACCATCTCTGTAAAATCACCTTGGGCACTTGCTACCAATCTTTTTGTAGTAGAAAGCACCCAGCGTCTTCAGAAAAATCTTAGTCATTTCTTTATCTTCCATGGGAGGAATCACTTAGGCAGCTACTTCGCGCTATCTCTGCGGATACTCCTTGATTGATTCCCTTTCTTTCTGAGCCATGGCCCTTAGTTGGTCACGATCGGGCTCCATGTCCACATTATACTTGTATTGTTTGATGAATGCTTCTCCCAAATCATTAAAAGTATGGATGTTGGCGCTGTCTAAACTCATATACCATTTCAATGTTGCGCCAGTCAAACTATCTTGAAAAAAGTGAATCAGCAGACGCTGATCATCGGTGTGGGTAGACATTCTCCTTACGTACATCACCAAGTGAGCACGAGGGCAAGTGTTGCCCTTGTACTTCTCAAATTCTGGGACCTTGAACTTAGCAGGTACTTTAATATTCGGGAATAAACACAGCTCATTCACATTCTGCCCAAATAGCTCTTTTCCCCTAAGAGCCTTCATCTCTCTTTTCATTCTATCAAATTGCTCTTAAAAATCATCCATTCTGTCATAAAGAACCAAGTCTTCACTCGAAGGGGGGAAAGGACGACACACATCTTCATTAACAAACGGAACCAAATTCATCGAAGGAGGTGCAGCAGGAACAGTATGCACCACAGGAGGTGCCAGAGTAACAACAGTTTAAACCACTGGAGCATCTTGAGGGCCAAGATTGAAACCTTCTGGTGAAAAATTCTCTGGCATTCCCCACGGATAACCTTGAGGCATACGGTTTCGAATAACAACTGGAATAGCGGATACAGGAACAATCAGAACTTCAGTATTTTCCCTTGTTGGTTGAGGTTGAACACTCGGTGGCTGATTCTGAGCAACCACCAGAGCTTCCATCAGAGTAGTCAAATTGGCCAAGCCGGCCTTCAAAGCAGAAACTTCTTTGTGCAACTCGCGATTCTCCTGTTCTAAGTTGTCCATCTTCTTTTTAAAATTAGTCCGAGTGTTGTAGTGATGAGTCAGCTTGCTGAATGGAGTAAAAAGCTAGGTAAGGCACCTGGATATGCATAATAAATGCAAGAAATAAGTGCAATATGATGCATGACATGCAATGTATATGATTATTTTTGCCTTATTATTTAATATTTCAAGGGATTTAAGATTTATAGACATATTGCAAACAGCAAAATAAAAACGTATTTGAAATACTGAAATTTTTTATTATAATAACTTCGAAATGGATTACAAGTTTCAATGATCCCAAGTACAAGATGAAAATACAATCTAAAATCCTAAGAAGAAGAACTGATGGAGATCACACTGTACGCTGGCGCTTCCCTCTGAGCCTGGAAATCTGAGCCCTCAACCTCTGGTTTTCTTCCACATGTCTGATGGCAACCTCTTTCCAATCATCTAGATCAGAAAGTGAGCAATCAGCACCTGTTTGAGGCTTAGGAGAAAATAAATCCCCTTGCCTCTCCATTGACTCTACCGCTTGACTCTCAAGGATCTCGATCAAATTGTCTTTCTCCTTCAGGTCTGCTCTGTAGGAACTCTCTAAAGTCTGGAACTTGTTCTTCCAAGCATCCCTTTCTTGTTGCATCCTAACCAAATGGAGTTGCAACTCTTCTAGATCGTCTAATAAGGGAGGAGTGGTCTTCATAAATAGATCAGGTATGGGTGTCTCCCAAGTATACGACATCTTCAACTGAATGGCTCTCGATCGGACCCACTGAAGATATGGCTCCAAAGAAACAACACCCCTAGGTCCCAAATCCTTCCTACTCTTCTTATGAATGTGACGCCAGGCCTTCGCAATCTGATCCGTAGATTCCATGTGGTTTTCTCCTTCCTTCAGAAAGAAACTACTCAAATGAATACTGTTCGGTTTATCCATCATCGGATAACCAAGCCGTCACCGCACAAGAATATGGTTATAGTTAATTCCTCCCTTTGTACCAAGAAGAGGCACATTGGGGAAACTACCACAACTATCAATAATCTCCACATCCTGATAAGCTCGATGATTCCAATCAATATCCGAATGAGTAAGTTCCATGATCTTAGGAGCCCAACGGGGTTTTTTCTTGACATCCCAAAAAGCATCAGACTGAGGCATATGAGAGATGAAGCACTGGTACAAAAAAGGCGTGCAACAGATAATCATTCCCCCATGATAAGAACTCCGAAGATGAACAGAGTAATAAGCATCACCCAACAGTGTAGGAATTGGGTTTCCAATCATGAAAATCCTGATAGCGTTAATGTCGACAAACTTGTCCACATTTAGGAAATAAGAACAATCCGTAAGCGAGTAAAGCAAAGATGGCCTCAAAAGCAACCGTACTCTTCATTCTGGAAAAGTAACGAGCTTTATCCA
This sequence comes from Vicia faba, assembly GCA_948472305.1. Lineage (NCBI taxonomy): Eukaryota > Viridiplantae > Streptophyta > Magnoliopsida > Fabales > Fabaceae > Vicia > Vicia faba. Next base: position 411,137,194 of record OX451735.1, read on the forward strand.
ATAAGAACTGAGCTGGTAATCCTCTAATCCCTCCTTTGGTAGTCATATGGGATTCCACCTCAGACTTCCCCAGATGAATCAAAGGAGCAATCTCATGTGGTTTTGGCTCACCCTCCAAACCAGTAAAAGAAACACGATCGGTAACAGGTAAATCTAATAGATAATAATACTCCTCCAGTGTAGGCATCAACTGATAATCAGGAAAATTAAAGCAATGATACACCGAATCATAGAACTGGACCAAGGTCGAGAGAATACCCTCCTTCATCTTCAGCTTCATGAGAGGAATAATTGATCCATACTTCTTCCGAAAGTCTGTAGAACACTCGATCTCTGGAATTAGACTGATCAACTCATCTATCTTGGGATCCTTGAAACTGTATTTCCCGGTCTTTCTCTTTCCAAAATCCATGGTTAAAAGTACCTGAGATATTTACAAATAGTCAACCTTTAAATACCTTGAAATATTGTTTTCTTCAAAAGATGCTTATGAGTGCATGGATGCATGATGCAACAATCACACACAAGATCATACATATAGGGTTTATAGGTTCAACGTCACGAGCATGAGGTCGAAGGTACTACCCATAAGGTGTTGGTCTAAGAGTTATCACCTTCCGAACAAGGTTCTAGAGGTTCCCAGAGTCTACATCCTTCCTTTGGATATTACCAACTTCTCGATTAACTCGGTAATTAGTAATACTCTCAAGAAAGACTCGTCCGAGCATAGTATTGCGTGACAACTATTTTCGGATTACTCCGTCATAGCTTCCGCACTACACCTAAAAGGCCAAGATGGGTTTGGTATTCTACAGTCATCAGTTTCAGTACGCTCCCAGGTCGAAAGCAGTACGTCTTCCAGATTACTCAGTAAACGACACTACAGTCAAAGGGGCCTCCACTGAGTGGGGGATCTCATGCCTCCTTTTTTGGGATTACTCCCTCAAAGTTAACATGACTATACCGCCCGTCCTATCTTAAAGTTTGCCCAAGTCCAGGTATAGGACTTATGAGTAATCACCAAGCACCCCGAAAACTAGGAAAATCCAAACAAACATATATACAAAATATAACACATAAACAACAAGTGGGTGTTAGGCTCAACCCACTTAGGGATGGACCAGCAAGAGGTCAATCTGTCCCCAGTGAAGTCACCATTTTTCTGTAGCGGTAGAAATGTTCAAGACTAAGCCATTGGATTGACTAGACTTTATACAAATCAAAATAAAAATCGTCGCCGCGCTTTATTGTTTTCAAAGGAATGGGAAAAGAGCGAACAACCCAAAAAGAGGGGGAAAGATTCAAGGAAAGGGGGTTGGTTATGCAAAGGGAAGGTATTAGCACCCTAAACATCTACGGTACTCCGCAGGAACCTCTTTGTAAAATCTGTATATTTTGGCTATAAAAATGTGTTGTATATAAAATGGATGGTGGAGGTGAGAAAAAAATATATTTTTATGATTTTTGCACTCGTCGTGGTTATGAAACTTTAGTGCATATCTACCACCTTTCGTGCAATAATGGATAAGGGTACACATAGTTCCTCTTTTAAAAATTTGAAACATAAGTGTGTTAGTTGATTTTAAGAGTTAAGACATCATCATCATTGTCCGTATGGAAAACATACTTACTACCCACAATCATGAGAAAGGAGAATTTGCACCATCTCAAAGTGGAGGATATGACTTGGATTTTAAAATCAACAATGCATCACTCAACACCCAAGTGGAAAATATCTAACTTCACTACATATTGTAGAAGTATAGTTGTTTGCATCACTACAAGGGTTGGCAAGAGTCTAACCTTTTGAGAAAAGTTTAAAGATAAAAACCAAAGTGGAAAAATGGTTTGAAATGAGAATGATGGACTTTTAGTATTCTCACAAAAAGTGTCAAAGTATTATTAAATTGATTGAAGTTTATTTATGAAAATATTCTGAAAATGCATGGACGTAAGTCCACGTTTATTATGAAAGTAGTTTAAGTTTCAAAACAAGAAGAGTTTAAAAAGAAGGGAGAAGATTTTTGAAATTAAAGAAGATGGAAGGAGAAGAAGAGACTATCCTAAAGCATAAGGTAAAAGCTAAGGAGAAGAACCATCTAACCAACAAGAAGCCAAAGCTTGACATTATGAGCCAAGATAGAATTCCCATTCTTTTGATTGAAACCAAGCAAGCAAAGATACTAGACCTCTTCAAGTGTATTAAGTCTTCACAAAAATTGGGCAGAGTAACGGCTGTATACGGGTGAATTCCAGATCACAAACAGAGAATGTAATCACGAAAAACATGCACATAAAAACAAACAAACAACCCAATGTCTTGAGGTAAACCTCAAGAACTCCAGACAAAACAATCAGATAAGATCAGAAGGTCTCCAAGATAGGCCAAGGTTTCTAATCCTATGTCCAAGAAAAAAGTCTCATGCTCCATAATGCCAAGGATAGTAACCAAATAGTCCAAGTACCATTAAGAGTTTTTTTAGGGTTTATGTTGATTATTAAGTATCTTAAGAAAAGAAAAGAAAAGCTCAAGTGAGCAAAGTAAAAATGACAAGAAAATAAATGCTCAAATGAGCAAAGATGAAAATGGCATGAAATGTAAAATGCTAAAAAAATAAATAGTACATAAAGGATAAAAAGAATAAAAGCATAAGATAAACAAGTCAACAATTAGTGGTTAGTTGGATGACCATCTTGAAACTTGCATTTGGAACTCATTAGAGGATTGGTAGAACCAAAACCTCCACACAACAAGTTGCATTTGCTTTTTGTCAAGTATATCACCCATTTGGAATTCTCATAAGTACCATTTAATGATCAACGATGTTTAAGTGATCCGCGTTGACCAAAGGTATTGTAGATCCATTAGAGGATTGGTAGAACCAAAGCCTGCACACAATGAATCTCAAGGTTATTGGATCAAAGAGATCAAATTAACATACTTGGGCTTGCAATCATAAGTTTGGGTCACGAATGATCATTTATTCGAACCGGGACATAATTTAGCGCTATGTTAAGCAATCGTAAGTGGACTTATATAGAAGTCGCACCTATTTTGAGGCCGGTCAATAGCAATCTATGCACCATTTGTTTTGAGTCATGATGTAGAGATCATGCTCCAACAAAATTTAGTGCAATGAGAAGGGGATGAGATGAAGAGGAATTAGGGAAAAAAGAGAAACCACATTTGAGTTAATATTTTAATCAAACTATTATTAAAATCATTCATCTATTTTTTATGGAGTTAAACTTAACACCATGGATCCAATGATGTTGATAAAGTCATGATCAAAAAAATCAACCCAAGACAACAAAAAAATAATCACAAAATAATATCACATTTAATATATACATTAAAAGGTTAAAAAAATGTTTAAAAATGGAAAATAATGAGGAAAATATCAATTATGTTCAAATTAATCAAGAAATGAAAAATAAGGCCTTAGAAAAATCAGAAATGGATCCAAATATTTTTATAAAAATTTTGGTAATTTTTAAAAGTCAGAAACTATTTTTTTAAACTATTAAAAATTGCTAAAACAAGCATAAAATAGATCAAAAATAGTAAACCTCAACATAAAATTCCATAAAATTTCCAGAAAGTCAAAAATATGCCAAATAATATTTTTGAATTTTTTCAGAATTAAAAAATGTCAGAAAGTATTTTTTTTAAGTAATTAAAAGAAAGCAAATAATACAAAAAATATAAAAAATGCCAAATTTTAAAATAAAAATGTAAAAAAATATTCATGAGATCAGAAATAATTCAAATTATTTTTGTGAATTTTTTCATAATTTTTGGATAAAAAATAAAAGAGTTATGAATTTTTTAAACTTTAATCAAGTAAAAATATAAAATCAGAAAATAAAATAAAACCAAAAAGATGTGCACCATCAGATCAAAGTCAAAACGCGTTAGTAAGCCAATCCAATGGACCAGACGCGCTGTGCTTGATATGGACCTTAGTGAAACACACATGTGATCAGAAAAAGGGCAACCAATAAAATTAAAACGCTTGGCATGCTATCATTGGCTGAGACGAGACATGTCATCGTCTTCAACCTCCAGACACCCTACAATGGAGATTGTGTGAGATCCTTCAAATGGAAAAATTAGGATCCCTAGGTAGCATCATTGAACTCGTCTCTTCAAGACGATTCTAACACAACCATCGCGCCAAATTTATATAAAGTATGGAGAGAGAGATGAATCAAAAACTCAGAAAATAGCGAGCACCTTCAATTTGGGATTTCTCTCTCAATTCTCAATGGATTTAAAAATTGTAAGCAGCATTAGAATCAGACAAAGGAGTAGAACAAATTACTGCTTGATTTGGACCCAAATGATGGAGAATTCTACCTTTTCGAAGTTCAAGTAATAAGCTCTGAAACTAGACTTTTGTAGCTTGAATTATGGTTTATTTTGATTGGTTTAAGTGTTGGGGAGTTTGTATGAAGTTCAAGGATGATGAATGCGCAAAGCATTTTGGAAAGGGAAGCTTAAATTTCAAAAACTGAATTCAACAAAAGTGGGTTCGTGTGAGGTTTTGGCAGGGTGTTCTTGGCTCTCTAAGCTTAGGAAAGTAGATGGGGAACGAACATCTCTTTATAGGGAAGAAAATGGGATCAAGAGAAAGAGCAAATGATGTGTTTTGGAGGGAATTCGTGTGGGTCTGCATCATGAAGAAAGTGTGACTCAATTTTGATCAAAACTCAGCTAAATCGTGTGTTTCATGATGCTAACCACTTCTGGCAAGTTGCTAATCATGATTAGAAACAAAAACGCGTGGAAAACTTGGGATTAGAAGCCAAAATAAATATTTCAAAATCTTGACTTTGTGAAAAATTCACTTTCAAATTACCAAATTCAAATCCATGGCATTTCCAATTCAAGGGGTCTTAGGGAATAATTCTTGATGCTTTGGAAAGATGAGGTTACAAGCTTTGCAATGGAAAAAGAATGGAATCAAATGGATGCTTGAGCTGAAAGTTACATGAAGTCAAAGTTGAAGAAAAAGAGTTGACTTTCCATACTTAGAAATATTTCAAGTTCTTCTTCAAAAAATGACCTATAATCGTTTGTATCCAAACATGGCCTTCCACTTAGAATTTGCTCTTGACCAAAAAAGATGTAATGAAGTAGATCTCTTGAATGACATTTTGCAATTTGAACCACTCAAAATCTCCAAATATTGAGCAAGTTATGACTTGTTGAAGTTGACCAAAAATCATGAAATGACCTATAATCTTTTGCATTCTTAAGGAAACTTCCATCCATTTTATCACTTTGTGTATAAAAGAAGGCATGAAGTACACATCTCTAAGATAATCATGGAAAAAGAATGGACTCAAGGTGATAAAAATTGACCAAGTTATGATCATTTGAAGTCACATATGGAAAATTGGGGATTCATCTGGATGACTTGTAATCTTTCTTCTTCACCAAGTTCCTTCCACATGAAAACTCCTTGTAAATTTTGATTTTATTTGTCGGTAACTCTTTGAAGAGAAGGATGTCCTTGGAATCACTCAAAAATACCAAAATATGAGCAAGATATGCTCCTTTGAAGTTCAAAACCCTAACCTCTAGATCAAGAGAATGCTTTAAGGAACTTTGACAAGTTTGAACAAACTTCTTGTGCCAATATTCTTTCTTTATGAATAGAAGTTGTTGAGGATGATGATAAGGACTCATAGCCACCAAAACCACTTCCATATCTTGAAATTTGAGAGAAATGTGCTCTTGTGACCAATAGAAGCAAGACCTTGTCCAATCATGACAATTTCTTCCCTCAAACCCTTGTACTTTTGAATCAAATTTGATAACTTTGATATATGTTGAATCAAAATAAGCCTTGTCATGCCATTTCTTCCAAAATCACTCACATAGTGAAGTTTGAATTTCTCAAGCTATTGACTAGGGCATGGAAATAAACTCATGAACCCATGAAACAAATTGCTAAACCTCATTGCCTTTACCTACATTATTAATAAGTAAGACAAGCCAACATTGCATTTTATTAATTAGAGAGCAAATCAAAACAAAATATTCATGATCACAAGAGAAAACAAGTCAAGGTGCTTGGTAACTCCTCAAAATAGCAAGGCTAAAGATAGGGAGAAGAACCAAAAGTCCTAATGTGATCTTGTTGTGATTGAATCAACATGGTATGATGAAGGAATCTTAGGGGCAAAAATTTGGGTACAACAGATACATATTTAACACACAGCAGAATCCATCAAATGAATTGGGTAGGGGAACTCATTTCCTGCATAATAATCTTCAAAGAATTCCATTCCACCGTATCATAAGCTTTCTAAACGTCCATCTGAATAACACATCTAGGAGAGATATTCTTCCTGTTGTACCCTTTCATTAATTCTTGAGCAAGCATGATATTGTCATGGATAAGTCTGCCCGGGATGAATGCAGATTGATTGTCATCAATCACCTCACTATTAATCCTGCTCAAACTAAGCATTAGGATTTTTCGAAATCACCTTACAAATAGTACTACAACAAGCGATTGGCCACATATCTTTATTCCTTTTGGCTTTAGAATTTTTTGGGATAAGGGTAACGAGAGTGCAATTGGCTGAAGAAAACATTCGATTGCACCCAAAGAAATCATGCACCGCTTCAATGACATCCCCTCCCATAATATTCCAAGTACTCTTGAAAATTTTGGACGTATAGCCATCCATTCCTGGCGCCTTAGTTTCACCTATACTATTTAAAGCTTTCAAAATTTTAGTATTAGTAACATGCTGAATAAGAGTCTTCCCGTGATGCTCATTAAATTGGGAGCCATTCCTCATGGCCACAATGTCAATATGCTTCGGCTCTCCTCTATTAGTACCAACCACCTTTCTATAGTAGTTCAGAATATTTTGTTCAATATCATGGAAATTGATTAACTTATTTCCATCCTCATCCTCTAAGTTAGCGAGGCTTTTGTGCTTCTGCTTGCTTCTAAAAATAGCATGGAAATACGCATTATTCTCGTCACCAAGCTGTAGCCAGTTAACTTTTGATTTTTGCATCAGAATCTTCTCTTCATCCTCTGTTGCTTCAATAATTTTTTGTCCATCTTCTTACTTTAACAGCAAGATTCTGATTAAACAGGTCACCAGCCAGGTTAGTTTGAGCTTTATCAAGCATCTCCCTAAACTCTTTTATTTTTTGGATACCACCATGAACTTTCTTATTCAAACCTCGCAAAAGAGGTTGGAGTCTTTTCAATTTCCGCCACAAGATATACATTGGCTCACCCTTAACTTTTTGTTTCCAATTATCCTCAGCCACTTTGAGAAAATTTTCACACCATTCATCTCTTCCAGCTGAGTGAGGTGTAAATACCTTTAGCCCCGCTGGAGGAGTAGTGGTCACCTGCTTCTTCGTGCGACCGCGAGTTTTCCCCATTGTTTCTACCATAAAGCCCTAACCATGGAGTCACACCCTCATACTAACAAGGTCCCTGATCTTAGAACCAGGAATTTAAACCAGAATTAGAAAGAAGGTTAAACCCTAGGTGGACTCGCCGGAGTAATTAGTGTTCTGTTACCGGAAATCCCATGAAATGAATTTTGAATAAGGCATAAAATGTGATTAGATTATTTTGGATCAAAAATGAACCAAATATTGACTTTTGACTTTATATTGACTTTTTAAAAAATGGAAAAATAAAATAATTTTGTTTATGATTTTTAGAAGTGTAAAAACAACTCGATAAATGAATGATGAAACTTAGTACAAATAATGCAAGGATGTGTATGAAAACATGATCGACATTTATTTCAATATCTGTGAAATGTAAATAATAAAACACATCTTCCTTTTTAATTACTTTTAACTCAGTATGAATAACGAAAATCTTCATATAATTGTGGTGAAAGATAATTAAATATAAATGACTAAAATTTTATTTTTCGGATGGGAATGAAATAGAATAAAATGAACTTTGGAAAAATGTCTTATCTATGGAATGGAAGTTGCAAGGTAGAACATTAAGGGATAACTGAGGTAATTTGTGAAGAAGGTCCATTGGAAAAGATTTTCTAAGAAAATTTGTTAGGAGGATATTCTCTGGGGATGCTTCAAAATAGATGGTTTGTTATGGATTTTCACAGAAAAATCCAAACAAAATTCAGAAATCTTTGGATTTAAAAGTGAGTTACGAAAACACTCATAACAATTTGGGGATTCTAGATTCTCTCAGAACTAACCAAGTGCATTTGATAATCCTTGTAACAAAAGGGCATTATAGAAATCACCGTAACAAAATGGTAAGTTATGGATTCTCATATGACGAACATAACAATATCCGACAATCCTCATACTTGAAATGAGAGTTACAAAAATTCTCATAATAAAAATGGTGGGTCTGAAAATCCTCATAATGAACAAAGTGGCATCAAACAAACCACAGATTCAAAAGAGAGTTACGAAAAATCCTCATAATAAAATGGTGGCTTATGGAAATTATCAGAACAAAACAAATGGCATCCGGATATCTCTGGACTCAAAAGGGAGTTATAGAAATCCTCGTAATAAAATGGAGAGTTATAGAAATCCTTAGAATAAACTGAACAGTGGTTTTTACATAGTGATTTACCATTGATTTTAGTTATCTTTTCTTTATATTGTCAAGCTTTTTTCTGTGTTCTTCTATATTTTATGCGTTGGTTGTGAATTTTTCTATTTATAGGCTCAGAGGAGTAAATCGAGACAAATCAGTGAGAAAAAGTGCAAATTCAGAGTTTAAGAGAAAGTCACAAAAACCAAGTAACAGGAGGCCTAACACGACCACTTGTGTCACCTGACACAGGTTGTGTTAGGATGAGAGTTGCGCAATAGTAGGAAGCCAGGGAGCTGACACGAGTGGTCGTGTCACTTGACAAGGGCCGTGTCAGCATTGCTGGGACTTGAAGAAGAAATTATAATTTCAGATAGCCAACACGGACGACCGTGTCACCTCACACGGGCCGTGTTGGCCAGTGACGCTGATTTTGAGTATTTTCGTGATTTTTGATTATTTGTGACTCAGGGGGTATTTTCGGCATTTCCGACCGAGACAAATGAATTGTTCACTGTTTAGCCAAGTTTTAAAGATGAATTAGGGACCTTTTTGCGCACGAAGATTTCAGACGATTGAAGATTGAGGTTTTATTCAATTGTTGGAGACGAATACTTTCATGAGCGGAAGCAATTAAAATCAAAGTCCACCATCAATTTGTAATGTCTATCTTTATTGTATTTTTAATTATTTTGAACAATATTATGATTAGCTAAACCACTGAGGATGTCCCTATTTTGCAATTGTAATGATTCTGAATTCTTGATTTTAATACAATAATTTATTTTCAATTTAATCGTTCGATGTGTTTAAGGCTTTCCTGATCAGGCCAATTAAGATTGATTTACGGTTAACAATTAGGGATGGACCGTCATTGTTAAGGTTTTTGTACAATTAATCTATAGGAGATATCACCTAGGACTAGGGATACCCTATTGTTACCGGTAAAATCATGATAAAATAAATGGCTTAGTTTCGTCATAATTCTTAAAGGACCTAGGTATTATGATGAATGACCAAAGGTTTTCCCACTAAGGAGTTAGGGGAAAACATACTAAAGATCTGGTAATTGAAGGTTATGAACTTGTTGGAGAAATCAAGAGTCAAGGTTATTATAGTTCAATTCACACACCTTACCCTAGCATTTTCTCATACTTGTGAAAAAGTCAAATTTTGCATTCTGCTTATTTTAATTATTATTGAGGATAAAGTTCCAAACAAATAGGTACATTTTTTTTAATTGAACCACACATTAAACTCGGTACTTATATGCAGTCCTCGAGATCGATATTCAGGGAATATCCCTATTGTTACTGCAGAGACAAAATAGTACACTTGCTATTTTTCCCATCAAGTTTTTGGCGTCATTGTCGGGGACTGCCAAATTATTGAGTTCAATTTGAGATTCAATTAAAATTTTGTTGCTCTGCGACTATAATTTTGATTTCTATTATTATTTTATTTTTTGTTATTACTGATTATGGTCTAATATGTGTATGCGAGGAAAGCCCTCAGCTGAATTTCTTTTTGATGCATAGATCGAAAGAACCTTTCACGCGAGGCGGAGACAAGCTTGATTAGATATACTGGAATAAGAAGAAGAAGAAGTTCCCTTAGATCATTCGGGTTTAGAATACTAAAAGGAAGAAGAAACTATAGGTGAAACCCTCCACCACCTGAGAGTCTTCTTGGAGACTATGGAGGAGCAAATGTTTCAGCAGGTCGGTTGACTATTGTGAATCAACCGGTAACTATTGCAAATTTCCAGCTTCACCCATCAATAATCTGACAGCCCGAGAATAGATCTTTCACTAGAAAGATAAATGAAAATGAAAATAAGAATTTGCAAAGGTTTCTTACTATGAAAACTACTTTGATGATTAAGGGAAACTCAGAAGAAGCGAAGAAATTAAGAATGTTTCCATTCGCGCTTTTTGAAGATGTTGAAGAGTGGTTTTACTCACTGCCTGCTGGGAGTATTACTACTTGGGAAGAGATGGAGAATACTTTTCTTGATGAGTACTTTCCTGCTTCTGTTTACATTCGCAAAAGATATGATATTATGAATTTTAAGCAGAAAGAAGGAGAGTCACTGGGTGATGCATATAAGAGGTTCAAGAGGGTATTGGTAGCCAATCCCACTAACAATATGGACCAAACTGAACAAATGCAGATGTTTGTAAATGACCTTCAAATGAAGATAAAATAACTTATTGATATAGCGGCCGGTGACTCATCCAACTTTACAACAGCCACTGGCGTAAAGAAGATCGTTGAATCCATTGCTGCAAATGAGCATTTGGAGTTGTATGATAGGGTTGCAAGTAAACTAGAGGGAGTGATTTATCTTAAGTTAGAAGTTAACAAGCAACTAAAAATTGAAAAACAATAGTTGCATAAGTGGAGAAAAAGCTGAAAGCAATGAACATGGGTACACAACAGGTAGCTCAGGTTCAACAGGCATAAAAGGAAAGTTGAGAAACTTGTAGTGGACCACACATGACCGTACAATATCTTACAACCCAACAACAACTCTAAGAGATCAAATTTTTGAGGAAAAATAATCCTTACTCCAATACTTATAATCCGGGGTGGAAGAATCATCCAAATTTCTCCTGGACAGATCAGCAAGGAAATGGTCAAACTCAGCAACAAGAAGAGGCAAGGAGAAGTCATAGAAACACCACAGCTGCAATAAAAAATTTGGAAGTTCAAATGGGACAGATTGCACAACAATTATATGTGTAAGCACAAGGCAGTTAGAAAGAACATGATAATGTTAATGATGTCAGAACGAGAAGTTAGAAGGGGTCGGATGGTAAAGAAGAGAAGAAATATGATGATCAGATTATAGAGGTAGAGTTGGAAGTGCGAGAGAATAAGAAAAATCAGGAAGAAGTAGTATTTCCTATGAAGCCTATTGAAGAGAAGAGTGTTAAGGATGATGAATAGAAAAATACAAGAAAGAGGGGTTTGAATTGGGGTTTTCAAAAATAAAACAGTATGACACGTTTGGTTATTCTGATTTTTTTGAACTCAAACTACCCTAGTCCACCCGCCAAGGTGATTTCGCCTCTCTCAAACGAGGTCTTAATCCTCTAATCAAAACTTTGATTACACAAACACAATGACTACCATCAATGTCTTCTTGATTTTAAACCACAACTTAGTTTCTCAAGATATTACAAAAGTTAAATCAATAAAGATGCATACAAATGGTGTTTCTAAAAAAACTATATCACAACAGTGATGTATACACAAGATTAAAGCACAAGAGATAGCTAGTAAAGATATTTCTTTTTGTATGCGCAATAATTTTGTATCTTGATTCTTCTTCATAGTCTTCTTTATATAGGTGGGGCATATGAGAGATGAGAAGATATATTTGGAAAGTTTATAAAGATTTGTTAATGCACTTTCCAAAAATACAAATCTTGTTTTGTTCCCAGTCGTTACTCTTTGATTTATAATGAATGAGTTGTAATGCATCAGAACTTTGCTTCTTTGAGATATGTTGAAGCTTCCTTGAGATCTTGTCAGAGTGAGAATATTTCCATTGAGACTATGGGTCCTCATAGTTTCCATATGATTATAACTTTAGAGAGATAGACACGTTGAATCTTCTTTGCTCTTTTCAGAGTATTTACTTATCAGAGTATAGCTTGAGATTAGGTGCTGAGTTTTTAGAACTTTTTTTATTGATGAGTGAGTTGAAACTTCTTTTATTCTTCCAGAACTTCACTTATCAGAGTATCATAATTTTACTTGCAGCATCGGTGCTTCAGAAGTTATAACATCATAATTTCTTCTATTGAGCGTGTTACACATATTTGCTTCTAAGTCTGTACATAGTGTCTAATCAGAGCTTTCAAAACATAAATCTCTCATTATCATCTATGAACTATCATAAGAGCTTTTCTGCATATTTAAATACATTATTAGAGAGCATATTTGTTCTTTATATATATCATGTATTTTTTATCATCAAAACTATTACTAAGATGTAGAACCAAACAATGTTCTAACAATCTCTCTCTTTTCGATGATGACAAAAACTTGTATATTTTGATAGATTACGTAAGAACATAAAGAATTAGAGTCTCCCCCCGAGTTGAATACTCAGATAAAAAATAGATACTTCCCTAAAGATGTTCTGATCAGAGCTTTATGATGGAAGTTCTGGTAAATCTATTTGACAAAAGTTACTTTCAAGAGATTTTTCCTGTTTGCTTTCAAAATATGAAACAAAGGTTATGATATTCAAATGTTTGAGACTAAGTTCCAACACTATTATATTCAAAATATCTTACGTTGTCCCCCTTATTGTCAAAAATCAAAAAGCAATAAAAACACGTAAAGATAATAAAATGGATTTTGCATTCAAAGTGGATTAATACAGATAGAAGTAGATAAACATAAGTTTTTAAACAAGAAACAAACATAGCAGAAATAAAACAATATATCATAACTAAAGTTAAGGAGGTGGAATTCATGTGAACAAGGCTTTCAATAGACTCTTAATATGATTGTTTGATTCCTCTTGTTTCCTAAGTGTTGTACCCCAAAATTTGCCCTCCCATTTCCTCAACATTTTCTCATCACAAAACCCTTGGAGCTCAAGATCCAGTTAGGGTTTCCTCTGCTCAAGACATCTCCTTGCACTGTTGACCCAAATTAGGGTTTGTGTTTGCACAAAGATGTTTTGACCTAAAAAGCCTAAGATGACTTTCATGCTTCATGTTGGACTCCCAAGTTTATCCATACAAAGTTTCAAGTCTTGATTCCAAATTTTGCCCAGTCAATTGGACAATTGACCTAGAAATCAACTGTATTGGGGAAAAAGTCAACTGTGGCCAATTGACAGTCAAATCTCATGAAAATTGACCCACATCAACATTATGAACTCACATGGACCATTTGATCAAGATTGGATCAAAAGTCAAAACATGAAAGTTGTAGCTTGTTGCATAATCTATAACTTTGATTCACAAAGTTTTCCCAAATGAGGCTTGTATCTCAAGTTACAATTTTTTGAATAAGGGTACTAAACCATTCTTAACTTAGTGAAATTTTAACCTATTTTGGCAAGGTTTTCTACCTAACTTCAAGGCCATTTTCCATACACTTCCACTTGGAATTTCACTTTGCATTTCAAAGATGGATTGTAGTACACATTCCAAGCTTTCCAAAATGTCCAAGAACTTCTCAAACAATCTCATGGTTAGGGAGAATCGAATTTTGCAATATGGCAAAAACTCACTTTTGATTAGGCCAAGTTACATGTTCATAGCACTATGCATTTCAATCTCAGCTTGCACAACTTGATTACAGGCCTTTTATCTCAATTACACTCATAAATTTAATGCATATTCATTGTGCCAAGACCATGTTCTTTGTGTTCTAGCATTGCATAGTGGATTAATCCCAAAATAGATAAAGTACTTTATCCATTTTTGCAAAAGCAAGCTTTATGTCAAATTGAAATCCAAGCAAGTACAGATACAATCTAATTGGCACAAGATTATGAGCATAACACACTGATCAAGGAGGAGTTTTGCAGCATGATTAGGGGCCCTCTACATGCCTAGAACACAACTTGGCTTTTCTTGCTTAAGTGTGAAGAAACATACCATAACATACAACAACTCTCATATCAGCTCAAAAACCCTTAAGCAAACTTGTCAAGCATATTCCAAAGATCCATTCTGAGCTAACACACGACTCCAATACCTCCATTTCCCTCTAGAACTCAGAACCACTCTCAAACTGCAAAAACAAAGCTACCCCTGCAGATTGAGTTCCAACTCTCATCCCTGTCATCCTTTCTTGCAAAAAGCTCTTCACACACCTTCCCTACCATCAATGCAAGCTAACCAAAACCTAAAACACGACCTGTAATTCCTCTAACCAGTTCCACCATTTTCATTTTCTTGTTTTGCAGTTGAAGTTCTCTAGCACGATTCAAGAAGTTTCAAGACAAAGTAAAGCTTGGAATAGCATCCCTGGACCTCAAGGAAGCTATACCAATCATCACCTTGCACTGAAAGCTTCTCCATTTCCAGATACAACTTCAACTGAATAGGTAAATTCATGAACTCGTATCTCTCTTATTAGGCATTGTTAGCTTTAGGTTTGTAAAGAAAACATGTCACAATCATAGCTCTGAACATACCCATATGATTAGATTTCATTTATATTATGTGTGCTGCAAGAATTTTGAGTCTGAACATGGCATAAAAACTAGGTCAGAATTTGGGGGAGAAGAAATTCTCTCTCATTTCTGAGAGTTAGATTGATTTTTTTACATACTTAGAATCGTGACATGATGCTTTACAAGTTTGCTGTTGTAAGTTTTTGATGAAAGTCAAAGAATCAGGATCTATGCTTGACAATGGAAAACGCGCGCTTTGTTCTTGTTTCAAACATGCTGGAGGTTGAAGAAGGTCCTTTGGGCTGGGCCTGTTTCACATTTTCTTTTTGCACCATACACTTACTTCTGCACCCCCTGAGCCCATTTTGCTTATTTCTTTGACTTTTTGACTTTTTCCTTTTTGGATTGACTTATTTATTTTTTCTCATGATATTAAAAATATAAAAAATTATTTTCACACCATTTTTGCATTTTTTAGGTATTTATTTGTTTATATAGACATTTGTGTATAAATTATATATATATATATATATATATATATATATATATATATATATATATATATATATATATATATATATATATATATATATATATATATATATATATATATATATATATATATATATATATATATATATATATATATATATATATATATATATATATATATATATATATATATATATATATATATATATATATATATATATATATATATATATATATATATATATATATATATATATATATATATATATATATATATATATATATATATATATATATATATATATATATATATATATATATATATATATATATATATATATATATATATATATATATATATATATATATATATATATATATATATATATATACTATTATTTAGAAAACTAAAAAAAATAGTGCAAATATACTTATTTCTGATTTTTATTTCATTTTTCTTTTTGAAAATATTTTATGTAAAATATACTTTTTTATAAATATTAAATATTATTATTTTTTATATATATAATATATATCTAGAAATTAATATATATATATATATATATATATATATATATATATATATATATAATTA